>JAWZYV010010119.1:0-361933 GCA_038373885.1 Cheiracanthium punctorium
TTTATCATTGTACTCACCCTGATTTATTTATTTTTAAAGAATACCATCAAATACGTCTATTTTTAATTCCTCAATGCTCATTTCTCTGTAAGATTTACTTATTTGCATTTTTTAATAGCCAGTCTCATGATTTTTAAGTAAAGTGATTAGGCAATACCATTAATTCA
Organism: Cheiracanthium punctorium; assembly: GCA_038373885.1. Lineage (NCBI taxonomy): Eukaryota > Metazoa > Arthropoda > Arachnida > Araneae > Cheiracanthiidae > Cheiracanthium > Cheiracanthium punctorium. The sequence continues at coordinate 168 of JAWZYV010010119.1, forward strand.
TTTTAATATAACTAATCTCATTCCTTTTGTTTTGTTTTTTTTTTTTTTTTTGTTTTAAGGAGTGCTGATTTGATTAAGTCATATTTGCTGTAAACACATTTCATTAATGCAGTGAAACCAGTGTATAACGATTTTGTCTATAATGATAAACCTGCTTATATTGATTATTTCTTTGGTCTCAACACAATTCCTATTTACTTGATGTATTTTGAACCTGTCTGCAATGATATTAACTTTTCAGAAGCACTTGTTTATTGTGATAATTTTAACTCTTACAAAAAGTTTTATAAATTCGTATAACTCAACCTTTTATTTTGGAAAGCACTAACAATGGTCCAGAATATGCAATAAAAGATTGCAGAATGGGATTGAAAAAAGTAAGCCTTTTCAGTCATAAAGTGCCTTGTTCCTCTTAGGACTTTAGCACACACATCAAAATCTTAATCTGTGGTGTGGTGTAAAACATTAGGGTTTATAGAAAAGTTACTTTTTTTGTAATGCTATAATGAAATAAACTGTTGCATCTTTTATACATATTTTGATGTTTATTGTTAGCAAAATTGTATCTAAAATTCCCACACCTTATTAATTCCTAAAAGAAAGTGCAGTGTTGTAAATTCAAAATCAAAAAAAGGTAATTAATACGTTGCATATTTGAGTTGAGCTTAACTTTTATACAATATTTTCATTACCCAAACTTCTTCAAAGTAATTTTAAAAGTCGTGCACATCAGTAACTGTAGTATTTCTGCTCGGGAAATATATTCTATCTTTATTTTTTAAATTAGAAAACACCTTTAATGCTTAAATAAGTGCAAACACTCACCTTGCCTACAACGATAAACTGTCTATAATGATATTTTATTTAGGTTCCCTACAATGCCATTATACGAAGCTTTCGCTGTAGAATTTTAAAAGTTTTGACGCAAAGCTACATGCTCAGTTTGCAAGTTGCTTTTTGTCATATATATCTATAATCCTCAGATTAAAATTTCAATCTTCCTATTCTGGTTCATCAATGTGTTAGTTTACAAACATGAAACTGTTTTACATTTTAGTTGTTCATTAATGTTTAAACCATGTGCTATATTTCACATTTCTGATTTCTTATCAAATAACCCTAGGTGGTGGGAACTCCTTGCTATATTTCTCCTGAACTATGTGAAGGGAAACCATATCCTCTTTTTCAGCTTTGATTCCCTTTTTGCTATTTTTTGTAGAGATAATTTTAGTTCCTTATTTTTTTTTAAAATGATTTGCAATAAAATTTGGAGTATTCATTTTCAAAATAGTAAATTGTAGTGCTGCAGCAATTTTGCAATTTGTAATTTAATTTGGGCTTTCTTGTGTTATTAAGAAGCTGGGTTTTTTTTTAAACATATTGAACTGAAATTAGTACTTTTAAAAAGTTTAAAGTTTTGCATTAGAACATTTAAACTTTCTGAAACATTTCATAATCAATTTATCAAACATCTAAATACTTGAGTAAATTGTTTTCCTATAAAATCTAGTTGCTTGTCAAAATGTTATAATTATTATTTTTTTTAGGGGGGGGGAATCAAAATTAAAGTTAATACATTTTATTAGTTTGTCATAAGTTTGTAAATAATTATCAAAAATTAGAAAAAAATTACTTTAGATAAAATACTTATCTTAGTCAGTACTTATCGTAGTTAATGCCAAGTCAATGGAAAGTAGAATGATAGTATGGAAATCAATTTAATCTTCATCTTTTGAGGCTTGCATTTTGCAGTCATAACAGCAATTGTTATTTTTTAATACAAACGCAAGCTGTAAAAAAGTATCTCAGAATATTCATAGTCATTGAAGTAGTTATTACAATTTCCTCTTTTGTTTGCTTTTCAATTTGTTCATTACATTATAAAATTTGCAATTTTTACTTCCTTGTACGTAGTATAAGGAAGTAATGTGATCCCGAAAAATTTTGGGGGCCAAATTTCGACATAAAAACCGATTTTGACTACCTCTAAATTGAATTTTAAAATTTTTTTCGATGCATCTCATCGTAGGCTAGCATGCACGATCATATTAACGCGTCTGCAACTCATTTTGACCAGTGGCGAGTCTACTGTGGCCAGTTTTTCCATGCCGTCTGTACGTACGTACGTATGTATGTAACTCGCATATCTCAAAAACTATTGGTCGTAGAATGTTGAGATTTGATATTTAGGATTGTTCTATGATCTAGTTGTGCACCTCCCCTTTTGGTGGCAATCGAATGGATAGTTTATGTACAGGACCGCCCAAAAGATTCGAAATACATTACGCTCTATGGGCCGAAATTCATTAAACTCGCCTAACTCAAAAGCTATTAGGCGTAGAATGTCGAAACTTCATATTTTGGATAGTTGTAACATCTAGTTCTGCACCTCCCCTTTTGGTGGCAATCGAATGGATAGTTTATGTACAGGACCGCCCAAAAGATTCGAAATACATTACGCTCTATGGGCCGAAATTCATTAAACTCGCCTCAAAAGCTATTAGGCGTAGAATGTCGAAACTTCATATTTTGGATAGTTGTAACATCTAGTTGTGCACCTCCCCTTTTGGTGGCAATCGAATGGATAGTTTATGTACAGGACCGCCCAAAAGATTCGAAATACATTACGCTCTATGGGCCGAAATTCATTAAACTCGCCTAACTCAAAAGCTATTAGGCGTAGAATGTCGAAACTTCATATTTTGGATAGTTGTAACATCTAGTTGTGCACCTCCCCTTTTGGTTCCATTCGACTGGATAGTTAACTACAGGACTGCCCAAAACATTCGAAATACATTACACTCAATGGGCTGAAATTCATTAAACTGGCATATCTCAAAAACTGTTAGGCGTTGAATGTTGAAACTTTATAATTAAGATTGTTGTAACATCTAGTTGTGCACCTCCCCTTTCGGTTCCATTCGACTGAATAGTTTATCTACAGGACCGCCCAAAAGATTCGAAATACATTACGCTCTATGGGCCGAAATTCATCAAAGAGTTTTTTAGAGGTATTGGGCTATTTCAAACGACTCAGAAGTGATATATGCTGTAAAGAGTTAGAAAATGAATTTCTCTATTAAAAAAAGTGCCTTTATCATTTGTAGTTCTGCTACAGGAACACTCAAAAGATTTCCAATACATTACGGTCAATAGCAATTTTAGGGGCATTCATCCATTTCAAGCACAATACCGTCCTACCACATAAGTTAGGTAATGGTCCGACCACGGTCACGTGCCTCCCTCAAGAACTATGCCAAAAGTCGCCAAGCTTGGCGACTTTTGGTGTACGTGTGTGCATATTTAACTCTCAAATCTCAAAAACTATTATGAAATTTCATATATAAGAATGTTGTAACATCTAGTTGTGCATCTCGATTTTTGGTTCCAATCTACTGGAGAGTTTATTTACAGGACCACCGAAAAGAATTTCAGTACCTTAATGTCTATGGACATCTTCATTATAACACAACTGTAGACAGTCATTGTTTGGTACATGCCCAAAATCTCGCCGTCTGTCCTCGACCTTGGCGAGTTTTGGCGAAATATCGCCAAATTTGGCGATAGTCAGTCATTTCGTCCATGCCCAAAGTATCGCCATTTGTCATCGTTCTTGGCGAGTTTTGGCGAAATATCGCCAAATTTGGCGATAATCTGTCATTGTTTGGTTTATGCTTAAAATCTCGCCAAATGTCGTCGACATTGACGAGTTTCGCCGAAATATCGCCAAATTTGGCGCCAAAAATTATTTCCTATTTTGTATAACTCTAAAACTTTAACCCGTAGATTTTTTTAACTTTGTATTTAGAACTATTGTAATATCTAACTGTTTTCAATATCTTTTTTGACAGCAATCGACTGAGAATTTATTTACATGGTGAGCCAAATGACTTTGAATACATTGAGGTGTATAGATGCATTCAATTCATTGAAGGTCTGTGGTCAATTACTACTTTGGCTATCCCCAAAATCTCGCTGACTATCTCAAGTTTGACGGCTTTTGGTGAAATATCGCCAAATAAAGTGTCAGAAGGAAATCTTTCAAATTGAACTCAGCTTGGCGATATCGAAATATTTGGCTAGAAATTGCTAAACCTTACTATTATTGATATTTTATCTCTTTCAAACAAATAAATTTAGAGGAAGTGCGTCGAAAATATTTTTGATCTAATGGACGTGCAAGGAAGTCATGTGTTGGACACATCAGATTTTTATTTATTAATTTTTGGAAGAAAATTTGTAACTAGTGAGTATTTCTATAGTGAATAAGTATTTTAAAGAGTAACTAATAATTTTATTGAGCATTCATATACTAGAAAGGGATCATTTCACAATAAATAGAAAATTTTGGAGATAATTAAAAAAGTTGTAGTGATGCATAAAATCTTAGAACATTTTATTCTATAAGCATTTGATTAATAGCAGTGGCAAACCCTGTAAAATTTCAGACTTTTTTTCTTTTTAACTAAAGAATATGTTCAATATACTTGTCCAGGACTTAATGGTTAGTGCGTATAATTTTGTTTTCCTGTTATAAAAATATTAACAACCAGTTGCTTTATGAATACTAGTATAAACAACAGTATAATAGAGGTTATTCTTTTCCGTTTACTTTTTTTTTTCTTAACAACGTGTAAATTTTCATGCATGCCGACCAGATTATATGGCGGATAAAGCACCGTACTATGGTTTCAGGTTCAACTCCTAGTAGTCGGTGTTTGATTCCCGACTGGGCGTGGCTGTCATTGTGTCTGTCGCTTCATAGTGGGGGATGTTGTCCTCCTACTAGGTGCCCCCATAATAAAGGGACCAACAACTCCAGCTTTAGTAGTGGCCTATGCCTCCAGGAGCACCATTGAAAAAAATAAACTGTGTAAAATAATGCCAAATGCATAGTTCTGAGTTATATTTAAAAAAAAAAAAAATGTATATACTTTCATGCATATACTTTCATATACGTTTATGCGGCAATCTTGGGTTCGAATCCCAGCTCTGGAATTTTTCGCATAGTTGGTGAAAAATAAAATTAATCAGCCTATACACTCCAACTTGCCTAATAACTTGAAAGGTTGATGGAATCACTTTCTAAAAATGTATAATTTCTGCGGCGTAATGGAGTTGTCGCGAATTAATTGTTTCATCTGTTCTATCTGTGATTTGCAGAGGAAGATGATAAATGCCAATGGTACTAATGCGAGAAATTTCATCTGGGAATCGTCCCAGAGTAGCTCAGTGGTAGAGCACCCGCACGCTATGCGGCAGTCCTGGGTTCGAATCCCAGCTCTGGAATTTTTCGCATAGTTGGTGAAAAATAAAATTAATCAGCCTATACACTCCAACTTGCCTAATAACTTGGAAGGTTGATGGAATCACTTTCTAAAAATGTATATACTTTCTTTTATACAGGAATTTGCCATCTGCTCCCATTGCTCCAAATTGTGGTAAATCAAGGTTGATATACCTATCTGCTACAGGAAGATCTTTGGGACATTTTTTCCATCAATTTTTAATTTTTCCATGTGCTGAAAATATTTGTAAATCTCAAAGTTTTTTATAAAAGTCTTAGCACATTCTAAGCAATTTCAAACTTTTCCCACAGATCTTGAAAATGAATATTTTCCCTTTGTTTAAACCCCCAATGTCTTAAAAGTAAAAATTGACCTCTATTTTAAATCCTGTAATTTTATTAAAGTTGCTAACATTTTTTATAAAGCACTGACAGTAGTTAATTTAGTTTCTATATATTAGTTTTTTTTATTTAAAACAGATTGTTTGTATCGATTATTGTCATTTACTTCTGCCCCCTCCCACCCTCTCAAAAAAAAAAAAAAAAAAAAAAAAAAATGTTACTTGTCTTGTTGAAGTAATACTTTATATTATACAAATCAGTGTTAAAGTGGAACAAGTATTAAGTAGTCTAGCCACATTTAAGACAAATCTTTGTCTATGGGTAGTAAAATTTTAAATTTATCACTTATAAATAAAACAAACCAAATCTCAGTGTTTTTTTTTTTTTTTTTTTCATGAAACTATTGAAAAAAGGTGTAGAAATTTTGAATATGATTTGTTTAAATACACAGTCGATCACCAAAAGTCTGCCAAAGTCCGAAATCCTCATGCCTTCTCTAATGTAAATTGTAAAATTCACAGTTAGTAAGTTTGCTGGTGAAACATGTAATTTGCAAAGCATGAAATTTTGCAAACTGATAATATTATGGCCTGTTTTTTTGCTTCCAAACACACCTTCTTTGACCCAGCCTGTGAATTGAGGAATAATAAGAGACTAGTTGAGGAATAATAAGATTGAGGAATAATAAAGACTAATTATGAGACAGAATTTTTGAAAAAAATCTAAATGCAGATGCATTTCCTAATCTTTGTGATCAAAAGCGATTACCTGTATTTGTTGGCAGACTCCTGAAATCCAGTAACACAGTCAACACTGATCAATACATGGCATAATTTATGGCCAAGATTACTTTTTATTGATAGTGAAAAAGGTGATACTGAATTTTCTGGGTTTCATTTAGATTCAGTGGAAACTAAAGCAGAAAAGTTGCTGTCATGTGCCAAAAATATTACTGGAGGTAATGTGTTTGAGATATTGTGCAATAGATACCAAATTCAGAAATGAAATTGTTGAAAGTGTTTTAAATCCAGATAAATGTGATTTTGATATCGATGATAAAAACTTGAAAAAAAAAAAATCTATATGATGAAGGCCTAAGGTTGGAAGAATATCTTGAATTTTTAGAGCAGCAAAGTTCTGTAATGAAACAAAAATTAATAATCATATATAATTTGGGGCGAAAAAGAAACTAAAAGTAGAAAGAGAAAATGTTTTGAAACAAACCACCACAGAACACATGTTTGCAAAGAAAAAAAAAAAAAAATCAAAACGTGTTTTGCTCGAGTCTTTATATATAATTTTTTTCTCCCATGCTTTTGTATTTAATGTGAAACTATAAGTGAAAAGCTTTTGATTATGTGTTTTTATTCCATTGTAATTGTATTTTGCTTTTTTAAAATAAAAAATATAATGATTTACCTTTTATAGCCCAAAATCTGCACAAGCCTTGGCTTGAAGCTGTGTGGATTTCTGGCTCTTTACTGGATACACATTTTTATGTTGTAGGAATTGTATGCACACTTCTAGTTTTTGTTGTTAGCAAAAAGTTTTTAAGAGCCTCCCTAATTTTCATTATTTGGATTTTGCATTCTTTATGACTTCTCTCCTCCCTCCAAAAATGAATTTTGTGTTTCAGTATTGACAATCTTGTGCTCCAAATGTGATTTTTTTTTTCACTTCAAATTGGTCCAGAAATCTGTTTTTCTTGCTCCAAAAATAGGACCTCAGCTGGCACATTCCTGTTTTTAAGATAAATTGTAATTCTACAGTTAATGCTTTCGTTAAACTTCACTTTTTCTTCCCCAATAACATGTTTCTGCTTTACTCTTGATGCATTATTGTATTCTTAATTAATTACTGCTTGAATATTTTAGCATACTTTCTGATAACTAGCTTCATCTTTTCTAACCTTTTCTCTTCTTTTTAGATTCTATTCGCCTTCTTGCTATCCTCTTCTTTAATGTTATTTGATGCACCAGATTGCTTGCATGGAGAAAACAGTCTGCTTATTATGTGTTTAATCTGTTTTTGAGTGTGATTTATTTCATTAACTTCTATGAAGATATAACCAGAAGAGTGATATTTGGGCCCTTGGCTGCATCTTATATGAACTGATGACATTGAAAAGGCCATTCGATGCTACTGTAAGTTATCTGTTTAGCCTATTTTTATTTTTTATATTATTTTTGGTTTATAAGGAACTTCACTTTCCTGTTTTATGTTATTATTTTTAGCATTCAATTTCTGTTTTTTTTTTCCTTTTAAATCTTAGAACAGTATTTTATCATGTGTTCTATGCAATATTCCATTATTTCTTTCATGTCTTTTTAAACATAAAGACTATAGAAGATCAAATTGCCTGTATTTTCCTTATAAAAGTTGTATCCCTGCAGATTGGCTGTAACATACTATAATTTATCATTATCAGTGCCAATACTATTGTTGTAATTTTTACTTTTTGCATAATACTATTGTTGTTGTAACAACAGGTCATGAAAGTCACAAAAAAGTCTTGAATTTTGATCTGAGGTTATGAATTTTTTCCTTACTACCTAATTATAAACAGAAAAAAGAAGAAAAAATAGTCTTGGAGCCACACTCTACAGTTTTTCTTCCCAACTAGGACAGTAGTATATAGCTACCACCGTATGAAAAATGCTAATCTGAATTTTCCTAAGTTTCAAGAGGAAGTCAATAAAATTTTATTGCTTCAGTAAGTAGATACATGAAACACAATAGTCAATTTTCATGTAAACTATTCGAAATTAAGATTTTGGGTTTTGGCGAAGTATACAGCAGTGCTTAGGTACCCCCAAAAATGCATTTAGATTAAAAATGCCAAATTTACAAATTTGTATTTTTGGCATGGTTGTGGCAATATCATTCCCTTTCGACCTTTTTTACAGGGAAACAAAAAATATTTCTCATACACTATGGCCTATGGAGAGAAATATATAAAATTGGAAGATAGCATGGGGGAGGGGAGAATAAAATACTGAAAGCTGTCAAGGTTTGTAATTTTTAATGATTTATCTCCAACTTTCCAAATTTGGCTATAAACTGGCAAGTGTGACAGTTTATTACAAAGGAGAGGTACAGTTAGACTATACCTGATGAAAATTGTTAGACAGTTTTGTTAGGCAATTTTAATATAAATTTGAATTCTGAAGAAGTGTTGTGTGTAACAAGTAAGACAAACACGACACACTCGTGGATTATGATAGACATTCCAAACAGTATTTTTATAATATAGTGAAGTATAGTTAGAATATGCTTGGCAAAGATTGTAAAACAGTTTTAGTAGGCAATTTCAATATAGATTTCAAATCCAAAGAAACGTTTTATGGAACAAGAAAGGAAAATACAGCACATTCATGAGTAATGATACACATTCCAACTTAATGGGAAGAAAAATAGGGACGATGCATGGATTATGATATGCTTTTAATATATAGCACTTTAGTATATAGCATATTTAAAATATCAGTATTTCAGATTTTTTTTTTTTTTTTTTTTTTTGTAGTCCAGTAGATACCCTGTAGAAGGGCTAAATGCTTGTATAACTGCCTTTACTTTCTCTCCTTCTCTCTATTTAAATTAGTAAGCACTGTTGACAAAATTCATTTATTGTGCATGACCATCTTACAACCAGCTGGCAGCATTCCTATTGAAACTGAGCAATTCCAATATCTTTCTGCATAAAGAGCTCTCTCACAAATAATCATGAAAATATAGCTTAACTAGCTGCATGCCCGTTCTTCGCATCATAGGAAACAAATATTTTACTAAAATATAATCATAACTATCTATGCGAAAACAAAATGTCAAAAAGTTCAAGTAATCCTTTTGTTGAAACTACTGCAGTATATATTACTCAACGTAGGATTATGGTTTAGTTAGTTATAAGATGATCGTTAAAAAAAAAATTAATACAATAGAACCTCGATTAACTGAAAGTCTCCATTAATCGAAGTCGGTTTCTTCTCCACTTTTTTTTTTTTTCACTTTCTACTATCATCCAAAATTTCTCTTAACAAACATGCATTTTTAGAGTTTTTTTTTTTTTTTTCCCACATTCCTTTTATATGCAATCAGTCCTTTCCAAACTACAAGTGCGGATAAATATTTTGGAATTCCCTTTTATAGAATTCCTTCTCGCAAGCTCAATTCTCGGTATGAGTATACTCGTCCCACTTTCAAACATCCCTGTTCTAAACAAAAACACACCCCACTTCAAAATTTGGAAGGTCATACTGCCGAGCCCAGAACAATCGAATGTTATTGCACCCTCTGATTTTGTAAGATTCCTCTGAACTCACGCTTTTAAGAAAACTTTGGGATAGAGCGCCCGGCAAAGGATGGCCGATGTACACCACATGAAGCTTCCATTTAAACCATTGTAAGTTTTTGTTTCAGAAATAAATTTATTTTCATTTATAATTTTAATTTATTTTGAGTTGTAACTCAAAAGACTCAAATGACTATAGAGTTAAAATAGTCATAATAACAGTTCAATGACGATACTACATATTAAACTAGATGCTTATTGATAAATTCTCAATTATCCGAAGTAGGTTCGGTCCCAATTACTTCGGATAATCGAGGTTCTACTGTATAACACTTTTAACTTCACGAAATAGTTATTAGCGTGGTATACTGTGTTTTAATCCATATTATCCAAACAAATCTACTACCAAAGAAAAAAATGAGACTACTATCTATTACTTATATTAATATTATTTATCTTCATTTCTCCGTCTTTAGTGCTCAATTTAAAGAAACAGATTATATATTTTAAACCAATGATACTTTTCTACTTTTTAGTGATTCTGTGGAATTTATGCATTGCCATTAAAACAGATCTGCATGTATTTTCAAGCATAATTCTTGTCTGATTGGCGTATTTAGCACAGCAAAATATTTCATCTCGCAATAGTGGAAAACATCCAAGCTGTACCAATTTAAATATTATTTAAATCCACCATGGTTCAGGCTCGTGAAAACATCAAACTGTGAAATCTCTATGAACTATTTGGAATAAATAAATAAATCTAACTTTGTTAACTATGCTCATGAATGTGCTGAAATCGGACATTTGAGTAGCTTTCTACCCTGAAAATTGTGAAAAATCATAAAAAATTAGGGAACAGGGGGATTTCCAGAATTTTAAAGCAACCTACGGACTAGTCTATGTGATTTTATATGTATGTGCAAAATTTCAAGCTGATCGGTTGAATGGTGTGGGCGGATATCCCGGCCGAACAAACCAAGAAACAAACTTTCACATTTATATAATAGATAACATCTCAAACTTTAAGCTTTGGATTTAAATAAAAATAAAATCTGTATATTTTCTTGACTCATGACTCAGGGATAGCAAACCAGCTTTTCATGTGATAAAGTTTGGTTTGTTTCCTGTCAGGATATGCTGACAGGATACTTTTTTCATAAATTTTTTGACAGGGACTTTTTTCATAAATAATTAGTCATTATTTATGAAAAAAGATTAGCCAATATTAAAATTGTTAAAAATTTTCTCCTATTCAATATGCAAATAACAGTTTTGGACAATTTTTCATTACAAATCTTCCTTGTGACATTTATCTCCACATTGTTTGTCATTATCCCAGTGCAGCTATTAGTGTTGTAAACTGCTCTTTTACTATTAAATAATCTACATATTTCTTTCTAATTTCATGTGTGATAAAATATGATTATAGTGATTAGAGAAATAATTTAATGAACTTTTGAACAATCTCTATTGAAAATTATGACATTCTAGTGTATTTAAAAATGCAAGATAGTTCCTTTTCTCTGTCCGTTTAAAAAAAAAAAAAAAAAAAACTGTTAATTTTTTTCATAATTTTCTTATTTAATCAAAAATATTATACCTTAACAAAATTTTGCCCGCCACATAACAATTGATAACAGTTACAGTATTTGATTTCCACCAAATTTAAAAAATATATATATATATGTTTTGATAAGTATAAAAAAATGTTTCTGTAATCTTATTTTTAATCTGTTCTGAAATTTTTTTAAAGGCTGTTTGATTATAAATTATTTCTTGTTTGCCTTATTATATATATACAGAGCGAATTTGACATAATCTGCCTTTAATTTTCTTCAAAACATTAAATCTTGTTTTATTTACTTAAATGCATACAGTGAAACTTATGTGAGCAACCACCTCTATTAAGCAACCCCTCCTCCAATGACTGATTTTTTTAGGCACCGATTTTTTACCCTATCTACTTAAAAGTAAGAGATCCTTTAAAAAGGGCCACGCAACCCACTGTAAGTGACTGTCCTGGTTCCCTTTCATAATTTTTCTTGCATTTTTCCGGAAGTAAAGTAAGCGGAAACCACATTTCAAATCAGTCGTTCTACTTCAAATCGGTTGCAGGTGCAAGCATGTACACATTACATGCAAATCTTGTAATTTAGAGAAGAGTCAGCTCCAAGAATGCAAGTGATTTTACTGTTGGAGCAGTGCATTCATGTGATCGAATCACACGAAAAAGGAAATTCAAAGAGGAATTTGATAGTTGCTTTTGGTTGTGAGAAAACAGAAAAAGCAAGTTTTGAAGCAAATAGATTTTATATTGGAAAATTCAGAATGTATGAAGAATATCGGGATAAATGAACATTTGTTAGATGTAATAAAAAAGTAGAGAGAGTTGTACTGTCAGAGAGTGGAAAAAGGATGAAACAATCTGAAATTTCTGAATATTTTATTAAAATTTGAATTCTAAAAATATGTTTGTATAATTACTTATGTATTAATATGCAATTTCATTTTTAAAAAAAATTAGAATTTTTTTTTTTTTCTTGGCTACCAAGTCTTTATACTTCTTTGAGCGACCACCTCTCACAACAACCTATTTTGTGCAGAACGGAGGGTGGTCGCTTCTAAGACGTTTTACAGTAATCGTTTTATAAATGGATTAAAGAAATCAGACACACATGTCTAACAATAAATGTATCAAGATTAAAAATGCTTATAAATGGATATTTTGACTAATGCTGCTATCAGTGTTATACTGCAAACAGAAATTTGATTTTCTCATGAACTGGAAAACCGAAATTGTTTATTGTAATCTCATTCAAAAGCTATTAAACTTGAAATTTTAGTTAATTTGACTGATTGTAGCCAGAAAGGTACTGGAAATATTACTATTTACAGAATTTGGTAGTAATCCACTTTTGTTTTTGCATCATTGTTTAAGAATTTGTCGCTCACTTTTAAATTCAGTTATCCAGATAAAAATGGTGTTACATTATATGCATATATATATATAATTTTGGCTATTCTTGATAAATACCTGCCCCTTTTCCATATAAAATTTTCAGGGGGCCTAATAAATTTGTTCCTTTTTTAGAAATGACCCATTTTTTCTGTGTAAAAGCCACAATTTTGTAACAGAGTGGAACAGTGTATTTTATGTTCTACATATGCTTGTATGTCACCCCCTATTGTTTGACAGATGTCAAAAACAGTTTTTAATTATAGGTGAACTTAGTGAAATTTACCTTTTACAGACTCTTCCTGCATTAGTTATGAAAATCATGAAAGGAACATATGATCCTGTGCCGGATGCTTTCAGCTCAGAGTTAAAAAAACTTCTGAATAGTATGTTGCATTTGGATCCCAATCAAAGACCTACTGCTGCACAGATAATGTGCCATCCATTTCTTATCAACATTTTTTTCAAGCTTTATGTAGACATTGGATCAATACCTTGTACAAGCAGGTATTAACTTTGGTTTTAGTTGTTAATTTTACTATCAATGCCTAAAAGAATGCCTTGGGTCAAAGTCACATCTCTGAATTTTATTCATTTAGCCATTTATTATTTGTGTAGAAAGTTGTATAGGTAACTGCTTTTAAAATTTCTAACTAATTTTGCTTATAGTTCATCAGTGACTTAATGTGATAGTTTCTTAGATAGCATTGATAATTTTAATTTATGATAAGTATGATAAATTAAAACTGAAATACAGGGATATTCTGAATACGTTGTGTAAATCTGAAGGAGGAAAAACTGAATTGAAGAATTAAAACATTTTTTACAAAGAGAACTAGAAGTGTTTTAAATTATTTTAACTATTCCATTTAATGAAAGTAGTCTCCTCAAACTTAATTTTCCCCCCTGATTCTTTATATTGAAAATTTAATTTAAAAAATCTGAAAATAAAATACTTTTGTGTTTTGTATGTTCTTTGTAGGACGACAGTGGTATATTCGCGTGTGTGTGTGTGCTTGTAAAATCTACAAAATTGGTTTCATATTATCTAAGTCAATTGACGTAAATTTTAATTATTCTTTGCAGCTGTAAAAGTGTTTCAAAATCATTTACACCAGGATTGAGTTTTGCCAGTGGTTATTCCGAAAGTGGTAAGTAAATTAAGTATAGTTATAAATATGTATTTAGTATTGTGAAATGACTGATTTATGATGTACTTAGTGAAAAAAAGCTACTATGCATTAGTGATTTTTAAATAATTTAATCAGAAACAGAAAAGTATTAGTATTTCCAATTTCTAACTTTACTAACTTAATGGAGGATATCGCCTCCTTGGGTTCGAGGCTATAAAAGTCACGTGACGGTGGAAAACAAACAACCATTTCTCCATAGGTTTATATGCTGGACTCCTGGTAATAAGCGCGAAATCAAAAAAATAATAATTATGCCTCTGTATTATGCTGCCTACGAATGTTTCAATAACTCTCTTCAATCTGTACATGACTGCAAAAAGATATCTCTCCACAGATTCCCATTAAAAAGTGCTGACAGATAAAAACTTATACTTAGTCGAGGCTATTTCAGAAACGTGTCGGTGGAAAACACACACTTCAGCCAATCAGCTTACAGGTATACTCATCAACACAGCCGAAAGGTCACGTGTTGGTGGAAAAATGACGTCACACCGATAAACCTCATTTCTTCGGTTTGAATGTGCTTCTTTTTTACCTCACCATTTTTTAAGGCACAGTCATTAAAATTTGAGAACTGTCTTCTATAAAAGAAAATTTAGTAAAAGTTGATTTTAGATAAAGAGATTATCTCATTGATAAAACAGCATGTTAGTGGGCACTCAAAAGTCCTTTATTTAAAATGGATGAATAGTAGAGATGCATCATAAAAGTATGATATTATATTCATTAACTCATTCTTTAAAGTGAAAACTCATCAATTTTTCACTTGAATCACTCAATAGAATAGATTTAGGAACAAAAAACACTGTGGAATCAAAATGCAAGTCAGCATTTTGATTCTTATTTATGCAAATTTATGTAGTCCTGAAAAAAATAAAAAAATATTGATGAGATTTTAGAGTGCTAAAGGGTTGGACAGTAACTCAACAAAGAACTAATACATATGTACCCTAAAGACAAAAAAATTATTACTCTACCATTTTATCAATAAACCACTACCCTGCAAACAACATATGATGCATTTTTAAAATCCAATAGTCTTTCTTTTGTAACATCATATGAACTTTAAAAAAATTCATTTTATTAAAAGTTTCAAAGTAATTAAAATATTTTCATTAAATTTCTTGTAAACACACACACAAAAGTGTGCAAAAGATTTAAATTGCTATCATAAGATTCTTCCCCTTCCCATAACTTATATTGTTTTGTCAGCTTAAATATGTAATTAGTGAACTTTTGAAAATAAATAAAAGCTTTTTAAATGAATACGCTGTTAAACTTTTTATATCTAATTATAAAAGATGAAACAAAATCATGTTAACAAATTGCAGTGTAGATGTGAACCGTAGACCTTTACATTTAGCCAAATCTTTGACAGCTTTTTCCATATAACACAGTAGTTATGGAACTGTGATTCTGGAGAATAAGCCTTCGTGTTTTACTGAAGGTGATATTTAAGCAAGTTTTTCTTTATATTAAAAAGAATAATAATAACATAACAGCAAAATTTTTGTAATTTTTATAAATAGCTATTGATAAATTATTTTAAATTTGTAAAAGATGATTATTGCAGTATAACCTCGATATCTGGAAGTGGAACAGGCACCAAAAGAATTAAAGATATTCTTAGATTAGAGAAATTCTTTAGATTACGAGGTGGGATTGAAGTAGATCAGTTTGTAATGGAAAACGCATTTGTTTGATATATCAAGGATTTTAATATATTAAAGTTACACTGTAATAAAAGCATTATTAACAATGGATTGAAACTAGAAGAATTGTTAGTATGAAACATTTATTTTATATCATTTATTTTAAATTACTGCTGTGTTTTTAATCATCAGATTATAAACTAATAATATGATCATGTCTCTAAGATAATTAATTTAATATGCTTCATTAACCCTTTCACTGGTCCATGTATTAACAACTGATATATATATATTTTTTTAAAGTGTGTACTTAAAAACTTGAAATTTGTTTAGAGTTGTCAGTGGAAGTAAAAGGCCTTTGTGGGCATGCCCAATACAGAAAAAAGTATCCCCCCCCCCCCGAATTTGAAATTAATTCCTAATAAGAATTATGAAATATTTAAAAAAGGGAATAGTAAATTTCAATGAGAACAAAATACCACTCCATTGACATTTTTTTTACCAATGTAGATAGGCTCAAGGAGACCTGTCTGAAGCAACAATACCTCCTTTTACTTGAGGCAGCTTTTGAAAGTGAAAAATAGCTTTGGACTTAATGCCTTGAGCAGAGCATCAAAATTGGGGAATTAAAGAAACATTTATTATGACTGTGACCCCAAGTATTCTCATCTTTAATCACAGCCATTGATGACGAACATGTCGTACACTAAATCCAAATAGTAATTGCTTTTAAAATTTGCATTATATTTTTAAACTCTAAATTTTTCAAAATTATTTTTTTTTATTTCATACAGCTCATCTGTTTAAGATATCAGTAATTGTCACCTTGTACATGTAGATTTAAATAAGAGTGTCATGGATTTTGTACGAAGATGCATATGCATATACTTTTTTTTTCTTCTTTTTTGTGTAGCTGAATTAAGTTGTTAATAACAATAAAAATAATTACAAATTATTTTTCAGATTCACTTTTTAATTCAGTCATACGAATGGATACTTCAAGAAAAACTCCAGTAAAGCTAAATGTGTGGTATTTTCAAAATTCTTCAGATGCTATCCTCTTGCCTCCTGCTCCAAGGGGAATTATTAAATCAGTTTCACTTGGGAAAAATGAAAAAATAGGTTTGACTTGTGGTGGTCTTCTAATCAGTTGGTGTACTTCATCACCACATATTTCTGTGAGTAAAATTATTTATTACTTGCTTTTGAAATGGAGAAAAACACTATTTAAGATTATAGTGTTTCGTAATCGTAAAGATAAAAGTGTAAATATAATTCATATTGTATACTTATCTAGCCAAGTATTGGTGTGCCATAAACCAATGTCTTCATATGCTGATATAAAAAAATAAAAAAAAAGAGAGAGACATGATAGGTCTAGTATAAGTCATGATAGGATCTAGTGCAGAACAATCAAGTAGTGACTACCAGTGAGATGAAAAGGCAACAGGTAAAGTCTGATCGTCAAAATCGTCAGGATGCACTTTACCCCTCCTCGAAGTTCTAAAATGTTGTTTTGAGACATCCTATATACATGTTATGATATTTGCTTAAGAAATCAATTACTTTTAATTATTTGCCTTAAGATTTATTCTTAATATAAGCATACTATAACCAAAAATTTGGGGGATGGCATTTAATACATTTAATAATAAAATCTGTGAGGTTTCTTCACTCTTAAAAAAAAAGTTTTAAAATGAATGGTTTTCTAAACAAAGTTGAAAGGCAACACCCTGTCCATGTTCTTCAAACTGCTTAAAAGCTCAACTGCAGGTTTAAATATTTAAAAGCAGCAATGAAATCAAAACAAGGCTACGGTTTTTGACAGAGGGAAACTGTAACAACATTGCTTATATATTCATGTAAGTAGAGAAAGGAAAATGGTTGTTCTATTTTAAACTTTGTTGGTAGTTATTTTTTTATATACTAGTTGATAAATGTAGCATTTCTTCTTCTCTTTTTTTTTTTTTGGGGGGGGGGGGTACATTTTTTTCTAAACTAATGCACAAACTTTATTATTATTTTTAAAATTTAAGGGGAACTGAATTAAAAGTCTTCCCTTTTATTTTCGATATATTTTAAAATTGACTTTTAAATTAAAATATGAAAAAATGCTACTCTAGATTATTAAGTTGTGCTTATGTTATTGCCCTACAATTTAAACTTCACAAAATGACCATTGAGCATCAATTTCTTTTTAGATGAAACCCATACCTTTTTTAAACTGAATTAAAGTTTTAAATTCTCTTAAGTTTTAGTTTTCATTTACAGTTTTTGTACTTCAGTAAGGGTATTCCCTAAATCAATGATGTGTTATGTAAATTGTTTTGTTAGGTGCAAGATGAACATAATAACAAGGAGGTCATTGGATGTGCTACATTTACATCTAATATAGTAGATGAAAGATTTGCTGTGAATATTTCATCTGTTGTTTGTGGGAATGATTTTACTATTTGTCAATCTGGTATATAACTTTTTAAAGTTCTTATATTTTTTAATGAAGGTTTTTCTGAATGTCTACTGTTATTTTCTAATTTGTTAAACTTTTTTTTTTTTTTTTTTTTTTTTTTTTTTTTTTTTTTTTTAAACCTTACCTTAGGCTGACACAAATTTGTTTTCAAGGGGAAACAAATGTATTGATAATTTAAAAAAAAAAAAAATTCTGGAGGATTAGTTTTTAAAAATTATTTTAATTTTTTTATTTCTATGCAGAAAAAGTGTATATTTATGAGAAAATCTGAGAGTTACAGGATTTCTATTAGATTTCTAGTTACTGTTAGAGTAAAATCTTGGCATGGTGAATTTCAAGAGACTGAAGATCTAATTTTTAATTATGAAAAATTCACTTTTACTAAATTAATACGAAGGATTTTCTTTTAATCGAAATATTTTATACATTAATCTGAAATGTTCATAAAAGTGAAGTTTGTTGCAATAAGATTTTATTATACTTTTATTTTATACTATTAAATCTACACATTTTAAAATGTTTTATAATTATTCACAATAATAGAGCTTTTTCTTATTACAACTGTATTGCATATATTTTAATACTATATTTTTATTCCTTTTATATGTCTAAAAAATTTGTGACAAATCTTTTGTAAAATAATGTATAGCTTTTAGAGTAAAAACTGTTTAAGTCCACTTTAGAAAATAAATTGAAATTTTTGTTGTAAATATGTCTGATGTATAAGTACTTATAATTAATTTTGAACTATGAATATTATTTAAACTAGATAATAATGTCTGTTGTGGAGGCAATTACAACAGGCGCTAGGAAAACATCTGGAAAAAAGAAATCTACACTTAATATATTTAATCTTTTTTCACTTTAAATAAATAAATTCAAATTCTGTTTTTATTGTTGTAGTTTCCAAAGCAGTTTCCTAAAATTTCATTCATCTAGTAGAAATGATGCTTTGCTTTCAATCAGTGGTGTCATGTAGGGGTGCCATCTCCCTACTTTTACGTTTAAGTTGATAAGTAATCCCACTTTTTATTTTATTTTAGTTTGTGGAATCATAATTCTTCCTATTTTCTGTTTCTTTTTTTATATTAGTATGTTGCACATTTGGCTTTATTTGTTCATTAAATTTATATTTTATATATATTTCTAGATAATGGTGTAGTATTTTCTTTTGGTAAAGCTTCTTCTGGATGTTTAGGGCACGCTTCAAACCAAGACATAGTTGAGGTATTATAATTTTTTTTTTTTTTTTTTTTTTTTAGTATTAAAATACTTTTTAGTTTTGTGTTTAATTGCATCACTCCTTTTCCCCCTTTAAATATTCACAAAAATATTCTAATTTATAGTTTAAATCAAAAAGTCCTATTCAACATGCAAGATTATTATATTTCCAAATCTCCCAATTTGTTTTTTATGTTTTATTTCTCAGCTGTCCTTTTTAATGCTATATTATTTTTCTCTTATTTTCCCTAAACATTTTATTTTAGTAGGTAAAATATTTATTTAAAATACACCATTTTTTTAATCATCAAAATGGTAGCATAAGCTTGTAAAATAAAACACAGAATTATTCTGTTGATGAATTGAAATTTAGGTAGAATGAATATCTAGAATTCTCATTTCTAGATTCAAAAGAAAGGTATTTCATAGTTATTACCATCAGAAGTGCCTTAAGACTATATTTGATTTTCAAGCTGTTGTGTTTGGGAAAAAAAAAAAAAAAAGTTGATTGTTTTTAACTAAAATATTTGAAAGATTTTATCTTTACCTTTCTCATTTCACAATGCTTTCTTTATAAAAAGACACATTGACTGATCTCTAAAATTGAATTAAATGCAGAAGCATGCTTAAAAAAAAATTTTTTTTTGTAGTTATTTATTGTATGTAGAAGAGAAAATTGCTTTGTTCATGCATTTTTTATGTTAAATGTTTGTTATGTCTTATTTTTTATGTATGTATATATAGAGTAGAATCTCGTCAGTTCAAGTCTCGATTGTTAGAGATTCCCATAAATCTGAGTTAGGGAAAAAATTAGTTTTAACTCCCGAATAATGACCAACACATACAAACATAGAAAAGAATTTTTTCAAACCACAAAATACAAATTCTTTGTCCACCCAATTAGAAATCTCTCTCACAAAAAAAATTGGTGTATTCTTTTTATAGATGCCTTCGCAGACATTTATTTCTATGCAATGTTGACATGCTCTTGTAGTGATGGTGCGATATGGATGCACTTAAACAGGTCAGCATGTTAATACAAAGAAAAATGACTATTTTCTGATATAAACTCCTGTTTGTAAAAAATGCAACACCATGAAGAAATCCTCAGAATTAAATGAAATTTACTTCACAAACGGCTTGTATTAGTACAAATAAATAGTTAAATTTTCAAAGGGAAAAAAAACATTATTAAGTGTCTGAAATCAGTATGGTGTGGTCACCATGTGCTGCTATGAGGATGTGGCTATCCTACTAAATATGGCTTCAGGAATGCCTTGAAGGAAAGTAATGACTTCGGGCTCCAGAACTTCTCTGATATGCCTGTCGAAGTTCAGATTACCCGTATTTCATAGCAGCTGATGTTGTCCCCGATACACAATTGTACTCCAGACCATAACTCCGTGTGTTTGTCCACTGTGACGTTCGATAATGAACTCCAGAAGGTAGCGTTCACCTGCATAGCATCTAACATGAATGTGACCATCATAGTGCCACAAATTAAAGCAGGATTTGTCAGAAAACAGCTCTTGTTGGCAGTCTGCATGCCAGTCCATTGCAGCCACAAGCATCAATGGTTTCGCTTGGGGGTATCCTGTATAAAGGAGTTCGTGCATGCACTCCACCGCACAGCAGACGTTGAAAAATTGATAAAGTAAACAGTGATACACATGTAACAGTGGACCAATGTGCTCCCAACTATCTAAATATCTCCCAAGACTCTGCTGTGTATATATATATATTGTTGAGGTAGGTTCTTCATTGTTTTTTCCTTCTTCCAAAATTATCTTTTTCCTCTTTTTTATGCACCCTTCTACTAACAGGAAAGTTAGTAAAAGGGTGCTTCCCCTCTGCTTTTGTAGCCAAATTTGCTGAGAATTTTATATTTTAAAAATCTATATATTTGAACTTTTATTTTTAAAATGAATTTTTTGTATTAATTACAAGTAAAATCCCGAAGTATGTTTGCAGCCAAATAACCACCTTAAAATAATCATTACTGATATTACTGTCATCCTTTTCCTTTTTTTGTCAGGTTTTCAGTAAAATTGATCTTTTAATAAACCTAGCTAAGAAAGATCCCTGATTAAATTTAATAGTTTTTCTTTTCCTTTTTTTTTTAAAATGCATTAAATGCTTTGCATATTTTGTAATGAGCTGTAACATTTAGAGTAGGTATTTTCCTATTTATTTATTTATTTTTGATTCAGATCATTTTACTTTAATTTTGTCAGCCAAAGATTGTGGAGGCACTTTTTAGCCACAATATTACATCAATTGCTTGTGGACCAAAGCATGCTTTAGCTGTATCTGATGAACATGAAGTCTTTGCTTGGGGTTATGATACTCATGGTAAAAAAAAAATTTTTTTTGCTTTTTAGTTCATTTTACATATTTTTTTTTAACTGAAACATTTATTTTATTTTGCCATATGATTTTATGCTTATTTTGTTTTGTTTTTCTTAAATTAATTTTGATTTGAATAATTTTTTTTTTTCACTGTAGTATTTATATTTTCATAGGAAATATCATTTGTAGAGAGAAAAAAGAATTGCTTTAATAAAAGAAGGCATATTTTTGATTTCAATTGTGTCACTAATAGAAAATTTAAATTGTGTAGTTGAAGAGCTAGCAGGCCAAAGTTTTTTTTTTTTTTTTTTTTTTTTTTTAACTTTTTATTTATTTTTCATTTTAACTGAAAGTGAGTTTGATATATTATTTTGTTCATATTGTTCAGCATTATTTGGTGGTTAAAGAATTTGTGGCTTAAAAGGTCTTTTCCCCCCAGAAACAGTGTTGAAAAATTATTTTCACCAAACAGATTACCCATGGCTCTAGAAAAATGTTTTTCATGGTTTCTCGGAAATTTGCCAAAT
Source organism: Cheiracanthium punctorium (assembly GCA_038373885.1). NCBI lineage: Eukaryota > Metazoa > Arthropoda > Arachnida > Araneae > Cheiracanthiidae > Cheiracanthium > Cheiracanthium punctorium. Next base: position 22,456 of record JAWZYV010010119.1, read on the forward strand.
GTGATAAAACACCTTTTGCTTTCTTTCTTCTCTATTATGCAAGATACGTTAATTTAGAATTTCTGAGGGAACAAAATATTTTCTTTTTCAAGTTTATGGTATGAAATTGCTTATAAATTTTGGATTCAAAATATCTGATACATATCATTAAAAAGCTCTGGTGCATAGATAAATTTAAAAGGTATTGAAATATGTATATTAACTTAAAATGGTTTGACTTATTTCTCATAGGTTGTTTAGGTCTTAAGGAGACAAAACTTCAAATTCTTCCCAAAAAAGTGGAAATTTTATATAAAAACCTAAAAGCGAATACAGTGTTCTGTGGTCCTGATTGTTCGTTTATTGTGTCTACCAAAAAATCTTTGTTGGCTTGTGGAATTAACAGGTATCTATATAAATGCTCTATTTATAGTTTAAAACAATGCTAGTGATGAAGAAAATCTTATTTATGTACTTGCTGACCCGGCAAACGTTGTTTTGCCCTATAAATTATTCCTAGGATTATTTTAGTAGAAAGAAATGACTAACTCATTGTAAGTTTGTGAGGATGCGGTATATGAGTGGAAGAGGCATGGAGCGCTGTGAACAATACTGGAATATAAAAATAACACAATACCAAACATATGTTTTTAATTCATTGTAATTTATTCTTTAAATTTATATATATCGCTAATTACAATAATTTTACTAAAAAATAATATCAATCCCTTAACGCAATAGAGTATACAATATTTTTTGTCATCCCATCTTTAGATAACTTAAACAAACTGGATGCCCACTGTATGGTTTGCCCACTCGAGAGCATGTCACGTATAACTGTCCGTGTGAAAAACATCGCTTGTTCAAATCTAATCCAGAAACAGACATAGTTTGGCCTTGAGACTTATTGATAGTCATTCCATAAAAAATTCCCCCCCCCCCCAAAAAAAAAGGATGAAAATCTGAAACACTTTCAGATTTTAAATACGCACTATAGTGCTATATATTAAAATCGTATCATAATTTATGCGTCGTCCCTATTTTTCGTCCTTATTCCATTAAGTTGGAAAGTGTTATCATTATTCATGACTGTGCTGTATTTTTCTTCCTTATTTTATAAAACCCATCTTTGGAATCGAAATCTATCTTAAAATCGCCTACTAAAACTATTTTACAATCTTCGCCAAGTATATCACAACTATACTTCACCGTTTTATATATTGTTTCCTAATTTAACGCCTCGACTCTCGCCAAGGAGGCGATGATTAAACATATGCAGTTACCATGACGATTTTTTGCATTTATGTAGAAATCGTAATTTAGAATTAAAATGGCGATTTGGAACAACATGTAAGTACAGCATGCCGTTACATTTTTATTTATTTTGGATTACCAATTAATGTAGTTTTAATAATTAAATGTCTTCAAATTCCTTAACTGGCACGTTTATCGCTAGTTTGTTTACTTTAGTTATCACCTAGTTCTTTTGGGTACGTTGAAACGGTACTTACGTATTATCCCGGCGGTCACTTCCGCCAAACTACTTTTTCGTAGATTTTAAATACATTGCCAATCGTATTCCAAACCATCAACAACTTCATGTGCCCGGCATTTATCTTGGTGAAAAAATTGCTTGTCTTGGCGGACCGCCTGGAAAATACGTATGTACCGTTGAAACTTGTTCATAACTCCCAGAGACCCATGACTGCAAAGCTCGCCAAAGTACGGGAAATTTTTAGGTTGGCGAGAGTGGGGGCGCTAAAATAGGAATCAACTCTTTCTCGTACCATAAAACACATCTTTGGAATCGAAATCTATCTTAAAATCGCCACCTGAAACTGTTTAGAATTTCCTTCAGGCATGTTCTTCCTGTAGGCATATTCCAACTATACCGCAAAGACATTTTAAATACTGTTTGGAATGGACATCATAATCCATGAGTGTACCGTGTTTTCCTTTCTTGTTCCACAGAGCGCTTCTTCGGAATAGAAATCTATATTAAAATCGCCTAATAAAACTCTTTTACAATATACGCCAGGCATTTTCTAACTATACGCGAAATATATTTATAATAAATTGTCGCGTTTTGGCACCACATTTAGCGATCAATTATCAAAAATTGCAAACCTTGTGCGACTTTCAACATTTTATTAACTCCCCCCCCCCCTCTCCACATTATCTGGCAAACACATTTGAAAAGTGATTCGACACGCTAATGTCTACACAGAAATCCTGATTGAAATTAATAGCACTCGGGGGCTAAACATTTTGGGGTGGACCGCCCTTATGACTTAAGGGTATGAGACATAGTTAAAAACCTATTCTATGACCTAACGAATATACATAGAAAATTTCATTAAAATTGGTCGAGTGGTTTCGGAGTAGTTAGGTGACTAACACTGTGACAGGAGAATTTTATATATTAGATTTAATCTTCAATATAATTGAAAAATTATTATAAATACTTACCTTCAGTCAGTGTGTGTAGCTACAAATTCACCCTTGATCTTTTTCAAGTTAATTTTATTGTAAATGAATAAGTTATGCCTATTAGTAATACTATTTTAGTAGTGACAATTGTTAATTTTCTTATATTATCATTTTTAATAAAAAGTATCCTTTGATTATAAATATTTATTTCATGCCTGTGTGCTGATTATAATGATAGTTATTATTATTATATGAATTAGTTGTACAATTACTTCATGCCAAACAGCTGTCAGTATATGTTTAATGCATATAGTTTCTATGAAATGTGAATAGGCCCCCTTCTCCCAGTTTTAATTAAATTTTAATTTATTCATATGCTTACACGAACCAACTAAAAGAGCTTATAAAAAAATCTTTTAAAAATAATCCAAAGCTATTGTTAGATTAAAAATAAAAGTACTCTTTTAGCAGCACACGTAAATTAAAAGTTGGAAGTATGGGTATTTCTGGTGGTACAAAAGGTCCACATTTCACCAGCTGTGAAAATACCAACCTACTCAAAAGCAAAAATTTTGAAATATAGGATGTAGTAGTTATACATTATTTTCATAAACTGTTCTAGATGCATGATGAAATGTAAGATAAAAATTAAATTCAGAAAATTTTCTAACTGGATTTTTTGGGGGTTTTAATTTTCTACTTATGGCACTTGCCACAATCCATTGCCTAAGAAGGTTATTTTTGGTTATGGACCAGTCAGATTATTCTGTATTGTATGTCACCATTGTATATATATGTGTGTATATAGAATACTAGTTTCACCAAATATTAAACCCTTCAATTAACTCAGCAGAGCCAGTTACTTCAAAGGTCATAAAAAAATGGTGCTCACCATAACATCTGACTGATACAATTTTCATATTGTCTCTAAAAGTAAAAAAATTGGCTATTTGTTTCATCTGACTTAATGCCACTAGAGGTTGGTGAATACCGCTGTAAGTTTATTAAGACACACTAGTATGGAAGGAAGATCAAGGTACGATGATGTTCTGATAATGTTATTTTTTAAATTCCACATCTGACAACTCAGCAATTTTTTTTTAAATGTGCAATTACTAATTCAGATTTCTTATTTTTCTGAATAGGATACTATCTGCATTAACAATAAAGCACATATGTCAGATATCTATTATTAATTCTTGAAGAAATTTTTAAAACATAATTTGAAGAATGAATATTAATTATCATACTTGTTCTATTATTTTTACAGGCACAATAAACTGGCTTTAGATTCTGGGGATGGTCATCAAATTGAAGAAGTTAATGTTTTTACTGCAATTTCTTCTGAGCCTCTTCACAGTGCTGAAATAAAATCCGTTAGTGCTGGGAAAAATCATACAGTTGTGTTATGTGGTAAGATTGCTGGAAAATATTTCATGGCTCATAATTAACATGTGTTGTACCGCAAAATTTTATCTCCAAATCACCATTATAAATCGTGTTCTTTTTTATGTTTATTTCTAGAGAATAATGATGTTTATTCTGTTGGTTCGAACCAATTCTTTCAACTTGGATGGGGTAAAATTGGATTGAATTACAGCATGCCAGGAAAAATTGAAAAGTTAGATGGATTAAAGTTGTTACAGATTAATTGCTGTGATTATTTTACTGTTGCTGTGACTGACAGTAAGTTGGTGTTTAGATTTTTAATTCAGGACATTTATTGCTTGATTGACAAGACCATGTTGTGGATCAAAAAGAAACTGGTGTTAAAAGATAAGATAAATAAAACTTTGTAAAATAACACACATGAAAAGGAACTTATCAATCTGTATGATCATTTAGACCAAAAATTTCAGACTTCTTCAGCACATGTGTGTTGGCATCTGCTGAAGAAGGCTGAAAAGTTTTTTGGCCTAAACGATCGTACAGATTGTCAAATAACACACATAAAAAGGTACTTATCAAAGTTTTATTTATCTCATCATGTTGGAGAATTTAGGTATTTTGCTGAAAAACTGCCTAACTTCAAGTGCACTACAAGATTCAGAATAACATATCAATGTATAGCGGATTTATGCAGCAATTAATAACCATTTAAAATATGTAGTCCATTTTCTTTAGTTTTTAAACAGTGGATGAGTTTGTTCCCTACAAATTTGCTTTGTTTAAAATAACATATGATTTAAAACATCAAATTAATGCCTTTGTTTCTTCGTAATTAAAAAATGTGTAAAATGTATTAAGATATTTAACAAAGATTAATCTTTGAGCTCTTTTGAATGATGATTTAATTGGTACATAAGAACTGCATTTTCAGTCCTGCACTTTTATGCAAGGACAGAAGTGTTTTAATGTATTTGCTTTCCTTTCATTTTTCACTGTAATAACCCACTTCTTGGAACTGTGAAAGTTAACATTATCAAAATGTTTTTTTTTTCAAAATAAAAAACTATAGCTATATAATTTTGCTGTGTTGTTAGTCAAGAGATTTGTACAGCAATAATTTTTTACCATGTGGACCAATTTTGAAAATTCCTTTTTTGTTTGAGAGGGGCTAGCTTAGTGGTGGTCCCAAATTAATTTGGTTACAATCTGATAACATTCCGAACTAAAAAAAAAAAAATAATAATGTGATTTTAAATCATTGCTTAAAAGTGTTGCCAACAATGGCATTAATAGCAATTTATCAAAAGTCGGCAAGGTTGGCCACTTTTGGCGAGTTATCACTAAGTTTGGAATAAAAAAATAAGTTCTCAATGCTTGGTGATATCTTTCGTATCTGGTGAAAAATTGCCAAACACTACTATTTTACTATGATAATAATAGTACAGCTTAGATATTTGCTACATGTCAAGATGAAACAATTTGTAGTGCTAAATGTGCCAGTCTGCCAAGGGTTATGCAAAAGAATACATGGAGAACTGTTTTCATAACAACCTTAATGGGGAATGATTATCGATTATGTGTATGCACAAATTGTCAAAGAATTAAAAGTTTCCACTGATGGGAAATATCTAAACTGTTCTGGAATAATTTTTCATCCTTTGATGGGTTAGTCCGGGTTATTTCCAAAAAAATGTTTTAAACATTCATATTTTTACAGGGTTCATTGTTTTGTATTCTTTTGACCATATCAAGAAATTTTCAAATAAACTGTTTTAAACTAACGGGTCAATCCAAGAATTTTTTTCAGGGTCTCATTTTTGTGAAAATTGCTTATTTTGGGGAATTTCATTACTTAGTATTGGAAATTTCCATAAAAATCACCTTTTTTTGTTAAAATAATTGATAAAACCGATTAAAATATAGGGTAAAATGCCAATGAAGGGCCATTTAATCAGTTGCAATTTTATGAAGAGGCTGTTTTAATCAATTGTAATTTTTTGAAAGGTTCGTTTTAATGGATTGTACTTTTCTGAGGGGGCTACAAAATTAACCAATTTTTATCTGCATCAACCCCTGACTAATTAGAAGTAACATTTATGTGCATTTCCATTAAGGATAATTTCAATGATAATCTTAAATATGCAATCTTCTGTTTTGTCCTTATTGAATTCAGAGCATAGTTTATCATCCAGGCTAAAATTATTTTCTTTTCAAAATACTTATAACACACTTTTATAATGTTTAAAGATGATCCAGTTTTCAAGCATTAAACATGTCATAAAATTTTCTTACAAAGTTATCAGAAGCTTAAATCCTTTTAATGACTGTGTGGCTTTGCATTGGAGAAAGAAAATCATTTTCATTGTTTAGAAAAGTCTTTTATAGTTTTTTTCTCTCTCATATCACTGCAAGTGCTGTTTAAAATTTTTTTATTTAGTAGAAATTAGAAAGGGGAATAGCATTTTATTTATTTATTTATTTTTGTACCTTATAAAAAGTTCTACTAAGTGAATTAAATAATTATTTATCTCTAAAGATTCTCAGAACTGTAATATTTTTATTTATTTGTCATGAACATCTTTTTATTTCCAGTCATTCTTAATACAGAAAAAATAACTTATTAATTTTCCAACAGTTTTAAAGCCTTAATTGTGTTATTTATAATTTATGTAAATTTTCAGATAATGCATTATATTGCTGGGGAAAGTGTCCTAAATCATTCAAAACCAAAGAACAGATGTGTGATGTTGAATGTCCACCACGATTTTCAAAAGAATTGGTTTTAAATGTTTCTTGTGATTCTGAGAGCTGTCTTATCCTCACCAAGGAAAGCACATGATCTAGAGTTTCACTATCTCACCTTTGTTACTTATTATGTGCCAAAGATTTTCTATAACTTTGTATTTTTCATAATTATTAATAAAAACTATATATTTTTTAAGTCTTTAAATCTGTGATTTTTTTTTTTTTTTTATGTTACAACATCTTTATTTGCATGCTATTTGAAAATATAAATACCCTCTTGATGTATCACTCCTCAATATATTGTATTTTTTCTGTCTCCCAGTTTTTTTTTTCTTTCTGTTTTTGCTTGATTGCTTTGAATATTCTACCACAAAAAAATTCAACTTGCCAAGTAAGGAATTATAAAAATTAAGTAAAAGACCTGTCTAGATTTATGAGATACAGTTGGTTTGATTGAATCAGGTGGAAAAGAAAGCCAGTGGATAATCATTCTCTTTTCATTGACGTATACATTAATGAATTAAACTTCTATGTAATCTTCTTCCGTATATATAATATTAGTGCCATAATTGCAAGGTAGGCTCTTGTACCCCTCTTCCCTGGAGATTTAGTTGAAGATGCAAATAAAAGTGAATCACAAAGCAAAATTGGAACTCAAATTGTTACAAGAGAGAAATTTGCCAGCTAAAAAAATTTCTATGCACACCCATGATAAATAATTAACTTCTGTGTTTATTGTTAAAGTCACATATAAGCAACCTATGACCCTTGGGCTGGATGCACCTAGGCTTTTGATCCGGCCCGCAAAACATATCAAAACCCCATATAAAACTCATTTAAACTATTCAAAATCCCATAATCCCAGTCATACAACCTGTGACTTTGCTAACATCCTGAAGTTTGGCCCATGATTTTGCTAAATCCTAAAATTGGCCCGCAACTTTTCTAAGGTTGCCCATACCTACAGAGGGTGTTTACACATTTTTAGAACGATTTCGGAGCTGTTTAATTAATGTTTAAAATGTAATACTATTCTTTTAAATGTTCGATCTGATAGCCTTTTTTCTGGACTGCATTGTGATTTCCATGATAGAAGAGTTTTTTGTAAAATTTCCAGGGGTATTGCTTTCCATTCCTCTTCCACTACTTTCCAGAGTCCATCTATCGTGGTGGGTTTGCGTTTAGAAAGAGCTCTTTTTAACAGATCAAAGGCACAATAGTCCATAGGTAAAACATCAGGGGACTTTGCAGGAATATGTTGAAAAGGTATATATGCTATACCTGTATCAGTCTTCATTTTTTCAAGGAATGCAGTGGTAGTTTTCATAGTATGACTTGTGTTGAGCCACATGTCTCGGCAAAAGCTGGTGAACATTATGTTTTTTAACTTTTTTAATTTGTAAATCTTGGTTTATTATTTTATTTATTGTTGCTACAGATGTATCTACAATTTGCAGAAAGTACATCCGATAACACAGAGATCAAGATTTTGCAATTGATCTATGTGTTGGCAGATTTTCTCCTGTTACCAGCAATTTCACTTTAGAAACATTTGAAACAGTACATACCTTTTTCCGATATTCGTTGGGAGTCTTCTTTCCATGTAGAAATAATGATTGACGGTTTTTACCTTGCTGATTAATAATGTTGCTTATTTTGCACAAAAATTTTAATACCATGCATTTCACAACGTTTTTGAATTATGGAATAAGAATATTTCTCTTCGGAAAGTGCAAAAGCATATCCTTCAATCCACAGCTTGTTTACATATGACATTTTGAAAGAAGAATAAATTTAAAAGTAGCAGACGATATTTCTCATTTCAAATAATAAGCTGTTGACAAAAATTTTTATTCTGAAGCATTTACTTTTTTTTTAATTCTTTATCGAAATTGTTCTAAAAATTTGTAAATACCCTCTGAAGTTTAAGTGACTATCTTTAATTACAGTTCTTACACTATTAATTTTATTACATTTTAAGTGCATGCATTCACTGAAGTAAAATGTTATCATATTACAACCCTCTTCCTCTGCATATATCGCAGTTTTGTATCCTGACAAGCATGATACAGTGATTACGCGATAAGTCAAATTCCTGGGGACAGACGAAAAACTTCGACTTATCGGTAGTTCGACTAATCGAGTAATCTTAAATTCATTTTGGATTAAACTGGGACTGCATAAAAACTTTGACACAACTGGATATTGAACTTATCGCAAAATCACTGTCCAATGAGGATCTACTGTCCTGTATAGTGCCAGTATAGGTATATGTTGTGTATATGTATAGTCCTATAGTGTCGCTACAGATATCATTTACAATGGTACTTAACAGGAGCAATTGTTTATACATTGTGCATAATACTACATAAAATTGAGTCTTAAATGGCTGGCATATATAACACTCTATAAGTCATCTTTTAGTTTTCTATTTTAAAACAGGAAAAAACTTTGCTAGCATATTACTTATAACAAAAATCAATTTTTCAACACTTTTAAAGCCCGTAGATGGGGGGGAGCGTTTTTTGAAGGGTTACTGTTTTGAATTACATAATGAGTGCAAATGATAAATCCAAAAAAGTGAATGAAATGTACTTGAATTTTTACCAACAGTTCTGCTGGACACCCTGTCAAATCGAATTTTAAACTCACTTTTTACTTGCAAATGTACACCTAGTTTTGCCACATTTTGGGTAGGGATGGATGCGAGACAATTTTTTGAGAGATGAGACAGACATTTTTAACATTACGATATAGGGATTTTGCAAGATGAGATAAAGCTTTTAGGCTGTTTTGTGAGATGCCAATTTTCAGTCACATCCATCCCAGATTTTGGGAATAGAACAAAGGTCAAGAGAATATGACTCCCTTCCATCTCCACTAGCCATCGGTACATGAATATTTTTGCAGTATTCTGAACTTATGTATTATATTAGAACAAAGATAAACATCTTTGAAACCTGATTTGAGCCTGGTTTTATAATGTTAGAAGCTCCCTCCAAAGTACCAATATAAATTCCCGTGGACAATAGGCTCGACCAGTGGCCAAGCCCATAACTCTCTCAACTGGGAAGTGCCTGGTTCAAGCCAGGGACGTACTCAGAAAAAAATTTCAGGGTGGGTCCAAAAATTTCGGAGGGGGGGTCCAAATGGTGAAAAAGGCAGAATTTTATACAACAAAACTTCATCATTATTATTTTGTTTACAAGAACTGAAATTTCGGAGGGGGTCTGGACCCCCTGGGTACGTCCTTGGTTCAAGCCCATCAACCTAGCCATTTGGAGTTTTCCGTAGTGTTCTCTGAAACTTTGCATAAATATAGACTAGGATCCATTAGAGAGATCTCCACGGAGCCCCCCCCCCCCTGTCCACTCCCCCATCAGCCTAGATCCCTTGTGTAAATAATTGGCGTTATTCCTAAAATTAAATCAAACCTTGCTATCTATAGTGATGGGGGGGGGGGGTAATAATGCAGTTTGCCCCACTTTCTTCCTGATATTATCAAGCATGTTGGTGGTGTTGCAAAAAGTAATCAGACATGAAATATTTCAAGTTCTGTTTGTCTTGGGAAATCAAATATGTTGTTTTCACTCCATAATAATTTCAGACAGTTATGTACATAAAAAGGGAAAAAATATTATGCTGTTTAATATACAGTGGACAGAGGTTTAGTCAGTTATCTCCCACCAAGATGCAGCGGTGAAGATTTCATGTCCTGTATTTCTTCTCAGTAATAAAAGTGACATTAACCCTTTACTGCATGATTTTTCTTGTTTATGATGCAGACAAAATTTTTGAAGAAATAAATATCTAATAGATAATAAAGTACTGTTATCTGAGTGAGGAAAAAAAAAAACAAGTACACTCTTTGTCTTTATTTTTCAGATGTACCACAAAGCTCAGATAACTTGTATTTAAAATCCAATGAAAGATGGAAGGGTTTTATTGGTTTGTCTCACATCTGGCACTCTGTGGAATGAAGATTTCACATGGGCTTAGGATCATAAATTACTTACTCGTCTTAAGAAAAGTTTTGAAAAAAAGTTCTTGCAGTTTTCAAACCATGCTGAATTTGGATGAAATAAACTATAATTAAGAAAAAATAAGCTCTCAATAATTTATTGTTTAATAATTTTCTAATATATGCATATTTTAGTTATAAATATAGTACAAGCATAATTCGATGAAAACTGGAAGTCAATAAACTGAATTTTATTCCCTAACTCAAGAGCTTAGAGTAATGATATTTTTCTTTAAAAAGTTAAAAGGCTTTTAAAAAGCCACAAAGATGTGTATGGATTTTAACAACCCCTCTTTCAACACTTTAATTTATCTGCTGTCATCATTGCAAAAGAATAGCAGAAATTTCCCTTCCGTGACAAACTCTGCTTGACTAATGTAGGGAAGATAAAGATTTTATTAATATTTGAACACTTTAAGATTCTGAATTGTACTACAACAGGCAAATAATGAAGGATGACCTATGGGGGAGTGATAAAGTCAATTTACCAGCATTAGATGTACCACCGCCACAATTACTCGCATATAGGACTGAAAAAACACCAGATTCCAATCATTTTCTACAAAATACATGTCGATACAACTGTTGTTTTCAAATGAATTCATTTGGAGCTTCATTAATATGCAAGGAAGAAAATTTCAGCCCGGTTTTTAAGGTTCAAGGCCAAATTTATCACCGAGTAGGCTCACTTCTGCCGGTGTCCAATGAAACTCCAAAATTTCTTCAAATATATTTTGTTGGTAACGAAGAACTTGAAACAGACCAACGTTGCTCTAACATTCGGGGACTACAACGAGATATTATTCAAAAATTACAACGTCTACTTCATAATCATAATCAACTAATCAATGTATTTAAGACTTCTCTAGACCAAATGGCTGCAGATAATTATAAGATCGTTATTCGAGCAGATAAAAGACCAGCCGGCCAACACGAAAGAAGGTTCAATGCACCTCAAACGAACGAAGTTGCCGTAGTAATTGTTGATAACGAATGTAGTCGTCGTGATATTATTATTCAACGTCGAAGTAATGAATTGCAACGTATTGCTGAAACACATCGTAGTTATGATGCACTACAGTATCCGCTAATTTTTTGGCAAGGTTAGGATGGTTATCACTTCAATATTCAACAAATGGATCCAGCTACAGGTGTCGAAACTAAGCTATGCAATTTTATGCTTATCGAATTATGACTACAAATGATGAATATAACCATATTTTAAACTGTCGGCAGTTATTTCAACAGTTTATTGTAGACATGTATGCTAAAATTGAGTCGGAAAGATTAGAATTTATTCGCCATAATCAACGAAAGTTGCGTTCGGATGAATACATCCATTTGAGAGATGCAATGATAAATGATGGAAACGTCGATACCATGGGAAAATTGGACATCTTGCCATCGACATTTACTGGAAGTCTACGTCACATGCATCAATATGCTCAGGATGCGATAACTTATGTCAGGACAAATAGTATTTATACCACGGATACCTTTAATATCAAATAGATGGCCCTTTACTTTTAAACGCTTACAATTTCCTGGTGAAGTTGGCTTACAGCATGACTATCAACAAAGCACAGGGCCAAACATTCCAATACTGTGGCGTTGACTTGAAGAAAACATGCTTTGCACACGGCCAATTATACGTTGCATGCTCACGAGTAGGATCATCTCGAAATTTGTTCATTTACAGTCCGGACAATAAAACCATAAATGTAGTCTATAAGCAAGTACTGTAAAAAGAAATTTTAAAAAATGTAATAAAAATAAAAAGTGTAAATGTATAATATAATATGTAAATAAAACATAAATTTTCGATTTACTAAGATGTTTCTTATTTTAACTTATAATTATTTTAATTAGTTAAATAATTTGATATACTTTCTATACACCGCATGTTTAATGGTCGAATAAGTCTCTCAATATCTAAGATAGAAATCTAAATTATCTACGTTAAAAAATGGATCCTTAAATATTTTTTATACCATTAAGCATGGGGTGTATTTTAACCCGAGCAACGCCGGGTTTCGCTGCTAGTATATATATAAAATGCTAATGTTCGTTTGTAAAGACAGGGTTTTCTCTATCACCACCAACTGGAATTAACTTCCCGTTGGGGTGGTAAATACCCCTTGGCCTCACGGTGAAAGTAAGGGAGTTTGGTCGCGGTGGGTGAAAGTGGGTGGTTGTCGGTGGCGAAAATGTGAAAAAATATATATCTGTCCTTTTCTAACTCATGAGAACTTCTGAAAAGTTCTAAAAATTCCTGGAATGACTTAGAAAACTCCAAAATGTGTGCAACTGTTACAGTCAATCTATTGGGTTGGCAACTAAGTAATTGCGGATTTTTTTTAGAAAATCAAACACAATTTTTTCATGGAACTAAATAACTTTATTCTGTAATGTATTGCCCATTTTGATCAATGACCTTTTGCCATCTTTCAGGCAGCATCATAATCCGACGTTCATAAAACTTCTGGTTTTTATTAGCAAAAAACTGAATCAGGTACGATTTGACATCATCATCATTATTGAAATTTTTACCATTCAAGGAGTTTTGTAAAGATCGAAACAAAAAGCAATCAGATGGTGCAAGGTCAGGACTATATGGTGGATGTGGCAAAACATTCCAACCAAGCTCCAATAATTTTTAACCAATGACCAAAGATGTGTGTGGCCTTGCATTGTCAAGATGGAATACAACAACTTTTCGATTTTTCAATTCGGGCAGCTTTTCTTCAACTGCATTGTTTAATTTCGTTAGTTGTTCAATGGAGTCATCAGAATTGATCGTTCGGTTGGGTGGTAAGAGTTCGAAGTACACAATTCCTTTGTAATCCCGCCAAACTGATAACAAAACCTTATGTTATATCAGCTTTTGATGTTGTTTGAGTTGGTTCACCTGACCTGCTCCACGATCTTTTCCGCTTGATATTGTTGTAAACAACCCATTTTTCATCGCCAGTTATCAATCGTTTTAAAAATGGATCATTTTCATTACGTTTCTTTAGCAAATCGCAGCTGTTAATGCGTTGCGTTAAATGCGTTTCTTTCAGTTCGTGAGGAACCCATGTATCGAGTTTTTGAACATAGCCAAGTTGTTTTAAGCGATTTTCAATGCATGTATGTGATACATGAAGCTTCTCTGCAATCTCGACGTGTTGTACTGTGACTATCCAAATCGATTATTGCTTTGATTAGAACGTCATCAACTTCAACTGGACGACCAGAGCGTTTTTCATCGTTGAGTGAAAAATCACCAGAACGAAATTTGGCAAACCAACTTTGACAGTGCCGTTCTTTTAAGGCTTCATCATCCTAAACAGCACATAACTTTTTATGAGCTTGCGATGCGTTTTTCCCTTTGCGGAAATAATAAAGCAAAATATGACGAAAATGTTCCTTTTGACTTTCCATTTTTCAACGAAGGCCAAGTGAAAACTACGCAACCCATCAAAGAACTTTTTTTACTGATTGACAGTTGAATTGCCTACTATCAAATAACAAAATGTGTTTTACATTTGTAAATTGTCTTCAAACCTAAAAATTCAACTGAAGCCATCTATGAGTGAAATCCGCAATTACTTAGTTGCCAACCCAATAGAATGTTCTAGAAGGTTCTAGAAAGTTCCAAAACGTGTGCAACCGTTTAAATCGATTTAGAATGATGTAAAACGTTCTAAAAACTTCTGGAATGATCTAGAAAGTTTCAAAATGTCTGCAACTGCTAAAATCGACCCAGAATGATATAGAAAGTTCTAAAAATTTCTGGAAAGATCTAGAAAGTTCCAAAATTTCTGCAACTGTTGAAAACAATCCAGAATGTTAAGTTCTAGAAAGTTCGAAAAATTTCTTGAATGATCTAGAAAGATTCAAAATGTCTGCAACTGCTAAAATCGGTATGGAATGTTCTAGAAAGTTCTAAAAATTTCTGGAATGATCTAGAAAGTTCCAAATTGTGTGCAACTGTTAAAATCGATATGAAATGTTCCAGAAAGTTCTAGAAATGTCTGGTCGAGTGAAGATCAATTGCGATGGGTGATTGTCATTCGGAAATTTTATAGCATACTGCTTCGCAGCCTCTAGCTTATTCCGATGAAATTCTCCGTAAAGTAACACCATTTCAGTGTATTCATTAGTATTAAACATTATCTTTCGTTTTTTATACTCAATAAGCTACGAATTCAAATAGCATGAACTTTAGACAAACACTAACAAAGTAACTTAAACAATAGTTTTTCAACTCCAATAAAATATTAAAATTTAATGTTTATCGTCTGTTGCCATATCAGCAGGAATACTTTCTATACACCGCATGTTTAATGGTCGAATAAGTCTCTCAATATCTAAGATAGAAATCTAAATTATCTACGTTAAAAATGGATCCTTAAATATCTTTTATACCATTAAACATAAGGTGTATTTTAACCCGAGCAACACCGGGTTTCGCTGCTAGTATATATATAAAATGCTAATGTTCGTTTGTAAAGACAGGGTTTTCTCTATCACCACCAACTCGAATGAACTTTCCGTTGGGGTGGTAAATACCCCTTGGCCTCACGGTGAAAGTAAGGGAGTTTGGTCGCGGTGGGTGGAAGTGGGTGATTGTGGGTGGCGAAAATGTGAAAAAATATATATCTGTCCTTTTCTAACTCATGAGAACTTCTGAATTTCAACTCGAATAAAATATTAAAATTTAATGTTTATCGTCTGTTGCCATATCAGCAGGAAAACTGAAGCAATTATCGTCTGCAAACCATTTTACCTGAAAGAAATTCAAGTTATTTTGACAAGTGAAAAAGAACAAATTATTTGAATATTCTAGAGTGTTCTGGTTCTAGCAATTTCGATATGTTATCTAAACATATGTTACGGCCAAAGCCCGAAGTTCGGCCAGTTCGCGATTTGGCTGGCCAATTCGAGGTTTGGCCAAAGTGTGAAGTACTTGAAATTAATATTGTATATTCTACTTTGGCTGGCCATTTCGCGAAGTGGCTGGGAATCCCTGGCAAAAGCCCGAAGTAATAATGGTAGACATTTTGCTATTTGCCTTTGCAAAAAGTTTCATATTTTTTAAAGCGATTTTTCGGGAGACAATGTGATCTGGGTTCTTTAGTATTAGGTCTATGGAGCTGAAAAAGACTAAGGATACCCCTTAAAGGTAGTTGAAAAATTGGGTACTCAATTTGCCTTTGTATTCTTACAAGTTACGCAGCGCATTTGCTCAAGATATAATTTGTCCTTTTGAAGGGCGCAAATTCAATATTCTTCGTGCTATCTCGTTGTTTCCGCATATACGCTCACTGAATAATTTCTATTATGGCTTTAATATGAGAACAGAATAACACGAGATCCTATTTTTATATATTACGAGCTTATTTTTAACTCAGAGATGCCACTTATATTTGAAATCGTTTCTAAACAATTGTACTTTTAAGGGAAAAAAAAAAAAAAAAAAAAAAAAAGTACACAGAAGTACTCATTTTTAAATACTTCATTTTTAAGAGTGTATAAAACAATCTGCTCTTGATTTCTTTTTTCCTACTTTGGCCGATCGTCCCAAGCCACTTCGCGAATCGGCTGGCCAAAGCCCAAAATCTAGAAAAGATAGGACATTGGCCGGTAAGTTTACAGCAACGTTGGCCAATTCGCGAACAGGCCAATTTCGGGCTTTGGCCGTAACATATATATAAATGAATGTTTGTGGGTATGCATGTGTGTGTGTGTATGACGTTGAAAAACTCCAAAACCGTTTGACTGATCACCATGAAATTTGGTACACCTAAGTCTTTTGTCACGGAGAAGGTTTTTATACTATCATTTTTCCTCTATCTCGCCGCTAGGTGGCGCTACAGAACGTCGAATTCTATTCAACCGCCTGCTATGACAATACCGATTGACCTATCTTGACGAAAATTGGTACGTATGGATATTTAAACACGGAGAATATTTTTACACAATCCGTTTTGCCATGACTTGCTGCTAGATGGCATTGCAGACCGTCGAATTCTATTCCGTTCGACCGCTTGCTATGAAAGTACCGTTCAAAAGATTATTACGAAAATTGGTACACATGGTTATTTGAACACAGAGAATATTTTTACACTATCCATTTTCCTCTAAATCGCTGCTAGGTGGCGCAGCAGAACATCGAACGTCGAATTCTATTCAACCGTTTGCTATGAAAATGCCATTTAACTTCCTCTGACAAAAATTGTTACGTTCAGATATTTGAACACGGAGAATATTTTTACACTATACATTTTGCTATAACTTGCCGCTAGATGGCGCTGCAGAGTGTAGAATTCTATTCCGTTTGACCGCTTGCTAAGAAAATGCCGTTCAACCAATTTTGATGAAAATTGGTACACACAGATATTTGAAGACGTAGAATATTTTTACACTATCCATTTTGCTGTAAATTGCTGCTAGATGGCGCTGCAGAACGTCGATTTCTATTCCGTTCGACCGCTTGCTATGAAAATACCATTCAACCGATTTTGATGAAAATTGGTACACACAGGTATTTGAAGACGTAGAGTATTTTTACACTATCCATTTTGCTGTAACATACCGCTAGATGGTGCTGCAGAAAATCGAATTTTATTTCGTTTAAGCGCTTGCTGTGAAAATACCGGTCAACCGATTTTGATCACAATTGGTACACATGGATATATGAACATGGAGAATACTTTTACGTTATCTGTTTGACTATAAGTTGCCACTAGATGGCGCTGCGGCACATCAACTTCTATACTGTTCGACTAATCGCCATAAAAATTTTTATACTTACACATTTGAGCGGGAAGAATGTATTCAAACTATTCATTTAGCTATTACTCACTACTAGATGGCACTGCAGCGCATTATTACTTTAACTCGCCATTAAATGGCAATGCAGCGCACCAACTTCTTGAACGGACAATTGACCGCTATGAAAATTGATATACATAGAAACTTGAAAATGGAGAATATTTTCGTGTTATCCATTTTGCTATAAATAGCTACTTTATTGTGCTGTAGCACATCATTACCTTAACTCGCCAATAGATGGCGCAGCAGCATATAAAGACTGTTCAACTGATCCCTATCAAAACTGGTATAGATAGATATTTGAACACGGAGAATATTTTGGTGTTATCCATTTTGCTATAACTTGCCACTCGATGCCACTTCAAACCAATAACTTCAGGACCGTTCAACTGATCACCATGGAAATTCGTAAACATACATGTTTGAACGAAAAGAATATTTTCGCGGCATCCGTTTAGCTATAACTCGCCTTCTATACCGCTCAACCGTTTGCTATGAAAATACCGTTCAACTGATTTATGAAAATTGATACACACAGATATTTGAGCACGTATAATACTTTTACGATATCTATTTTTTAAGACTTACCTCTAGATGCCGATGCAGCGTGCCAATTTCAAAGCCGTTCAACCGATCACCTTAAAAATTGGTATACATACACAGTTGAACAGAGAGAATATATTTTTAGTATTCACCACTTGATGGCACTGCAGCCAGGGGCTGATTTCCGGGAGGGCATTCGGGGCAAGTGCCCGGGCCCCCAACAAAAAGGGGCCCCAAATTCTTCTTTAAGTTTTAAAATTTGTAAATTTTGAAAAAAATTCGAAAGAGGGTCCCCATATGAAGTTTTTGCCCAGGGCCCCCAACTCGGCAAATCTGCCCTTGTGTGCAGCACTTTATTATTTTAACTCGCTACCAGATAGCACTTCAGCAATCAACTTCTTGATCGTTCAACTAACCGCTCTGAAAATTGGTATATATACACATTTGAACACGGAAAATATTTTCGCGTTATCTATTTTTCTTAACTCGCTCTTTGATGGCGCTTTAGCGTAGTATTATTTTGAATTTGCCACTCGATGGCGATGCAGCGTATCGTGACCGTTAACCTGTTTCTATGAAAATCGGTACACATAGATATTTGAACATGAAAATATTTTGATGCTATCCATTTTGCAAAATCTTCGACCGTTGATGGCGTTGCGCCGAATCATCTTCTTCACCGTTCAAACAATCGCGATGAAATTCTTTATGCATAATTATTGAATACAGAGAATATTTATGCGATATCAACTTTGCTATATCTATTTATTATGATAAATAGTAATTCCAATAAACCGTAATATAAAAAGAATCCATTCATTCCCGCGCGAAGAACGGGGCATTCAGCTAGTTTATTATAAGTAGAATGCTGAAGAAATTTCCGAGGACAGTGAGGAGGATAAAAATAAAAACGTGTGACAAAATAAAAAAAAATTGTTGTTGAACCTTGTCTTTATGATAATTAATAGAAGCTCTCTGTGTTCAGATAACTTAGTTGTGTTAACATTTTTGTCACTGGTGGTAACAAGCTGCTCTGCCGAGAAAAATGTTAGCAGAATCAAAATCCCGAAAAATAAATCTTTTAATAATATCTGCAAAGAGAGCAATCCTTCAAAAAATTTCCAATGAAAAAATATTAGACAAATATTCTGACTTGGCTTCATTGAGAAGATAATTATTAAAACGAATGTGATACTAAAAAGATAAATGATTGATTTGAACCTTTATATTTCTTCATGATTTATAACTAATAAAAATCGTTTTCTCGAAAATGGTTTTACTTCTTAAATGTTGTTAAAACATCAAATTACTATGTTGCAAATATTTGACATATAAATAAATGTTAAGAGTTAAATCTGTTCGATGTACAAATTTCGTAGTATCGTGAAAGTCATTGGATCTCGTGAAAATGCACCTGAAAAGATTTTAACACAATGCACAAGTTTTTCCAAAAAAAAAGATAAATCCTTAAAATTATTTGGGCGGGGGGGGGGGGGGGGGAGTGAGATACAAAATTAAGGGGTGAGAAATGAAGTCTTCTGGCCGGCTTATTTATGTCGAAATAGTTTTGTTTTATTAGTGGTTTTGTTCAGACAACATGGAACCGAATAATAGGGATGGGATAAGACGAGAAAATGGGCTGTCTCGTCTCGCAGAGAAATTGCCTGTCTCCTCTCGCGAGTCGCGCAAAATTAAGGGCTACAATTTTGTTACCATATTTTTAGTAACATTAATACTATTTTATTGAAAATTAATATTAATAATAACAATTAGTTATACATATTACCGTATTAGTACATATATTAGTTACCATATTAACTCATATGTGCATTTGAAGTGATAAAAATTCTGATTTAATCCGCATGTATGTGACATGACACCGAAAAAATGTTAATGTTTGTTTTTATTTATTTACTAGCTGAAGTACCCGTTCTTCGCACGGGAATGAATGGACTTTTTGATATTACGATTTGTGGTGATTACTATTTATTGTAATAAAAAGATATAGCAAAATGGATATCGCATTATATTGTGTTCAATAACCATGCATACCGAATTTCAAGGCAATCATTTGTACGGTGCAGAAGGCCATGCGGCGTAGCGCAATCTAGTGGAGAGTTTTAGGAAAACGGATACGGCGAAAATATTCTTCGCATTCAGATATCGATGAATACGAAATTTCAGGACGATCGGCTGGACAGCCCTGAAGTTCATGTGTTGACGCGACATCTAACGCGAAACTCTACCCCGTGTTCAAATATCTATGTATACCTATTTTCATAGCGATCAGTTGCACTGTCAAGAAGTGATACACTGCAGCACGATCTAGTGGTTAATTAAAGTAATGATTTGCTACAGTGCCGTCAAGTGGCGAGTTATAGCAAAATGGATAACGCCAAAATATTCTCATTGTTCAAATAGCTATGCTTACTGATTTTCATAGCGACCGTTTGAATGGTCAAGAATTTGGCCTGCTGCAGCGTCATCTAGTGGCGAGTTAAAATAATAATGCATTGCTGTGCCATCTAGTGGTGAGTAACATCAAAAGGAACACAGTTACAATATATTCTTCGTGCTGAAATGTGTAAGTATAAGAAATTTTATGCCGATCGGTCGAACCGTATAGAAGTTGATGCGTTGCAGCGGCATTTAGAGCCAAATTACAGCAAAATGGATACTGAAAAATATTCTCCGTGTTCTAATATCCGCGTGTACCAAATTTCATCGAAATTGGTTGGACGATATTCGCATAGTAAACGGCTAAACGTAATAGAATTCCACGTTCTGCTGCGCCACCTAGTGGCAAGTTAGAGGAAAACGGATAGCATAAAAAGCTTCTCAATGATAAAAAACTTAGGTGAACCAAATTTCATGGTGCAACGGTGCTGGAGTTTTTCAACCTCATACACACACATACCAACATTCATTTTTATCTATAACCAGTGTCATTATATATCCCAGTCTCAAATAAAATCCAGTTTCAAATCTAAGCCTCGCCAAAGGGCCAACATACGCCATTTTGCAAGCGTTTTTTCAGGAAATCATTTGAAGCACTGACTTAGCAGCAATCAATATGGGAAATGGTTCGACCGTCAAAAAGTAAAGCACGCATTTATTTGAAAAGTGGAATACCTTAATACAGCCGATTTTTTTAAAATTATCAACTATAACGTGTTTTATTCATCGTTACTCCGATGTACTAAATGAGAAGATTTCAATTATCTGAAATTTGGCGGAACTCCCCCAACTTAAATCAATGTACTCAATTGGCGAGAATTCTGTAGATAGATCGCTTGAAATCCCTTAATAACTGCCTTAATATCCCTTAATAATTTCTTCACGGATCATTAAAATTTAACGCTGTATTCTAATAAAACATTTGCAATTGTTTTCAAAAATCTATTTCCTTAACCTCTCAATAATTTGCGCCAAGCCGAAATCTGTACAAACCGCTAGAACTCACTTTCTCAAAATCGGCATTTGAGCCATTTTATTTTTTCGGCAAACTAAAAAATGTTACATATTAGCCTCGGAAATCTTCAATTCTTATTGTTTTGCGTATAAAACATTTCATTCCTGCTCCGATTTCCCCTGCACACGATATTATAATAAAAAAATAATAATCTTACAAATATAAACTAAGAAAAAAATCATTATTAATCTTTTATTTTTACTTTGAGAATTTAAAACATTTTATTCGGCAAAATCGCCACACATGGCAACCACGATCCTTATTTCACACTTTTTTCACTACAGGGGTTACAATTACCGAAAGCTTTTTGCATAGAGAACATAAAAAATCTCTTAAATTCCGGGAACGGGTGGACTTTCAAAGTTTTAAAGTGGACTGTGATTTATTCTATATTATTTTACATATCTGTGCAAAATTTCAGGCTGATAGGTCCATTTTTGTGGATTTGTATACAAATCAAATCCAGTTGAACGATATCAATCAGTTGAACGATACTTGCGTAGCAAGCGGTCGAACGGAATAGAACTCGACGTTCTGCAGCGCCACCTAGCGGCAAGCTAGAGGAAAATGGATAGCATAAAAACCTTCTCCGTCTTCGAATATCCATAATAGCAATTTTCATCAAAATTGGTTGAATGGTATTTTCATAGCAAGCGGTCTAACGGAAAAGAATGCGACGCTCTGCAGCGCCACCTAGCGGCAAGTTATGTCAAAATGGATTGCGTAAACATATTCTCCGTGTGCAAATATCCATACGTACCAATTTTCGTCATGATAAGTTAAACGGTATTTTCATAGCAAGCGGTTGAATAGTATTCGACGTTCTGCAGCGCCACCTAGCGGCGATTTAGAGTAAAATAGATAGCATAAAAACTTTCTCCGTGACAAAAGACTTAAGTGTACAAAATTTCATGGTTTTCAGTCAAACGGTTTTGTAGTTTTGCAACGTCCCACACACCCACATACATACATACACACAAACATTCATTTATATATATATATAAATAACACATCGAAATTGCTAGTACCAGAACACTCTAGAATATTCAAATAATTTGTTCTTTTTCACTTGTCAAAATAACTTGAGTTTGTTTCAGGTAAAATGGTTCGCAGACGATAATTGATTGAGATTCAGTTTTCCTGCTGATGTGGCAACAGACGATAAACATTAAATTTTAATATTTTATTGGAGTTGAAATTCAGAAGTTCTCATGAGTTAGAAAAGGACAGATATATATTTTTTCACATTTTTGCCACCCACTTCCACCCACCGCGACCAAACTCCCTTACTTTCACCGTGAGACCAAATGGTATTTACCACTCCAACGGGAAGTTAATTCGAGTAGGTGGTAATAGAGAAAACTCTGTCTTTACAAACGAACATTAGCATTTTATATATATACTAGCTGCATGCCCCGTTCTTCGCACGGGAATGAATGGATTCTTTTTTTATATTATGTTTTAATGCAATTACTATTTATCATAATAAATAGATAGCAAAATTGATATCACATAAATATTATCTGTGTTCAACAATTATGCATAAAGAATTTCATGGCGATCGTTTGAACGGTAAAGAAGATGATTCGGCGCAGCGCCATCAACTGTCGAAGTTTGCAAAATGGATAGCATCAAAATATTTTCATGATCAAATACTATCTAATAAAATAGTCTCTCCTGCTCAAATGTGTATGTATACCAATTTTTAAGGTGATCGGGCAAACGGCTTTGAAGTTGGTGCGCTGCATCGGCCTAGTCAGATGCAAGTCATAGGAAAATAGATAGCGTAAAAGTATTCTCCGCGCTCAAATATCTGTGTGTACCAATTCGAACGGTTGAACGGTACAGAAGGCGACTTATAGCTAAACGATGCGGCGAAAATATTCTTTTCGTTTAAACATCTATGTTTACTAATTTTCATGGCGATCAGTTGAACTGTTCTGAAGTTATTGGTTTGAAGTGACATCTAGTGGCAAGTTGTAGCAAAATGGATAACGCCCAAATATTCTCCGTGTTCGAATATCTATCTATACCAGTTTTCATAGCGATCAGTTGAACAGTCTTTATATGCTGCAGCACCATCAATAGACGAATTAAAGTAAGAAGTTGATACGTTGCACCGCTATCTATTGGCGAATTAAAGTAATGATATGCTACAGCACAATGAAGTAGCTATTTATAGCAAAATGGATAACACGAAAATATTCTCAGTGTTCAAGCATCTAGCTATATCAGTTTTCATAGAGATCAAGGCATCGCTGCATTGGCATCTAATGGCGAGTTAAAGTATTAATGCATTGCAGTGTCATCTAGTAGTGAATAACAGCTAAATGAATAGTTAGAATGTATTCTCCATGCTCAAATGTGTAAGCATAAAAATTTTTATGGGAATGGTTGAACGGTATAGAAGTTGATGTGCTGCAGCGCCATCTTGCGGCCAGTTATAGAAAAACGGATAGCGTAAAAATATTCTCCATGTTCATATATCCATGTGTACCAATTGTCATCAAAATCGGTTGGCCGGTATTTTCACAGCAAGCTCTTAAACAAAATAGAATTCGGCGTTCTGCAGCACCATCTAGCGGCAAGTTGTAGGAAAATGGATAGTGTAAAAATATTCTACTTCTTCAAATATCCGTGTGTACCAATTTCCATCAAAAACAGTCGAACGGTACTTGCATAGCGAGCGGTCGAGTGGAACTAAATTCAATGTACTGCAGCGCCGTCTAGCGGCAATTCATGGCAAAATTGATAGTGTAAAAATATTCTCCGAGTTCAAATATGTACCAATTTTCATAAAAATCGGTTGAACGATATTTTCATAGCACGCGGTGGAACGGAAGGGAAATCGACGTTCTGCAGCGCCATCTAGCATCAAATTACTGCAAAACGGATAAAGTAACAATATTCTACGTCTTCAAATTTCCGTGTGTACCAATTTTCATCAAAATTAGTTAAACGGTTCTTGCAGAGCAAGAGGTCGAACGGAATACAATTCGACGTTCTGCAGCGCCACCTAGTGAAAAGCTAGAGGAAAATGGATAGCATAAAAACCTTCTCCGTCTTCAAATATCCATAAATAGCAATTTTCATCAAAATTGGTTGAATGGTATTTTCATAGCAAGCGGTCGAACGGAATAGAAATCGACACTCTGCAGCGCCACCTAGCGGCAAATTACATGAAAATGGATTGCGTAAAAATATTCTCCGTGTTCAGATATCCGTACGTACCAATTTTCGTCAGGATAGGTCAAACGGTATTTTCATATCAAGCGGTTGAATAGAATTCGACGTTCTACAGCGCCACCTAGCGGCAAGCTAGAGGAAAATGGATAGCATAAAAACCTTCTCCGTGACAAAAGACTTAGGAGTACCAAATTTCATGGTGATTGTTCCAACGGTTTTGAAGTTTTGCAACGTCATACAAACTACCCACAAACATTCATTTATATATATATAGATTCGAAATTGCTAGTACCAGAACACTCTACAATATTCAAATAATTTGTTCCTTTTCACTTGTCAAAATAACTTTTGGTACACTCGGAGAATATTTGTTTCAGGGAAAATGGTTCGCAGACGATAATTGCTTGAGATTCAGTTTTCCTGCTGATATGGCAACAGACGATAAACATTAAATTTTAATATTTTATTGGAGTTGAAATTCAGAAGTTCTCATGAGTTAGAAAAGGACAGATATATATTTTTTCACATTTTCGCCACCCACAATCACCCACTTCCACCCACCGCGACCAAACTCCCTTACTTTCACCGTGAGGCCAAGGGGTATTTACCACCCCAACGGGAAGTTAATTCGAGTTGGTGGTGATAAGAGAAAACCCTGTCTTTGCAAACGAACATTAGCATTTTATATATATACTAGCTGAATGCCCCGTTCTTCGCCCGGGAATGAATGAAGTCTTTTTTTTATATTACGGTTTGTTGTAATTACTAATTATCATAATGAATAGATATAGCAAAATTGATATCTCATAAATATTATATGCGTTCAATAATTATGCATACAGAATTTCATGGCGATCGTTTGAACGGTGAAGAAGATGATTCGGCGCAGCGCCATCAAATGTCGAAGTTTTCTCAAAATGGATAGCATCAAAATATTTTCATGTTAAAATGTCTATATGAACGAATTTTCATAGCAAACAGATTAACGGTCAAGATACACTGCAGCGCCATCTAGTGCAAAGTAATAATACGCTACAGCGCCATCAAAGGGCGAATGTTAAGCAAAATGGATAACGCGAAAATATTCTCAGTGTTCAAATGTCTATATATACCAGTTTTCAGAGCGGTTAGTCGAACGATCAAGAAGTTGATTGTTGAAGTGCTATCTAGTGGTGAGTATAAAATAATAAACTCCATGGCTGCAGTTAGGGGCAGATTTCCGAGTTGGGAGGCTCTGGGCAAAAGCTTCATTAGGGGACCCTCTTTCGAAAACTTTTTAAAAATGTATAAATTTTTAAACTTAAAGAACAATGTGGGGCCCTCTTTTTTGTTGGGGGCCCGGGCTCTTGCCCCGAATGCCCTTCCGGAAATCAGGCCCTGGCAGCAGTGCCATCAAGTTGTGAGTACAGCCAAATGAATACTAAAAAAATATTCTTTCTACTCAAATGTGTATGTACACCACTTTTTAAGGTCGAACGGCTTTGAAGTTGGTGCGCTGCATCGGCATCTAGAAGCAAGTCGTAGCAAAATAGGTAGCGTAAAGGTATTCTCCGTGCTCAAATATCTGTGTGTACCAATTTTAATAAATCAGCTGAACGGTAAAGAAGGCGAGTTATAGCTAAACGGATGCTAAGAAAACCTTCTTTTCGTTCAAACATCTATATTTTACGAATTTCCATGGCGATTAGTTGAACGGTCCTGAAGATATTGGTTTGAAGTGACTTCTAGTGGCAAGTTATAACAAAATGGATAACGCCAAAATATTCTCCGTGTTCGAATATCTATCTATACCAGTTTCCATAGCGATCAGTTGAACAGTCTTTATATGCTGCATCCCCATCAAAAGACGAATTAAAGTAAGAAGTTGATACGTTGCAGTGCTATCTATTGGCAAGTTAAAGTAATGATGTGCTACAGCACAAAAGTAGCTATTTATAGCAAAATGGATAACACGAAAATATTCTCCGTGTTCAAGTATATGTCTATATCAATTTTCATAGAGATCAATTGTCCGGTCATGAAGTTGGTGCGCTGCATTGCCATCTAATGGCGAGTTAAAGTAATGATGCGCTGCAGTGCCATCTAGTAGTGAGTAAAAGCTAAATGAATAGTTAGAATATATCCTCCGTGCTCAAATAAGTAAGCATCAACATTTTTATGGCGATTGGCTGAATGATATAGAAGTTGATGCGCTGCAGCGCCATTTTGCGGCACGTTATAGGAAAACGGATAGCGTAAAAATATTCTCCATGTTCATATATCCATGTGTACCAATTGTCATCAAAATTGGTTGACCGGTATTTTCACAGCAAGGGCTTAAATGAAATAGAATTCGGCGTTCTGCAACACCATCTAGCGGCAAGTTACAGCAAATTTGATAAAGTAAAAATATTCTACGTCTTCAAATATCCGTGTATACCAATTTTCATCAAAATTGGGTGAACGGTACTTGCATAGGAAGCGGTCGAACGGAATAGAATTCGATGTACTGCAGCGCCATCTAGCAGCAAGTCATGGCAAAACAGATAGTGTAAAAATATTATCCGTGTTCAAATGTCCATACATATACCAATTTTTGCCAAAATTGGTTGAACGTTATTTTCATAGCAAGCGGGTTGAACCGGGGCCTTCGCAATTAGTAACGGGCCTGCACGTGTATTTTGATGAGCCATCCAAAGAGGCCTACGGATGATCGAGTCTTCACGTATACGTCACTCATTTTTTAAGATTCCCAGTGCTGTCAAACGTTATTTAACGTAGTTTTAAGTAGTAATTGTGTCACTAATTCAAGTACTAACTCATGATTAATTTGTTTGCTATGATACATATTGACTAGAGAAAATAGATGCATATAATTTGAAGGAAAAACAAAGTAGCGCTTACTCTCATGATTCACGATTGCTTATTTTAGTTTCACAAGTGGATATTTAATATACTTTAAAATAACTAAATACACAAATGAGAAAGACGTTTTTATAATGAATATTTCATGAACGTAGTCGTATTTCCTACGTTATTTTAAACAATTCAACATTAATCTTTAACAAATGATGTATTAAAGCGCATTTCAGGGTTTTCGGGATATCCTGTATATTGGAGAAAATTGATAAATTACGCTCTATAGCGCGATCCCTGAATTAATTATTCTTTAATAAAGACATTTCATGTAGTATATATTATTCTTTTGTCGCTTTCTCAATCGAACTTAGGAATTGAGCAAGCATAATGAACGCTTGTAAAATATTAACTACATTTGAAGTTTCTGTATAAACGGGCAAAAATAAATAATTTATAATTTACAGTATTTCTGCACTGTACCAGATGTAAGCCTTAATCACATAATCAAGGCATATCTAACTGATAAATAACATTTTCAACTGGCAAAATTGAATTGTCGAACTAGTATCACAACGTCATGCTTATTTACAACATATCTGCCAACACTTCTGGTTTTGACAGAAGACTTCTGTTTTTTTAAGCTATCTTCTGGTCTTCTGCCAGAAGATGAAATCTTCTGTCTTTTTAAAATTTTTAGTCGATATATTAAATTGTATTACAAACTGTGCAAAAAAATTGTAAATTAATAATTCTATTTAAAAATAATTTATTAAGGTAATCATTTCAACAGCTAACAGCACAATGCTGTAGTATGAGTGAGGTCAAAGCATTTGTAAGCAAATCTTTCATTGATAGTTAACAGAACTTCATTTCGTTCTTCCCTCAGTGATTCATCATTAGAAAATTTGTTAGTATTGAAAACTAAAGCTTGAAAATAATATTTCTGATGAGCTATTAGTAAAAGCTAAAAAAGCTACTTTGAACGAGATAAAAAAAATCTTAAATGTGTTTATTTTTCAACATACTTTGATTAAAAATAAAGTCAAATTTACATTTATTTAATTGTTTTTTACTTTTGTGAAAATACTCCATCTTTTTTCATTTTATATAAAAAAAATTCAGGTAAACTCTTTTCTAGTGCTATTTAAATTTGTTTTTATTTCTCTACAATACTAATATAAAAAAAATAATAAGAAATGGTGATATACACTCGGGGAAACAGTCTTCTGTTCTTAAAATGTTTTTTTAATTTTATTTTTAATCTTCTGATTTTTTGTGAAATCTTCTGTTTTTTCAACTCGAGTCTTCCTGTTTTTGGATTAAGGAGGTTGGCAGGTATGTTTACAAGAATAAACTACACAAGTAATACGATTTCTGATTAAAATAATTTATTTATAAATAACACACGAGTAATTATTCACTAAACATGATTTACATACATATTTTTAGAATTTCTAAATAAATTATAAGCGTTGACTTACCTTTACATTCAGAGCAAAATGTGTTCGAATTTTAGGATAAATTTTCATGAAAGAAAATTGCACAAGATTCACAAAACGATTACCTACATCTAAAGTTCTTTAGTACGACAAAAGTATAAAAAAATTGTTTTAAAATAATAAAATAATATAACATTTATAATACTTAGAATAATAAAATAGAATACTGTGACTGGGGAAAACAGGCCTCAATGATAAACTCATTTTTAGGGATGGCAACTCATAAGCAGGCCCGTTGCTTAGCGATGGCCCCGGTTGAACGGAAATATAATTCGACGTTCTGCAGCGTCATCTAGCGGCAAGTTATGGCAAAAGGGATAACGTAAAAAAATTCTACGTCTTCAAATATACGTGTGTACCAATTTTAATCAAAATTAGTTGAACGGTACTTGCATATCAAAAAGTCGAACGGAATAGAATTCGACGTTCTGCAGCTCCACCTAACGGCAAGCTAGAGGAAAATGGATAGCATAAAAACCTTCTCCGTGTTCAAATATCCTTACATGGCAATTTTCATCAAAATTGGTTGAATGGTATTTTCATAGCAAGCGGTCCAACGGAATAACACATCGAAATTGCTAGTACCAGAAAATTCTAGAATATTCAAATAATTTGTTCTTTTTCACTTGTCAAAGTAACTTAAATTTGTTTCAAGTTAAGTGGTTCGCAGACGATAATTGCTTGAGATTCAGTTTTCCTGCTGATTTGGCAACAGACGATAAACATTAAATTTTAATATTTTATTGCAGTTGAAATTCAGAAGTTCTCATGAGTTAGAAAAGGACAGATATATATTTTTTCACATTTTCGCCACCCACTTCCACCCACTGCGACCAAACTCCCTTACTTTCATCGTGAGACCAAGGGGTATTTACCACCCCAACGGGAAGTTAATTCGAGTTGGTGGTGATAGAGAAAACCCTGTCTTTACAAACGAACATTAGCATTTTATATATATTAAGATAAGATTAAGATTAAGATTCGCCACCCACAACCACCCACTTCCATCCACCACGACCAAGCTCCCTTATTTTCACCGTGAGACCAAGGAGTATTTACCACCCCAAGGGGAAGTTAATTCGAGTTGGTGGTGATAGAGAAAACCCTGTCTGTACAAACGAACATTAGCATTTTATATATATATTAATATTAAGATTCGCCACCCACAACCACCCACTTTCACCCACCGCGACCAAATTCCCTTACTTTCACCGTGAGGCCAAGGGGTATTTACCACCCCAACGGGAAGTTAATTCAAGTTGGTGGTGAAAGAGTAAACCCTGTCTTTACAAACGAACATTAGCATTTTATATATATATTAAGATAAGATTAAGATTAAGATTCGCCACTCACAACCACCCACTTCCACCCACCCCGACAAAACTCCTTACTTTCACCGCGAGGCCAAGGGGTATTTACCACCCCAACGGGAAGTTAATTCGAGTTGGTGGTGATTGAGAAAACCCTGTCTTTACAAACGAACATTAGCATTTTATATATATATTAAGATTAAGATTAAGATTTCCGGAACTGCGTAAAAGTAATATGTATGGTTGATAGGGGTTTCATTTGCCTTTGAAATTATATAAAGCTTTAAATTTTGTTATAAATGATGCAGAACTCAGGCATGGGCGCCGGCAGCAAGGGGGGGGGGCAATGCCCCCCTTGCCCTATGCTGCCGGCGCCCATGGTAACCATACGTTAAAATAGGCTTTGCCCCCCTTGAGTAGTCTTTGCCCCCCCCTGGGAAATATTCTGCCGGCGCCCATGAACTCAGGACATGTTGTACAAATAAAATTTTACTCTAACTAAGCGGCCCCAATGTGCTGAATAGTGAATTCATAAAGGTATTATGAGTGAAGCCTGCCTATCCCCCCCCCTCGTTTTAGTGTATGAGATGTGGGTTTCATATTTAATCGGGTTTAACCTGTTCCTTCACACCATCGAAAAGAAGAGACAACAGAGAAGATTTGTGACCAGGATTATTTCTCAAAATGGATCTTCTAATGCTCCGCTGAGACCCATAGTCCACGCGAATTAGACCAAAAAACAGCAATTGGGGGAAAAAATTTATATATTTTTGAAACTTTGGGAAAACACTAATTGGGTATGTAGTTGTGTGAAACTGGAAAGGTCCCCCCTTTTGGCCCCCCAAAAAGGTCACTTTTTTAGAATTTCACTTCTATCTCAAACACCGTCTGTCTTAGCAAAAAATGTCAGTTACAAAATGAAAGCTGATAAAATTTCCTACAAGATTGTAATTGGTTATTGTTTTCTATATGCAATAGCTTTCGAGATATGTTTTAGACAAAATCGCAAATTTTTGGAAAACGCTTCTTTTTATCCCGATTTTTAACCAATTTTGTCTTTTAACCCTTCAATCCTCAGTTTTACAGCAATTTTTTTCGAAACAAAGTTGTAGAGTTTTCAATTACCTTTAAAGTGAGTTATTATTTGTAACTTTAAATGATCAAAATTTATTGCAATTTGAAATTTTCAATAAATTTAGCAAATTCGAATGAAAACTACATTGCGCGTCAAAGTACGACAAAATCTAGGGAAAAAAATTATAAAGTTTTGAAACTTTGGGAAAACATTGATTGGGGATGTAGTTGTATGAGACAGAAAAGTCCCATCTCTCGGGGTGCCGCTTCCCCCCTTTAGCTCCCCCCCCAATAAAAGGACCTTTTTTTTTGGATTTTCCCCTTGATCTCCAAAACCGTGCATGCTAGCAAAAAAAAATGTCAGATACAAAATGAAATCTGATGAAATTTCCTACAAGATTTTTATGGGTTATTTTTTCTAGATGCAAAAGCTTTCAAGATATACGTCTTAGAAAAAATCGCAAATTTTTGGAAACGCTTCTTTCTTTTTATCACTATTTCCCACTAACTTTGCCTTATAGCTCTTCAACCATCAGTTTCACAGGAATGGGTTTAAAGCAAAGTTTTAAAGTATTCAATTACCTTTAAATTTAATTTTTATATGTGTAATTGTATTTTTAAATGATCAAAAGTTACAGAAATTTGTAAATTTCAATTCATTTTAGGGAATTCGAATGAAAAATGCATTGTGCGTCAGAATGCAAGAAAAAACCTAGGAAAAAGCTTATAAACGTTTGAAACTTAGGGAAAACACTGGTTGGGTATGTAGTTGTATGAAACAGTCTCTAGGGGTGCCGCGTCCCCCTTCTTAGTCCCCTCCTCCTCAAAGTTCCCTTTTTAGATTTTCATTTTTATCTCAAAATTGGTGCTTCTTAGCAAAAGCATGCAAAATACAAAATGAAAGCTGATAAAATTTCCTAGAAGATTATAATTTTTATTTTTTTTATGTATCGAATTATTTATTATTCGATATCTTTATTATTAGTATTTTTTTTCTATATCGAATATTATTTTGTATATCGAATAGCTTCGAGATATGTTTTAGAAAACCTCGTAAATTTATAGAAAACGCTTTTATTCATCCCATATTTCGACTAACTTTCCTTCTAGCTGCTGATTCTTAATTCAGAGAATCGAACAGACGAATTATCAAAATTTGTAATCTCCTTCTTTCAAGAAATTCCCCTCTCTTCTGTTGCATTTTCCTTATCTTTAAATCATTGTCCGGAAGTCTGGGAAAATTCTTAAAGACGGCCAAGTGAAATAAGCGAGGATAACAAAGAACAATTTGGAACCCAGAAACTGGGGGTAGAGAGAACTGAACTCATCGCTCTCTCTAGTTTATATGAAACGAAAACCAGCTCCAGAAACAATATTATTACTAATTTCATGAGGCTGCATTCAAACTTGCGGAGAAATGCACGTGTGTGAAGGTCAATTTGCGCTGTACAGCAATGTGCAGGAAGACTATGAAGATACATTTTTATAAAAATAAAATTGTTCCATAGTTTTGTTGCACTATTATTGTACAGATGTTGCACACAAGAGAAAGTAACTGTGCTATAATTATGCAGTAATTTTTTTATTAATTTTGCTGACATTATTAATTCTGATGATGAATGATCACTGAAATACAAATATCAAAGTACATAATATTGAACAGATGTTATTGCATTACAGAATTCTATTGATGTAAAAAATATCACTTTCAAATCATTTTTTGGGGGTTGGGAGAGGGGGGTTAATTTAGACTTTAGTACTTACATTTATGTGTTAAATATGCGTTTATATACGAATAAAATGTAACTAGTTCAGCAGAAACAATAGGAGGAAGAAATAATAAAAAAAAGAAATAAAACCAAATCGTACGCTTATGTAATATAAATTATTATTGAAAAAAAGAGCTGTTTTTCATTAAAAAAAATTTTGGAGGAAAGGGGGACGTGACCCCAAGGTAAAAGAACTTTCCTGTTTCTTAATATTGCACCCCCTACAAATGTTTTCCTCAAGTTTCAACACTTTATAAATTATTTTCTAGATTTTGTCGTACTTGGTCGAGCAATGTAGTTTTCATTCGAATTCTCTAAAATTTATTGAAAATTTCTGATTGCTATAATTTCTGATCCTTTAAAGATAAAATTACAAATAATAATTTATTTTAAAGGAATTGATTACTCCTGTAAAAGTGAGGGTTGAAGAGCTAGTATAACGCATAGTGGAAAATTGTGATTATAAGAAGCGTTTTCCAAAACCTTCGATTTTTTCTAAAACTTATATCTCGAAAGCTTTTGTATCTAGAAAAAAATAACCCCAACAATCTTGTAGGAAGCTTCCTCAGCTTTCATTTTGTAACTGACAATTTTTTGCTAAGACGTACGGTTTTTTAGATAAAAGTGAAAATCCCAAAAAAAGGACCTTTTTTAGGGGGGCTAAAGGGGGGAAGTGGCCTCCGCCGAGAGCCGGGAACTTTTCTGTTTCATACAACTACATCCCCAACCAATGTTTTCCGAAAGTTTCAAAACTTTATAATTTTTTCCCTAGATTTTGTCATACTGTGACGCGCAATGTAGTTTTCCTCCAAATTTGCTAAATTTATTGAAAATTTCAAATTGCAATGACTTTTGATCATTTAAAGATAAAATTACAAATAATAACTCATTTTAAAGGTAATTGAATACTCTACAACTTTGTTTCGAAAACAATTGCTGTAAAACTGAGGATTGAAGGGTTAAAAGACAAAATTGGTTAAAAATCGGGATAAAAAGAAGCGTTTTCCAAAAATTTGCGATTTTGTCTAAAACATATCTCGAAAGCTATTGCATATAGAAAACAATAACCAATTACAATCTTGTAGGAAATTTTATCAGCTTTCATTTTGTAATTGACATTTTTTGCTAAGACAGACGGTGTTTGAGATAGAAGTGAAATTCTAAAAAAGTGACCTTTTTGGGGGGCCAAAAGGGGGGACCTTTTCAGTTTCCCACAACTACATACCCAATTAGTGTTTTCCCAAAGTTTCAAAAATATATAAATTTTTTCCCCCATTTTTCCTAATTTGACTGGACTACCAGCGTTCAGCGAAATCGCTCCAGTAGATCATTCATTTACGTTCGCATAGCTTGGCTTATTCTGAAAGAATTATTTTTAATAACTGATGAAGCATTTTATTTATAAATATTAATTTATTTAAGGGAAAAATATGCAATATACATAAGATTTAATTACATACGTACTCATCTATTTTGATTAAATGCAGCCAATATTATTAGTAAGCAAAAAATCAAAACTATTAAGTACACAATTAGAGCATAAAATATCATAGTAAGCATACTTGCATTAACTACTAAAAAAAATCTGATGTGTCCAACACATGACTTCCTTGCACGTCTATTAATTCAAAAATGTTTTTTACGCACTTCCTCTAATCTTATTTGTTTGAAAGAGATAAAATATCTTCTAGCCAAATATTTCGATATCGCCAAGTTGCGTTCAATTTGAAAGATTTCCTTCTGACACTTTATTTGGCGATATTTCAACAAAAGCCGACAAACTTGAGATAGTTTGCGAGATTTTGGGGATAGCCAAAGTAGTCATTGACCACTGACTTTCAATTAATTGAATGCATCCATACACCTTAATGTATTTAAAGTCATTTGGCTCACCCTGTAAATAAATTCCCAGTCGATTGCTGTCAAAATAGATATTGAAAACAGTTAGATATTATAATATAGTTCTAAATACAAAAGTTCAAAATTCTACGGGTTAAAGTTTTAGAGTTATACAAAATACGAAATAATTTTTGGCGCCAAATTTGGCGATATTTCGACGAAACTCGTCAATGTCGACGACATTTGGCGAGATTTTAAGCATGGACCAACAATGACAGATTATCGCCAAATTTGGCGATATTTCGCCAAAACTCGCCAAGAACAATGACAAATGGCGATACTTTGGGCATGGACCAAATGACTGACTATCGCCAAATTTGGCGACATTTCGGCAAAACTCGCCAAGGTCGAGGACAGACGGCGAGATTTTGGGCATGTACCAAACAATGACTGACTACAATTGTATTATATTGAAGATGTCCATAGACATTAAAGTACTGAAATTCTTTTTGGTGGTCCTGTAAAGAAACTCCAGTAGATTGGAACCAAAAATCGAGATGCACAACTAGATGTTACAACAATCTTACATATGAAATTTCATAATAGTTTTTCAGATTTGAGAGTTAAATATGCACACACGTACACCAAAAGTCGCCAAGCTTGGCGACTTTTGGCATAGTTCTTGAGGGAGGCACGTGACCGTGGTCGGACCATTACCTAACTTATGTGGTAGGACGGTATTGTGCTTGAAATGGATGAATGCCCCTAAAATTGCCATTGACCGTAATGTATTGGAAATCTTTTGAGTGTTCCTGTAGCAGAACTGTAAATGATAAAGACACTTTTTTAATGGAGAAATTCATTTTCTAACTCTTTACAGCATATATCACTCCTGCGTCGTTTGAAATAGCCCAAAACCTCTAAAAAACGCTTTGATGAATGTCGGCCCATAGAGCTTAATGTATTTCGAATCTGTTAGGCCATTCTGTAGATAAACTATCCAGTCGAATGGAACCGAAACGGGAGGTGCACAAATAGATGTTACAACAATCCTAAATATAAAGTTTCAACATTCTACGCCTAATAGTTTTTGAGATATGCGAGTTTAATGAATTTCGGCCCATTGAGCGTAATGTATTTCGAATGTTTTGGGCGGTCCTGTAGATAAACTATCCAGTCGAATGGAACCAATAGGGGAGGTGCACAACTAGATGTTACAACTATCCAAAATATGAAGTTTCGACATTCTACGCCTAATAGTTTTTGCGTTAGGCGAGTTTAATGAATTTCGGCCCATAGAGCGTAATGTATTTCGAATCTTTTGGGCGGTCCTGTACATAAACTATACACTCGATTGCGACCAAAAGGGGAGGTGCACAACTAGATCATAGAACAATCCTAAATATCAAATCTCAACATTCTACGACCAATAGTTTTTGAGATATGCGAGTTACATACATACGTACGTACGTACGTACAGACGGCATGGAAAAACTGACCACAATAGACTCGCCGCTGGTCAAAATGAGTTGCAGACATGTTAATATGATCGTGCATGCTAGCCTACGATGAGATGCATCGAAAAAATTCTTAAAATTAAAATTTGAGGTAGTCAAAATCGGTTTTTTTGTCGAAATTTGGCCCCCAAAATTTTTCGGGATCACATTACTTCCTTATACTACGTACAAGGAAGTAAAAAGTAATAATTATAGCCAGACATCTATATAAATAAAATTAGACTTTTGTCTGTACATTTCTTGGAATTCAAAAATTTTGCGATTTCTATACGTTTCAAGCACCCGGGAATCCCATGCGACCCTCAAAAAAAAGTTTGTCTGTCTGTCGTTCTGTCGTTCTGTCCGTGACGCTTTTTCTGTTTAAGTATCACGTAAAAACGGCTGAAGCGAATGATATGAAATTGGGTGTCATGATAGGTGGTCACTCAACTTAAAACATAGGCGTCGAATTTTAAAAAAATCTTGATTGGATAACTGCAAAGGTGATAACTGCAAAGGTGAAAAAATGGTATTTGGTGAAATGATAGGTGGTCACCTTAAACTATAAGCATCTAAAAAAAACCGATCAGATTTTGGGATTTTGCGAAAATCGTTTCAAACTGAGTGAATTTTTGTTCACGCATTACGTAATAACGACTAAAGCGAATGATATGAAATTTGGTCACATGATAGGTTGTTGCTCAACATAAAGTATAGGTGTCCAATTTTTTAAACATTTTTATTAGATTTTGAGATTTTGTGAAAATTCTCCCAAAATGCGTTTATATATTTTCAAGCATCGCGTAATAACGACTAATACAAAATTTGGTGATATGATGGGTAGTTGCTAATCTTAATTTATAGGTGTTGAATTTTAAAAATATTTTGATTACATTTTGAGATTTTGTGAAAATCCTGTCAAACTGCGTAAATTTGTGTTCGAGCATCACGTAAAAACGACTGAAGCGAATGATATGAAATTGGGTGTCATGATAGGTGGTCACTCAACTTAAAACATAGGCGTCGAATTTTTAAAAATTTTCATTAGATTTTCAGATTTTGCGAAAATCGTTTCAAACTGCGTAAATTTGTGCTCGCACATCACGTAATAACTGCAAAGGTGAAAAAATGATATTTGGTGAAATGATAGGTGGTCACTCACCTTAAACTATAAGCATCTAATTAAAAAAATCGATTAGATTTCTAGATTTGCGAAAATCGTTTTAAAATGCTGAAATTTTGTTCCAGCATCACGAAATAAAGACTGCAGGGAATGAAACGAAATTGGGTGACATGATAGGTTGTCACTCAACTTAAATTCTAGGCTTCCAATTTTTCAAAGATGTTGATTAGATTTTGAGATTTTACGAAAATTATTTCAATATCCGTAGATATTCGTTCGCGCATCACATAATTACGACTAAAGCGAATGAAATGATATTACTTAGTTACTCTCTAACCTGCAATATTTTAACAATACATAAAAATTATAACTTCGCTTTCTTTACTTTAGCAACATACTCCATCCATTCTGTGTACTCCTACAATGCTGACGAAAGTTCTTGCTTTTTGGAAATTTGCATTCACTAACCCGTCAAGGACGGGTACTTCAGCTAGTTTTAAATAAGTTTGAAATTTACTTGAATCATTTATTTATAATTCTGGATAATGCGTAAATGTGAACTAGACATTAAAACTCACTTGCAAGTAAAACCTCATTTTTAAACTATCTTAATATTTACAAAAAACAACAACAATTATCAGAACTATGAAACCGAATATCTACGTTGACATCAGTGATCAGTTGGGGGGGGGGGAGGCTAATTATAAGAAAAATCTGAAAAAAGTTCTCTTAACAAGATGATTGAATTCCATTGGTTTTTGTAACGATTACCCTGCGCAAATCTATATAAATAAAATTAGACTTTTGTCTGTACATTTCTTGGAATTCAAAAATTTTGCGATTTCTATCCGTTTCAAGCACCCGGGAATCCGATGCGACCCTCAAAAAAAGTTTGTCTGTCTGTCATTCTGTCGTTCTGTCGTTCTGTCATTCTGTCATTCTGTCCATGACGCTTTTTTTGTTTAAGCATCACGTAAAAACGGCTGAAGCGAATGATATGAAATTGGGTGTCATGATAGGTGGTCACTCAACTTAAAACATAGGCGTCGAATTTTTAAAAAATCTTGATTAGATTTTCAGATTTTGCGAAAATCGTTTCAAACTGCGTAAATTTGTATTCAAGCATCACGTAAAAACGACTGAAGCGAATGATATGAAATTGGGTGCCATGATAGGTGGTCACTCAACTTAAAACATAGGCGTCGAATTTTTAAAAAATCTTGATTAGATTTTCAGATTTTGCGAAAATCGTTTCAAACTGCGTAAATTTGTATTCAAGCATCACGTAAAAACGACTGAAGCGAATGATATGAAATTGGGTGCTATGATAGGTGGTCACTCAACTTAAAACATAGGCGTCGAATTTTTAAAAAATCTTGATTGGATTTTGAGAATTTGCGAAAATCCTTTCAAACTGCGTAAATTTGTGTTCAAGCATCACGTAAAAACGACTGAAGCGAATGATATGAAATTAGGTGTCATGATAGGTGGTCACTCAACTTAAAACATAGGCGTCGAATTAAAAAAAATCTTGATAAGATTTTGAGATTTTGCGAAAATTGTTTCAAACTGCGTATTGTGTTCGCACATCACGTAATAACTGCAAAGGTGAAAAAATGGTATTTGGTGAAATGATAGGTGGTCACCTTAAACTATAAGCATCTAAAAAAAAACGATCAGATTTTGGGATTTTGCGAAAATCGTTTCAAACTGAGTGAATTTTTGTTCACGCATTACGTAATAACGACTAAAGCGAATGATATGAAATTTGGTCACATGATAGGTTGTTGCTCAACATAAAGTATAGGTGTCCAATTTTTTAAACATTTTTATTAGATTTTGAGATTTTGTGAAAATTCTCCCAAAATGCGGTTATATTTTTTCAAGCATCGCGTAATAACGACTAATACGAAATTTGGTGATATGATAGGTAGTTGCTAATCTTAATTTATAGGTGTTGAATTTTAAAAATATTTTGATTACATTTTGAGATTTTGTGAAAATCGTTTAAAAATGCTAAAATGTTTGTTCCAGCATCACGAAATAAAGACAGCAGGGAATTAAACGAAATTGGGTGACATGATAGGTTGTCACTCAACTTAAATTCTAGGCTTCCAATTTTTCAAAAATGTTGATTAGATTTTGAGATTTTGCGAAAATTATTTGAATATGTGTAAATATTCGTTCACGCATCCCATAATTACGACTAAAGCGAATGAAATGATATTACTTAGTTACTCTCTAACCTGTAATATTTTAACAATACATAAAAATTATAATTGCGCTTTCTTTACTTTGGCAACATACTACATCCATTCTGTGTACTCCTACAATGCTGACGAAAGTTCTTGCTTTTAGAAAGAACTGCATTCAGTATTGCATTCAGTACTAACCCGTCAACGACGGGTACTTCAGCTAGTTAATAAATAAACTGTTTAAAAAAATCATTCTGTAATACAAATTAATACATGGAGGGTTTTTTTCCATAAAGTTATTATCTAGATAAACATATAACAATATAGTACACACAGTGTGTGTGTGTGTGTTATAAGAACTTTTCCCAGATTTGATCAAACATTTTAAGTGGAAAACGTCTTAAACCCAAAAAGAAATGCTAAAAAAATATAACCATATTTCTTTTATATAGTATTATATTATAATTTTATCTTTTCTTAAAATGAAATTTCAAAAGTACGAACAGGAGTGTCAGATAATAGCCTTTTCCTGGACATGCGTGTCATATAATAGCCTAATAGCCATCCCTGAGTAAGAGTCCAAAGCTAAAGATACAAATGGGTTACAGATATCAAATAAAAATAATTTTTAAATGTACAATATTTGCTCAAATATATGTAAGTAATTTTAAAATTCAGTTCAGCAAAGGAGACGCAAGTAAAACGGTAGAGGCTTCAGGCAAAGTGTATCTTCAAACACAGCACTGCAATTCTGATTGAAAAGTAATTCATATCGTAAATTTATACGAGACGAGAAATCTTGCGCGAGACAAGACTGCCACGTCTCGCAAAATATTTTCTTTCTCGTCTCGCAAAAATATTTCCCGCCTCGTCTCGCAATGCGAGACAATGCGAGATTTCTCGCTACCCAATAGCGTGTTTAGTACATTAGACATATAGTACAGGTTGTTGAGATTCATTTTGGTTGTTCAATTATTAATGTTTTTGTTATCAATTTATTTTGGACATTTTAATTATTTTTACTAAAAAAGTTATTAGGAGGATAAAATATTAATTTTTTATTATAGGAAAATTCAATTTGGAAAATTTTAAAGATTTAAAGGGAATTTCGGATTACATCACTAGTTCTGAGTATTAGGTAGTGGAGAATTGGATTTTGAGGACGATTGCTTTGTTGTTATCGTTATCACCTATTTCGCAAAATAAAAATTGTATTCAAAGAAACTATTTTAAATCATCGTCATCAGAGCGTACTGTGTCATTTATAGAAGAAAAATCTGATGTGAACAACACATGACTTCCTTGAACGTCTATTAAATTATCAATATTTTCGATGCACTTCATCTAAACTTATTTCATTTGATATCGAGATATACAATACTGTAGTAAAGATTTAGCGATTTGTAGCCAAATATAAGCAATATCGCCTAGCTGGGTTCGGTTTTAAAAATTTTATTTTTGGCTCTTAATTATAGTTTGCGAGATTTTGGTCATAGCCAAAACAGCGATTGACTACAGACTTTTCATAAATTGAGGGTATCCATAGACCTTAATGTATTGAAACTCTTTTGGGTTACTCAGTAAATAAATTACCCATTCGATTGCAGTTAAAGAAGTCGAGATGCACAATCAGTAGTTCTAAATAAATACAAAATTTCAACATTCTATCATTAAAAATTTTAGAGTTACGGGGGATACGAAATTATTTTTTGAGCAAATTTGTCGACATGTCGTCAAGATTCATGACAGAATGATGAGAGATTTTGGGCATAGTCTAAACCAGGGATCCGCAACCTTTTTACCACTTAGACCCTCTTGAAAGATTTTTTTTTCAATAGACCCCCTAATTTTTTTAATACCTAAAAGAACCACCATGCATGAAGTTGAAGGATTGAAGGATTCAATAAAAAAAATTTTTAATTACATTTTATTTCTTCTAGAGAATTAAATGTAATTGTAACATATAAAATCCTAAAGTCCGTTGTCAACCCAATCAGTTCTGAATGGTAAGAGCTATAGTCATAAAAGTGGGGTCTAAGCATAGTAATGTTGCCGTGCACTACGGAAAAAAGAGATGTGTTTACAGTGCCACCTGGTTGGCTAAATTGGAGTTAGCGGTTCCAGATAGCGAGTCAGATAGAGATAGCCCCCTTTAAAAGCTTCAGTAGTAGACCCCAAGTGGTCCACTTGCACCCCGTTTGGGAATTACTGAAGTGACTGGCAATATATTTAAAATGTGCGTAGACCTTAATCTGTTGAAATTCTTTTGGGTGATCCTGTGAACAAATTTTCCAGGAGTTTGAAACCAAGAAAGGAGTTGCACAGCTGGATGTTACAACAATCCTAAACATAAAATTTCAACGTTCTATTGCTGATATGCAAGTTACGTACAGAGAGGGCCGGCCAAAGGTTTGTATGAAGTATGCGGGCGCACACGTACGATTTTGAGAGGAGCGCCGAAAGGTAAAAAATATTTAAAACGTGATATGGTAATATTTTATATAATTTTGAATGCAAATTAGCCAATCAAATCTATATAAATAAAAATGCATGTTTTTAAGCATATTCAACGTTTTCTCCTAAACGTCACACGACTAATCGGTTTGAAGATCGGTTTTGTATAGGCATGCAGACAAGCTCGTAATAATAGTTAAAGAAAAAGAAATAAAAGACTGTAGTAAAAATCTACCTGCTCCCCGATTTTTCGTAAGTTTCAGCTTCTTTGCTTCATTTCAAAATATCGTCTGTAGGAAATCAAATACTAAAATTTTCAGGGTTTTTTTTTTTTTTTCTTTCTTTCTTTTTTTTTTTTTAACGCTTTTTACCCCTGGAATCTGGCATCCAAAAACTGCGATGGTGAAAATGGAATATGAAAATAATCACTTATTTTCACCGGACAAAGATTAAATAATTGAACGTCGTATTAATACAAATAAGATTTATTTTTAATCCAGAAACTGCTCTTTATTTTATTTATTTATATTTTTTTACACAAATCGTAGAAAGAGTAGAGAAAGAGCCCTCTAATGTCGAATTACCTGGGTGTTTTTTTTTTTTCTTTTTCCAGTATGATATACGATATTTATCCTTGTATTCTGATTCATACGGGAAGCTCTAAACTAAGCAGTTGAAGAAGCAAACTACTAAAAAAGTCTCTAAAGCAAAGTGATGTTCTATCTATTTTAATTAGCTATTCTGGTGCAAATGTTAACGTTATGAGTGAAGTAACTGGGCAGTTTTGAAAAATCTGTTCTGATGGAGATGGTAGAAACTTCACTTATGAGCAGCGGCGTAACCAGGATTTTTTTAACATTTTGAGGCGCAACCCTTTCCCAATGCTGAAAAAGGGCAGCCGTTGCCATCGCTCGACTTAACTACCAGCAAGATGGCGGACGATCGAAACGTTCATCGCGTGCCACAGATCTAGAGACCCTTTTCTGACGCAACTGGCTGTGCCGCACAGCCAGTTGCGTCAGAATGTAGTACAGCTTCGAATGTAGTACAGATGTAGTACAGCTTCTAAAGAGAGTTTCAAAATTTTGAAGTGTCTGGCATAATTAGTTTATTCGTACTTATGTAGCAAAATCACATGATTTTTTTCTAATAACACCGTTAATAAATCTTGTTCGGAGAGAATCCTGTTCCTCACCGGCTTCCTTGGCACTGAAATCTCTCAGATTCTGAATGGAATTTAAAATTAAGATTTACAAACAGGAGCGGTCCTACAGTAAGTGTCGCCCCCTGCAAATATAAAAAAGACACCCCCTTTTATGCTCTACTTAGTTTTTGTGTTCGAAATGACGCACCTTCGAAGCCGGCGTCCAGATGCGATGCTTACTGTGTCGGGCCGCCCCTGGTTACAAAATAAGATGGCTAAATGATAAAAACCTACAAAAAGGAACAAATTATTTTCGTCCTATATTAATTCTGAAGAGCTTCTGGATATATCGGCCT
This sequence comes from Cheiracanthium punctorium, assembly GCA_038373885.1. Lineage (NCBI taxonomy): Eukaryota > Metazoa > Arthropoda > Arachnida > Araneae > Cheiracanthiidae > Cheiracanthium > Cheiracanthium punctorium. Next base: position 66,137 of record JAWZYV010010119.1, read on the forward strand.
TCACAAAACGGAAAGGGGAAAAAAAAAGTAAGAAAATCTTAAACACTTTCAGATTTTAAATACGCACTAAAGTGCTATATATTAAAAGCGTATTATGATTCATGGGTCTTCCCTATTTTCGCTCCTTACTTCATTGAGTTGGAAAGTATATCATGAGTGTGATTAAACAAAATTAAAATTGACATTTCTAACATCCTTTTCCTATATGTAATACATTAGATGGAGAAAAAGCTGCGCAGAAAAATGCACAATTCCAACTGAATGAAAATTTCAAAAACTTATTCTCAGGTGTATTCATAATCCAAGTAGCAGACGATAAAATTACGATAAATTGCGCCAAGCGTTAGAATCATCTCCTCAAAATCGCACATCAACCATTTTATTTTTCGCCAAATTAAAAAGTTGCACATTTTAGTCTCGAAAAATTTCCAAATCCTATTTTTCTTTTGAGTATAAAACATTTTCCTGTACTGATTTCACATGCACACGATATTTTAATTAAAAAATAACCTTACAAATAATCCAAACAAAAAAAATCGTTATTCTTTTATTTTTACTTCAAGAGTCTGAATCATTTAATAAACTTTCTGAATATGGCAACCTAGATATGCTATACTCTCGCTTTTTCCACTGTGGGGTTACAATTGCGAAATGGAGGACAAAAATTAGCCTTTTGCAACATGTTTTTTTTTTTTTTTTTTTTTTTTTTTTTAATCGATATCTCCTAAATTAATTCGAATTTCGAATAAATCGCTTTGAGGTATGTCGGGACCCGTCCTGGAGAATTTCCATACGAAATTTGGTATGTCTACGATCAATCGTTTCGGAGCTAAGCGAGACGCAGACAAACTAACTAACTAACCAACCAACTAACTGACATTTTACAGTTTGTTATATTTATATAGATTCTGTTCACCATGGGGGATACTTCGGTTTTAGTGAACTTCGGATACAGTGGACGAAATTTGATAGTCCCCAGGGGTTCACTATCACCGCAGTTGACTGTATTTGTCTAGCCCTAAATATATTCGAGTTCTTTTGTTTGCGCCTGTAAAAGAGCTATCAGTGTTCATTAGACTATACAGTTGGAAAAAGTGTCAATGAAAATGGCCGGCAAGCGTGATGCAACTAACTCGTATGCTTGTTAATTAATCCCTGTTGGGTGTAAAACATTGGAGCGGCATCAATCCTTCACCTTAAACTTATTACCGCTTGTTTAACGCCAGTCATTTGGTGTTTGTTTTCATTCTCTGCTAAGGTAATAGACTGCAACGGAAAAAGAAATAGAATAAACGGCCACATTTATATAGCATCGAATACTCATTGTTATGCATCTCACGACGACGGCAGGGTGTGGCCATTTCATTAGTTTTAATGATGAAAAAAAAAATATATTCGTCGAATTCCGTTTGCCTGCCTATAACGTAAAGTATCGTACGTTCTGGAAAGGAAAAAAGTGGCTTACTCGCACGGAAAAGAAAAATAGAATATGCAGTTTTTTTTTTTTTTTTTTTTCGTGAAAAGTACAAAACCTTTTAACCTATAACGAACAGACAAAAATGTTAAGATCACGCTACGGAATTAAAATTTGGCTTGAGTTTGTATTAGCTGAGTTATTAGAAATGGCTTCTGCGAGATGTATTTACGATTGTATCTGGTTGATTCCTTTTGAAATTGGGCTTTCCTATAACAGTGTCATGCGGAACAGAAAGGGCTGTTGCCCATGCCAACAACCAGTGCGCTTGTGCCAGGAGGAGCATTTCCAAACCGGGAAGCAATGATGTGCGTTGAAGGGGAATCTTCGCCATCCATTTTTTTTTTTTTTTTTTAAATGGAAGGGAACAGTCAACTTGTGCAGAGGCTGCTTATACTCAATAACAGCGCCTTAGCAATAACTCTTAGGGAAATGTCAAAATTCGTTAAACTTTTTAAAAAATCACGTGTTTTTTCCGACTACTTCTGTTTGAGGGAAGCACGTCCATTTCTCGGAATGATGACAGTCGACTTCCTAAATTGATAGCCAGAGTGCATATCAATGTAATGGAAATGACGTCATATAAAGTAGGTGAACCGTAGGCTGTACCCTTCAATGAAATTTTAAACGAATGATAAATCCGAAAAAATGTATAAATATTAAGCTACTCTGTTCTTATGGACGATCTGTTTGTATTAGATAATATCATTTTTTCTAATTCCACGTTTCCATTCTTCTCAATTTTTGATATTTTGTTGTGGAAATTATCGGCTGCTAACGGCATGCGTTTTAAACTAAAACTAGGCAGCTAAAAAGTTACTTTGAAGTACAGTGTTCGAAGAAGCATAGTGTTAAAACTTGTTTATAAAAGGCTAATTAAAATTGGGAATTTATCTCAATTTCTCGCTAAGCATAGCGAGTTGCCACTCGCTATGCTTAGTTAACAAGTTGTACCACTCGCTAACTAAGCATAGTAGTCATCATGCCGTTTATACTATGTGTCGTGCCCGAGTGCCGAGGCAATATAAAACCCATCTTTAAAAAAATACACGTATTCAGTTTTCCAAAGGATCCGGATCTGCGTCGAAAATGGATCTGCGCTATTCCAAGAAAAAAACTTTACAGACTTTAAAAATTTAAGAGTAAGTTAATGATTTTTATTTTTCATTTAGAGTAACTTTTTGTAGTTACAGTAACAGAAATGGGTACTTTTCCATTTCATGTGTGCCAAGAAAAATCTTGTTGAAAAGTTTGGTAACTATGGTTGCCTTATTATTATTATTACATTAACTATGGAATTCGTAAACTATGGCAGCCTATACCCCTACAAAAAGTACCAATTTTTGTAAGAGAGAGAATATAAGTTTTTTCCTTTAAAATGGCATTTTATGGCTTAATGCCATTTTATGGCTAATGCTTAATAATAGCAGTGTACGTTATATTTTAGATTTAACATTTACATTAAATGAATTTTCAACAAGTATTGAATTACAAACAAGCTATGCCTAATCATAGGATTCGTATTTGTTAAATTTTAAAGCCAGAATTTTATAGATAACATTTTTTTTTCTTCTTTCGAGAAAATGACCACCTTCTCCCCTTTTTTCATGCCTAGCCTCCTTGGAGAATTATATATTCGAAATGTTCTAAAGTCGATTTTTAGATATACGTGAGTGTTGCAATTTACAGCAAGAATTTTATGGATATCTTTTTTCTTCTTTGAGATCACGCAAGATATGTGCAAGAATGTTTTGGCACCCCGATCCTCCATAACTTACGAATTTTGTAAAATGTTCTCCAATGGAGCACCTACTCTAAGAAACTTGTAAACGTTCCAAATTTCGTATTATTTATTAGCTTCTGTAGTTTTGGATAGGCAAAATACTGAGATACAAAAAAAATGGTACTATCTACCGGTACAATTAATGTCACAGGTGAAATGTTGACCACACCATTAAAACATCCAAGACTTCGTTAAGATGCAAATCCAATTGAATTTAAAAACTGTCCTCATGCTATGTTTCTGAACATTCAGTACCAGATAGATTTATTTTGAAGATAGAAGAAAGAGACTAGAAAATCTCAAGAACGCGTGTGAAGCAAGTTTACAATCGAAAGCGTAAAAAATTTAATAACATATTTATTAATTTAATTATTTAATATTTATTAATTTATCCTTTATATCAAGATTAATACTTTAAATAAGTTGAAGGACATTTGACCTTCTATCTAGAAGATGCTGCTTTAAATGCCAACAAAAATGGTCATTTGTAAATTTTATTCAATATCTATCGTAAAATTGTGTTATTCTTTCATTTTTTGAACATTAAATTTCAATAACTATGCTAGTTTTCGTCAATTTCAGCACAAGTTGAACGTAATCTTTTTAAAAACTGTAAATAATCGTAACTATAATCAATATCAATACTTGCAATCGATTATATTAGATATGCGGGAAAGTAATGTCGTTTTTTTTTTTACATTAAATACGAACAAATAAATTTTTGAAAGTTCCTAGTAACAAAAAAAAAAAAAAAAATCTGGAGTGACTCCACTCAACTTTCCGAACATTTACGATTAAGATCATTACCAACCATTTAAATAAATTTTAATCGGTGAATAATTCAAACATATGTACCAAATTGAAGTTCAATCGTATGCACCGTTTAAACGCTAGCGCATTTTCAAGAATTTCCCCCCATAGGCCATAATGTAAAGGAAATCTTTGTCGTAGCCCTGTAGACAAACTATAAGTCCTACACACACCAAAATCAATACCGGTCTTGCGACGGTGGTTTATAATATATATACCCAATTTGAGCTCAATAGAATGTCCCGTTTAGGAGCTTTCGTGTTCACTCACATACACATACACACACACACACATACATACATCTCGTAAAAATAGCATAAATGAATTCAGAAGACCTCAAAACATGTAAATACACCAAAATCTCGAAGTCGAATTTTTTCATGATTACAATACTTTCCTTACATGGTACATGTTCGGAAAGTAAAAAGCTGTGCCTAAACATATTATTTACATTTATGGCGGGGCCACCCTTCTTAAAAGACGATTTTTAAAATGTCCTGAATTTGACTTTTATACAGGGTGTCCCCAAAAGGTGGTAACGGGCTTTAATTCTTTATCCATTAGAGATAAGTGGGCAGTATAAATTGAAAAAAATGTTCAAAATAAGACTCCGTTAAGAAAAAAATCCTCTCGTTCATTTACAAAGAGTTACACATTTTTAATTTGTATACGACCCCCGTACAAAACAATTTCCAGTTAGTAAAATGTGACCCATACACTCATGGAGGGATGTACCAAATTTGAGCCTTTCATCATACAACGTCGCGGAGATATTTTTAAAGAAAGATGATCGGGTACTATACATGATTTTGAATGTAAAAGTTTATTGCTAGTGCGGAAAAAATGATTTCCTTTCGTAATTTCTGTATGACCCTTGCAATACGATTATTCGACATGATTTTTTTCCTTCGAAATCCATGGGCAAGTGGTTTAAGTCAGCATTATATTTATCTTCATATCTCTGATACTTTTGAAGGTATAATTCTCAAATTTTGCATGTCACCTCATGAATGTTTTAGGAGCACATTTTAGTAATTGGAAATTGTTTTGTACCGGGATCGTATACAAATTTAAAAAAGTAACTTTTTGAAAACTAACGAGAAGATTTTTTTTTCTTAACGATGTATTATTTCCGACCTTATTTTGAACATTTTTTTCAATTTACACTGCCCAATTATCGCTAATAGCCAAAGAATTAAAGGCCGTTACCCCCTTTTTGGGACAGCCTGTATATTTAGGTGTGCTACATTTTACAGCAAACATTTTATAGATATCTCTATTTTTGTTTGTAATTGGATATGTGAGAAAAACGTTTTGGCTAGAACTAAATTTGTTACAAGTTTAAAATTTGCCCCTCCCTCTAGAAATTTTTTTTGAAGATTGCCCCCCCCCTAGAAAAATTCCCATGGGCGGCCATGTTCTGTATCAATGGTTAACCCTTTAACGCGCGGTGTCCTCGCCGTGAGGACACCAAACTCTGACGTTTTGACTGTTGCCATTCACGAATAATGGATTTGATTTCTATAAAAATAGTTGCGGGTGACATAGCTCCACGAGAATCCTTTACTTTTTAGCACGTCATTTCCCGTCAAAAAATGGTCACAATTATTTTTAACAGCACTGGCATCTGCTGAAAAATGGAAGAACGCGAGAACAGCTGGATAGATTGCCCAATGCTGAAAAAAGCGCAGCTGTTGCCGTCGCTCGACTTAACTACCAGCAAGATGGCGGACGATCGAAACGTTCATCCCGTGCCACAGATCTAGAGACCCTTTTTTTGAAGACAGCTATCTGTGCCGCACAGCCAGCTGCGTCAAAAAAGGGTCTCTAGATCTGTGGCACGCGATGAATGCTTCGATCGTCCGCCATCTTGCTGGTGGTTAAGTCGAGCGATGGCAACGGCTGCCCATTTTTCAGCATTGGGAAAGGGTTGCGCCTCAAAGGGTTAACACGCACATTGTGCCATTTTATGATTTTGATGGACATTGGCGGTCCGGACCAGCTGTCCCAATCAGTCTCTGAATAGGTGCGCAAATAAGTTTGCATCGGCATGTATTTTACTATAATTGTTGATGCATCTAGCGTAATTTATCATATTTTTTAAATTCTTTTGCTCGCTCCTTTCCAAGTTCTTTTGATTTCAGCGTAACAAATTTCCCTCCCTATTTTCGCACTAGCATTACATGAAAAATTTTTTCGAGAGAGTTCCATTTATCCCCTCATTCATGAAATAGGCGAGCGAGGAGGGGGGAACATTTATATATATATATTTCACCTGTCTTTTTTTTATTATAGATCTTCCCATGCTATTTCAACATGGTGGTGTGAAAAAAAAAAATTCTTATCTGTCAAAGATGGGTGTAAATCTTAAAGAGCGTAACAGGCTTTTCCCTCTTTATGGGCTCCGACACGCCCTTTGGGGCCCACTAAGATCAGGATGTGCCCCTTCCATCCATGCATCTTCGGGGCGCCCGTCTGTTTCAAACTACCTGTGGAGTCGGAAGTGGCAGGAGGGGGGGGGGGAATGGAAAAAATAAATAAAAAGTAAAAGGCGTCGCTTTCTAAATCTTCATTTGTCAGAGACTAAAGGGATGGTCGGGAAATGGAATCTTACGAGAATATCGAATGCTGAAAGTTGTTCAAGCAGCGCTTTTCAGTTTTAAGTCTCAGCAATGTAGTGGCGTACTTGAGCTTTAGAAGCGTCTTGTATTTAAAAAAAAGGAGAAGAAACTGAAAATCACGTTCAGGTTGCCTTTTCTATTAAAACTATCTACAAATATAAGGTATCATAGGACAAAATATTATAATATTTTATCTTATAGGAACACCTTTGAAAGAATACAAAATTTAAATTAGTAGGGAGTTGGGTAACCATTGGCCCAAATCAGAGGTTGTATCGGACCTGGGAGTGATAAATATATAAAGGTCTTGCACAAAGTTCAAAAGAATTCTGCAGGCATGACATGAAGTTCATGAATTTCGTGTATTTTTTTAGTTTATGATGTCAAGTTTTTTGACCGCAGTAAAAGAAAAAAAATTTCTTTGGTTAGTTGAGTCAAATCATCTGGTTATTTCACACTGCCAATTTTCAAGCGGAGTAATATTAAAACGCGACGGCGTTGACAATTTTTTTTAAACATAAGACCGTTGTGCCGTTGTGGAAAAACGAAACCCTGCGTTAAAAAAAATAAATCCTCCGAGTGTTTGAATAAACATGTGAAAATGTAAAATATCATTTCATCCCATAAAAATTTGCCGTGTGGGTAACAAAGTTATTCAGAGACTCAAGTGCGTAAGCAATGCCTGGAGCAAAAGGAGAATCCTCACCATTTCATCTCTGTACGGATGAAAACGAATAAGTTGAACAAGGGATCAAGATTAACCGTATAAAAACAAAACTTTCCGAAGATACAGATTATAAAACACTTTCCAACACGATTTTATTCAAGTTCACACTACTGCGTAATGAATAGTAAACCTGTAAGCTCCTAAAGTTCTAAAGGCGTGATGGCAACGGTACCACTTCTGTCCCGTCTTCCTGACATAGGTCTTTGAATGTTCATTCATTTTAAATTAAGTTCAAAGCCATAAAAGAGGTTTTGTTTTTTCAAATAGCAGCCCCAAACCAATCTATTTTCCTCGAAATGTCATGTCTCAGTATTGCACATACATGGGTTCAGATTCTCAGCAAGTATCATCTGATATAATTTCGTTTTCGTAAGAGTTCTGGTTCAAATTACTTAAAATAGTATGGCGATATTATGCCTATGTTTTCGTCAGACTGAAAAGCGCTTTTGAATGAAAAGCTAGGGGTTTTATTTTTCTTTCAATTATTAATACTAAGTTATTGTATTAATTTAATAAACCATTACATAAAATACGTAATTTCTCACTAAGCTAAGAGCACGTAGCGAGAGAAGAAATTCGGAAGGATGGAAAAGGTAGAATTTCTCATTAGAAGGCCCTTGATTATTAACACTTTCATGTCTGAGCTATATTTCGGCTAAATATTTCCCCATGGACTGAGTATTTTTGGTGCTATTCACGATTTTTAAAATAATATTTGGAAAATATATATTTCAAAATTTATTATTATAAACTTCAAACTCTTATTCAAAATAAAGGAACCAATAAAATATTTTAAGAATTAATATTTAACGAGAAGTGATGTTTTAAAGTTTAAAAAAAATCCACATATTATTTTTATTATTTTATATTAACATTATTTTTAAAATAAAATTTTGCAATCTTACTCTATAAAAACTTCCTGAAATAAAGTGAAAATACCTGAAAATAGACTTTATTTGTACAGAATATTTAGTAAAATTTAATTTTGTATCGCACATTTCAAAGTCGAAAGCCCAGAAGTAACTCTTAATTGTTTCATTCACTCATTTGTGTTTGATGCTGCCTTTTATATATACAGTAAAGCCTCATTAGTATTCTCGGTGCCATTTAAAAATGACTCACTAAGCGGAGTGACTTCTTAAGAGGAATTAATATTAAATGCAAAACGAAATTCTAAATATTTATAAAATAAGTGTGGCTATAATAAACTTACATTATAATTTATATAAATTAATAGAATAAGAATTTAAATTAACAAAATGGATGACAAAGTAAGTAAACTATAATAACAACTTAAGTCAGCGGTTCTCAACCTTTTAACGTCGTGTTCCCCCAACAAAGGCTAACTTACGGTGCCGCCCCCCCCTCACATTTTTCATGATACATTCAGTTTTTTAATCTTTAACAATGAACATTTAGTCGTATTTTCTACAAAATAATGTTATTAGTAAAGTTTGAATGAACATTTTAAGCGAGAATGTATATATTTTTGAGTAAAAATGAGAATAAATAAGATGATTTTTTTTAAAAACATGCATCACTACTTGCTCATTGGTTTTTCTCGCCCCCCCCCTCGCAAACGCTCTGCGCCCCCCTTGAGGGACACGCCCCACAGGTTGAGAAACGCTGACTTAAGTAAACTACATAAAGATGGAACGTAGCTCTTAAAATTTAACTGTAGAATCAGTCATATTTAATGTACCATCGTACGGAAGTCGTAACGAAGAAGAGTCCTGGATGAATTACTAAAATATGGTGATAAGTCAACAATCTTTGTAAGGAAAAATGCTGAGAGTCATGCTCAACAAAAATTACGTGCTTATGGTAGACAACTTTGACAAAGATATGGGACCAAGTTTATATATTGCACTCTTAAACGTGACGTCTTAAGCGAGAGGTTTGGAAAAATAGCGACGCAATAAACCGGATACACTATGTGAAAAGGCGTATTAAAAAGGTCGGGACTTCTGAAAGATGATGTAATATGCGGTGTGAGCCTTATCCAGGTGGCATACTAGCGAAGTTTGACTGTATTATTTTTAACTAAAAGGTTCGCAGATAATATCCGAAAAGACAGCAAATGTAGACGAAAGTAGAAGACAGTAATCGGTTGACGACGAGAGGTTCTCGCGTTTAGTTTGCTTCATCGAAAATGTCAACCCGAGGGACGCCCAGACTTAGACCTCAGAATATTAACATCCAATTACAATTTGCGGTTAGTTTGTTTGCCAGGAGAGGACAGCTCGCGTCACTGAATGTGTCGCTTAGAGCTACATATGCGTCCTTGTCGGAATTTCCCGCCACAATTTGGAACCTCATCAGAAGGTGGGGGGATTTCTGAATATTGGCACCCCTCGGAAACCGCTAGCGACCGCCGAGAGGGTTTTCGTAACCACGGATTTAACGTGCACGTACACCGCATGTACACGGTGGTCTTTAGTGGTACGCCGGTATCGAACCCTGGACCTTCCGGTTACGAATCCAGCGCCTTAACCACTGGGCTACCACGGCCCCGGGGGCGGTTAGTTAAAAGATTAACATATACATCCAATTTATGGAAGCAAAATAGGATCTTTTACATTAATTTCTCTTTTCTCAGGGGGCGGTCGCCCCCTCCGCCCCCCTGTAATCCGCCCTTGTATTCGGAAGGGGCCCAAGCCCTCGTGGTCACGTACCTGACCGTGACAGTCTTATTAGAAATTGCATAAATTCCACTGGACATGAACCTCAACTTTTATTTTAATTGCAAAAAGTACTGACGCAGTGCGATATAAAATAAAGGGAAAGGGTCGCTAACTAATAAATAAACCTAATTGAAATTTTCAAGTTCAAAATAAAATTTCATAATAAAATTTTATTTACATCATCTTTAATGAGAAAGCCCTCTTTGGCTGAGAAATATAAAATTTTCGTTTTTGTGAAATCTCGTTACCGGGAAAGAATGTTTGGAATATCGACTAGTTTTTGAAAATACAAAAGTTTTTTTTTTTTTTTTTTTTTTTTTTTTTGCAAGAGAATTTAATTTGTTTTTGATTCCTGAAATAAAAGGTCAGCGGTCGCTAGAATGATCTAAAAATGCACGAAAAGGTAGTAAAACAAGTATTGCTTTGAAAAAAGGAAGAATGTGAAATATATATACATATGTTTGCCAGACGTCCCGGTTTGCAGACAAAATCTCGGTGTCCCGGTAAAAATTAAATTTGTTTATAGATGACAAAAAATAATCAACTGTGAAGGATCATTTAGAATAATTAGTACTTTGTCATTTATTTGACTGCACTGTATAAAAAGTGAAGAAGTGTGATGGTCTGCTCAGAATTATTGCTCAAATTTTTATTCCTTATTCAAAGTGTTTCTTCTTACTTAACTTATAAATATTAACATATAAGAAATAAAATCTTTAAATTTATATGCTTGTGTCATTTATTAATATCCCTAGTTTATGTTCCGAATCAGTAACCATTTATTCAAAGCATTAAGAATAAACTACCCTCTAAAACGCTCCAAAAACCCTCCAAGGGTGTGTAGTGTCGGGGTCGTCGCCTTGCCAGGGGCTCCGGTAGTATACCCTCGTGGAAAAAATTTAAATGTGGTGTTACGGCCAATTATCTGCTAGAGGGATCTAGACAGAGAGAGGGTTGATCTACATGGGGGTCTTTCTAAGGGATCCTAACCCGTAAAGTAAATAAAAAACTTTGTAAAAAACACACATAAGAAGTTATAGGTAAGAAGATATGCACGTTTCGGTCAAAAATTGTTTTGACCTTCATCAGTCCAAGCCCTTCGTCGCAAGGAACACAGTTTTTTATTTACTTTATCGTTTAACACCAGTAATTTGAGTGTTTTTTACCATCCTAACCCGTACTTACGCGAATTTTCCGAGTAAACCACGGAAAACTCCGCACGGCTAGGTCGGCGGACGCGACCTGGTTTTGAACCAGACACCTTCCTGGCACGCATTGAGAGCATATACGCGTTTAGTCATAGGTCGGGGAAATGTATCCTTGATCTTGAATACCCGGGAGGGTGGGGGTATTCCGGTGTCCCGGTTGAACATTTCAGAAATCTGGAAAGCCTATATATACACTAATTTTATCTTGTTATTACTGAGATTTAGAAAATAAAAAAATATATAAATTTCTGTACCACTTTAAAGCTATACTAGTTTCTCTCATAATAATTAAAATTTATTTAAAGTATTATGGCGAATTGTGTGTATCTAAAAGATTAACTCTAAAGCAAATGAGATTTCCTAAATTTCAAAAAATCTGGGTAGTTTTACAAAAGAGATAATTACCTTGCTTGTTAGCCAATTTTTTAATGGAGCACCACTAAATATCTTACAGAAGAGAATCTGATGTTTGAATAATTTCATAAATAGGGGATGTAGCATTTAGAATAGGTAATTTGCGATCATCAAAATTTTTTAATATTTATTCAGTGTCATCTCATCGGATGAAAACAGATTTTGAACTGTTCTCAGCCGATATTTTTAAGTCTCTTTTTTCCGTACCAAATATTTAACTATCACAACTAACTTTTGTATTCATTAAAATTCTCTTACAACTTTTATTTTTAATAATTAACAATGTGATAAACAGCTCTAATTTCCGGCAGTGCTCAATCTTTCCAAAATTTTAAATATTTTTAGAGACTAGGGATAGTACTAATACTACTACTAATAATGTAAACATTTATAAATAACATTCTTTAAACTATTATTTGAAGTAACTTTTACATATGCTTGCTAGTTCTCTAAAGAATCTCATTTTGCATATACATCTGCGGTTTGAATTCTAAAATATATTGTCCATCATTATATGCTATGCGCTCTGTACTAGAAGATATCTTCTTTCTACCCGGGACTTAATGTACATAACTTCTGCTGGCATGACCTTTCCATTGTTTTTATCCCCAAACGAATTCCGAAAAATAATGCCCGTACTTAGCTTATTTTATGAATCTCTGGGCTCTCCAACATTGGCAAATTTTAGCATTTATTTATCTTAAAAGATGGTGATGGTGCTGGTGCTGATACATAAATTTTCATTTTAAGAAAAGCTACAAAGAGGAAAATATCTATAAAAAAGTTTTAACATGGTATCAAATGCACTACAACAGGTAGCTTTGCTAATATTTTTATGTAGAATTGGAGGTTTATTTTACAAATTCTGCGTCTATTTTAACAGCGGCAATACATTTAACAATTTATTGGCCATAATAGTAAATTTTCTTATCTGTTTCTCGGAATTTTCCACAACAATCTTTATTTTTCCCGCTCATCAACCCTTTATATTTTCATGCATTTTAGTTTTGTACGCTTTAAAACTCGAATTCTGTTGTTCAAAGCAAAAAAAAAGCATACTTCCTAAGTTACGTAGGGTGAATTTAGCGTTCGCTTGTGGATAATATTTTAGGTTATTATGTAATCTAACGGGAGCAATAAAATTACCCGGCATGCTTCATGGCACAAGATTTTGCTTAGATTTAAAAATATTTAGCTAGCGTTAAATGTAAAGCGAAAGTTTACTGATGCACACAGACGCACAAGAAAAGAAAAAGGATATAAATATTAATCTATTTTTTTAAATTGTTTTCAAATTTATGCACATTTTTCACAGAAATGGTCTACAAAACGATATGTTTTGGAGGCCTGTTGCTGCAAATAAGTGCGAATAAACAGATTTATCTAGAATCGCAAGAGAGTTACAAATATGCATCTCAAGCTATACCCCTGTAATATTTGAAAGTGAGAGCAAAGTAACTTTATAACCATCTATGAAGATTTAGTTTAAAACTATACTGCTTAGTCTTTGAAATGTTAAGAGTAAGGGAAAACGTTATTGTAGTTCACGTATAAGTTTAATTTAATTTAATAATAATAAAAGAAATAGTTCCACAGGGTCATTTGAAGACCGATGTAACAAAGGAAAATCGGGTATTGCAAGGGAGTGTAAGTCCTTGCTTTGCGTCTTTGCAACCAATGAAGAGAACGTGCTTTACGTTTTGATGAGGCAGTCCGAGATTTTCGGTTTATGGAAAGCTTCAAATTCCAATTAGGAAAGTCTTCCTTGAAAGAATTCTGAAAGGCAAATAATGTAACATCGAAGAATCAATACAAAGAATCCCAATTTTTAAGCGAACATCAAATTTTTGTGAAATCATCTGTCTCCGCTGATTTTAAATTAGGCAAGTTGCAATTCTACTTGTCAGACTGTTGTTCTTCGTCATTCGTAGATTCGTGCAGAGAATACGTTAGGTCGATAAGCTTCGATATGCCTAATTTTTTTTAAATAATTGACAAAATAAAGCCAAATAAAAAAGATTAATTTACAAGACTCATGCAGTCTAACTTTGGAGATTCAGCACCAAAACATGGTCAACTTGGTAGTATTTGAGAAATAGAGTCTATGAAGTTGAGTTTTAAACAATTTGCATGGTTTGGATTTCTCAAAGCATCTTAAGACACCATAAAGAAATGAAAACCTCCGAAAGCTACACAAAGACTTAAAAATTCCTCTTTTTGAAAAAGAAAAATTATTATATCAATTGCATAGAGGAGAAGAATTAGAATTTTAAAGATATCTATATGGAGCATGACCATAAAAAGGTTGAGAACTATTGACTAAACAATGAATTATAATGTGTGTTGAATGAATTCAGAATTAAAAAGTATAAATGCCTGTAAAAAGTAGCAAGTATTAAGCTGGAGGCCCCATGTGCGTGCTGGCTGGTTGTGCGGATGTGATTTTGTATGGTATGGAAATGAGAATATATATATATATATATATATATATATATTGCATAATTATCAGGCGTTTCTTTGACGTACTATATTTTAATAAAAATTTACAATATTTTTAATTAGTTATTTTTTTAATTCACGTATATTCTCTTGCGTGAATTATTTTGTTAATTTATTGAATAATTGAATTAATAAATAAATTAAATAAAAATTTGCAAATACCTGATAATTATGCACCAACTTTATATATATATATATATGAGATAGAATGTGAAAGAGATAAATGGTAAATAAGTCCCCGAAATTCTTCCGGCATTTTCTTTAAAAAAAAAAAAAAAAAAAAAAAAAAAAAAAAAAAAGATACATCTGATTTCTGTTTTATCGGATACCATTAAATCCAGAGCTTGAAAAAAATATATATCCTTCCATCGTGTTCTTCTATAATACATGAGGGGCGGGGGAACGAAGCATTATTAATTAAGGAAATATTAATGGCAAAACCTTAAGCATAAATAAGCAATGGCACCGGGTCAATCAGCTTAACCTGCTGATTTCATTTCGCGAACACTTTTTGAGGAATAACGTAGGAACTGTGTCATATATCAAGCTTTTCCTGACACGCTTTGCTTCAAGATGGAACTGAAGGTCTATCATTAAGAGTAATGAACACATTTCCAACAAGCTCTCATTACATATTCAGGAGAGGGCAGGTACAGCGAATCGGCAATTAATCCATCACTCGTTTCACTCGCCATTTTTTTTTTAATTTCTTCTTTTTACAAGCTGTGTGATAATAGGTTTTTTTTTTTTTTTTTTTTTTTTTGGCGGTGGTTCTTTCACAGACCGAGAGGTCACGCTTCGTTACGCATGCAATGCCAGTTGTCAAAAAGTAAAGGACATTCCGTAACGAAGGAAGCGCCTAACCACGATTTCTGAATTGCTAAAAAGTTTTCATGACTGAAAGTATTCCTATTTATTTTCGGAACTTTCCGAGGTATTTCTGGATGTGAATGGAAGTACGACTTTGATTCAGTTCTGTTTTAAAGGGGTTTACTTGTTCTGTGGAATTTGGCAGCCACTTAGTTTAGTAAGATTTAATGGTGAGTTTGGAAACGGGAATTACCCCCTGCTGATTATTGAGATAACGGAAAACAACATATTATCTTTATTCTCTATTAATAGTTAAGATTAATAAAACTGGAGGAATAAAGATAAGAAGGAATTCTTTCAAAGCAAGTGAAGTTACAGTATAGATCAGTACTGTTTGTCAGGAGAGGACAGTTCACGCCACCAAATGTGTCGTTTAGAGCTACATACGTCTTTCTTGCTGTTTACCGCCACAATTTGGATCTTCATCAGACAGTGGAGGACTTCTGAATATTGGAACCTCTCGGAAACTGCTAGCGACCGCGCCGAGAGGATTTTCGGAATCACGGATTTAACGTGCACGTCCACGTACAACACGTGTACACGGTGGTCTTTAGTACGCATGTACGTTGGAATCAAACCTGCAACTTTCCGATTACGAATCCAACTCCTTAACCACTCGGCTACCTCGACCCCGATTGATATCGTTAATGTTGTTATAAAATCGATGAATTTCAATATTTATTAGAAAATTAGGAGACTGGAAAAGCATGTCATTTTTTTTTTTTTCGATGACAATATTTCCACCAGATAAAACTACTGAAGTTAATAATACGAAATTTAGCATCTACGTGAGTTTTTTTTTTTTTTTTTACATATGTTTTAGATTAGACAACATTTTCCCGAAATTGTGACCTATTGGGGGGGAAGGCGGCCTAAGCATTCATTTAACATATCCCGCTTTGAAAAAAAATGTAGTATCAATAAAATTCTTGTTGTAAAATACAAACAAATATCTCTTTAGTCCTCTGTAGAAGGCAGACGAGAAGAAAATGGGGATGTAGGTCATTTTTTATGAAAGAAAAAAACTTTGTACTATCTATATAATTCTACCTTCAAAATATAACAAATATGAATCCAATATTTAGGAACAGCTTGTAGGTCATTAAAAACTTGTTGAAAATTTATTTGTTCGAATTTCATGTTCAAAAAAGACATTGCTTTCTGATTTGACCAACCCACACCTATTTAATATTTAGGATTGTATAAATCAATAAAATTGATATAACAGTGAGAAAAGCTGAAGCTCTTATTTTACCACTTCTACACTTAGAAGGAGTTTTTAGAAAATTCATGGGAAGAAAAAGGGGGGGAGGTGTAGCAAAAAGGGGACAGTGCAACATCTTTTGTGCATCTACTTTTTAAGAGGACGGTTAGTATTGTGTGCATTAAGGCAAACCTGCACGAGGAGTATCTGCCTAGGAATGGGGGGGGGTGCCTTTGGCGGAGGACTTTTTACGGGGTTCCAACGCGTAGTCACATTACATCTGAAGAAAATGACCAAAACTCCAGACCGTTAGACCGAAAGCCGCTCGATAGTCCAGAAACCTGCTTCTTCGCACTTCCGCTATCCACTCTGTTCAGTGTCTTATCAACTCGGCTTTTTATAAGAGTAATACATTTTGACGTTTTCTCACTCATGACTTTTAAAATATGTATTTTGCAATGCCCTCTTCATTAATCATTCTATGTTATTAAGTGATTATTAATTAACTATCTCTTTCAAAAAAAAAAAAAAAAAACAGACATTTTTCTCGCTTCCTTAATTTTGAATTCATCACTGTCTTCCTGACACCCCCTGCAAGCACTGACATGCTTTACATGGTTCCTCTCTTGTTAGAAGAATTTTTCAACGGACATAAAAATATGTTACTGTACTAACTAAACATTTTTATAGAAGCTTGCTACCGAATTTCTCTTGCAACTTCTAATTTTGCGTCGGTCCCCCACCCCCCTCCCTCCCACTACCACACTTCGCCGATCGCAGTCTATAACACATAACACTTGTTCTTTAATTTTCGCTAATATTTTGGAAAGCATGCTTTTTTTTTCATCCCCCCGTGTCAAAAACTCTTTGGCGCACTTCCCACTTGGCGGTAGGTGGTCGCTTTGGCGCAGGAGAGTAGTTTTCTAGGCACTTTGTGTTGTGTGTGCACTTCATTAGCTAGGAGAGGTAACCAAGAGAAAGAGGCATCTCCCTCCATAGGTGGAATACAATGATCACAAATGGATAGAGGGGAAAAAATGGATTAGGTTTTTGCTGTAATTTCCACTGACCAGTCGGTCATGAGCAGACAAATGATTCTCACGAAGTTTGGCTGACACCTGCTTTTAGAAAGTTTTCGAGAGAAATAGTGGGTAAGTAATTAAAAACATTCCTCACACTGTTGAAGGATACCCCTGCACCCTATTAATATACACATATTTTTTAGTAATATATTATTTAGGAAAAAAATCAGTGATATATTTGTATGAAAATATTTTAGAGCAATGCAAATTAAATAAATAAAAAAGGAATTTCTTTTAAACTAATATTTTTGTGTTTGGACGTCCATAAAACTTGATGATTGGTATAAAATTTAAATTTTAAAATAATTACTGTTTTTAAGCACTAGAATTCCTCTTTTATTTTTTAGTGAAGCACATCAAGAAAAATCGAGCGTAAATTTTCAGATAATTCTAGGATCATATATTTTATAAAGCATTAAACAATGTTTTCATTATTATTATTATTATTTTCCTAGTTTTACTATAAAGAATATATTTTTTATATTCATCATATATGATTATTTATTAAGCATGTATGAAAAACAATTAAATCAAAATGTTAAAAAAATAATTAATTAAATTAAATTATAGATTAAAAAACCAGAAACTATGTAAATAACATGCATTGGGCTGTTTAAGATTGTGTGGCCACCCAAATTTACATTTGATAGTAAAATTAATTAATTAATTATAAGGACATAGAAAATAAATCAAAGTCATTGCTTTTGCATTTCATATTCATGTATAAAGTGTTTAAAAATAGTTTATGTGTGCAAATTAATAAAAATTTAAATTTAAAACGTGATGTACATATGTATTGCTTTTGGAATTTAGGTAGGTGTCTAAAATTTTTGTCTCGCTTGATTCAGAATTTTGAATTCATAAATAGACTAGACGAGAGAATAAAGAAATAAACTAATAAATAAGAATTTAAAAAGAGATAATGAGAAATTAATCCGTCCACTTTTTTTCTATTATTTTCTAAATTTAATCAATGCCTGAGGATCTTTTTTTTTCTTTCCAATGGCGGGCCTCTGCCCCTGGAGGCATTGGCCACTACTAAGGCCGGAGTTGTTGGTCTCTTTATTATGGGGGCATCTAGTAGATGGACAACATCGCCCCCTATGAAGGGACGGCCGCAGTGACAGCCACGCCCAATCGTGGATCGAACTCCGACCGCCGGGAGTCGAACCCGGAACCGCAGTACGGTGCTTTACCCACCATACAATGAGGTCGGCATGCCTGAGAATCTAAGAAACGTATTTGAATGCAACTTTTCATTGCCATCTGTGTACTATTTATCTCTAATATAAATAATTAACATTTAATGTGTTTTGTATTTTGCCGTACAAAAAAAGTTAAAGCAGACTGGAGAAATTGGCACTATCCAAAAACAAACAGCTAGTTAATCGAATTAAGGTTTCTAATGTTTCGAATAGAAATCATAAGAATGCCTTTTCTCGTTCCTCATTTTGTTACTGAAGACGCGTAACAAGCATTCCCCTTCAATGTAAATGCGGATGTGCCTTCAACTTCGTGAAAAACACTTGTTAAGTCTTTTGCGAGAAAAAGAAATTTCTTGTTAAAACTAGCTGGGAATTTGAACTGTAAGTATGAGAAGCTGGAAATTTTATGAAAAGGAACTTAATAATTCACGAGCTATTTCTGTCTGATCCAGTGTTAATTTTCTTTATTTAATTTGTGATAAGTTGGAATCAATGTATACATAGTGATTTTCTCTCTATATATAGGGATTATTCCATAAATTATGTGACATTTTTTTCGGTCAGTTTCGGCCCCTTCCTCTCCCTATATCACACTTTGCCACAAGACCTGATGCCCCTTATCCCATCTTCATAATGTAGCAACCTTAACTATCATTTCTACAAAAGCTTTTACTAAATCTCAACTCACAAAATGGAAATCTCCCACCCTGAATTTACTATGAGGAAGCCAGCACCGAAGCTTTGGCAATGTTGAATAATATCAATAGAAGTCGGTGGCCCATCTTTGTTAACTTGCCTTACTTATTGGGATGTCTCGCGCCGCCTGGAATTATTCTTAAGTTTTGGATTTAGGTCTTTTGTGGTGCTTTGTGCATAAATTTGCTGTACCGATGGAAATGTTTCGCCCAACATACAAGTGTAACAAGTGGAGCGAAAATTTGAAAATTCATTACAGCACGAGTGCGACATAGCCATTAGGCCCTACCTATCTACCTGTCGCAAATTGTCACATTTGGTTCATCCCTCCTCATATTCGAGAGTTAGGTAACAGCCCCCCAGTTTCAGTTTGTATTTGTATTAAATTTATCCTTACAAAATATTTTCATGGAATATATTACGATCTGTTTGTGTGTGTGTTTTAGACGTATTAAGGTACCCCCCACTTTAGATTTTTTTAAAGGTCTGCACTAATTATACACCAGACATTGGCCACTAGAGATGAGACGCAATGGCCACTGGAGATGAGGTGGGCTCACCCCAAGGCCGAAAGCCCGAGCCCGGCTCGGGACCGCGCTCGGGCTTTGTAATTCGCGGTTGCGTTCGGGCTCCGGGCTCCTGATTCCTCCTTTATTGAACATACTCTTTGTAAACAGATTTTAAAAAGTGATTCAGGGGAGAAATAAACGAATTCTTTTTATTTGATAAACCTGAATATAAAGAATTAGAAAGCGCACTAAGAGTTTGCTGTTATGTTTGTCTTGAATTTGCACAAAAGGCAAAATTTATGAAATTCTATCAATGAAGTAATTGACTTTTGTTTGCTGCTGAAATTTCGAGCTAGGGCGGGCCCGAGGCCGATCGGGCTCGGGCTTTAAAAAATGAGCCAGAACTCATTTCTATTGCCCACTGAAAAGTCAGCCATTTTATTGTGGAAAGACCCAGTAGGCAGGGAACGGCAATCCCTGTGAAAGGATGGCCAGTTTAACAATCAAGCCCATTTAAAATAAAGAAAAGATTCAAAATAAACAATTATAACAAATGGATTGAAAAAAATGGATGTATACGAAATATAATTTATAGAGAAAGGACCACATTAAAATTTAATAGGATAGCATTTGATGCTAAAATTTCTCTTCTCTGTTTAATCTAATGGTGAAATCATTATTTTAAATTTTTTACATGAAGAAAATAAAATATTTTTATACTTTTCGTCAAATTATTAAATACTTTATTAACCTCTCCCAGTAAATTGAAGTGCGTTGCTTGTCACTGGCTTTTCATACCATACAGCACAATGATGAGCTATACTCGTCACACGACTAAAGTTACTGTTGACTATGATAATAAATTTAGTTTAAAAAGCTCAAGTATGCCGAATCAGGAAGTACTTTTATTACTTATATTGATATCACAGATCACTGAAATATTGTTAACCGTTACAGTTTCTTGATACAAGTCGGCCAAATTGTTGCTAGACAGCGGGATTTATTATATAAACCTTATATTTGTTTAGTGTGAACATCGGTCCAATCTCAAAATACAGTGTAACCTCGATATCTCGAACCTTGATATCTCAAAAATCTTAATATCTCGAATAAATGTATTTCCTTTTACAAACTTAACCCCTTTTGATTTCTCGTTATCTCGAAAATTCGATATCTTGATATTTTTAAAAGTCCCTTCCACTTCATGATATCGAGTTAAAATTTCTATACTACATTTTAACACTTCAGTCTTAAGTTCATCTAATCCGTCTGTGGCAGTGAAATTTGAGAAGAAAATACCAGATTCTTTTGTGATTGCGTAAAAATATATGTAAACACAGAATCATTTTGAAATTTACATATGGCATGTTTTACAGATTTCTCCTATAAATATTTTGCAAGAGTTCCCCTTTCTCAACATCCATATCTTTTCTTCATAATAAACAACCGCTGATATATGTTTCTCTGTGTAATTTACTAAAGTATGTTCTTGGGGGAGGGGTGACGATTATTAAAATAATCTGTCATAAAATTAATCAAAATAGAAAGCTTGGAATATTTCTTCTTACACTGTAATATTTACTCGAAGAACAATACAAGTGGCAAGATCTCGTAATTATATGAAAAAATGATTTTTATAAATGCAGTTATAATGAAAATTTGCTAAATTGCGATGAATTCAATACGCTGCATAAGAACATTTTGTATGTACTGTGAGAAAAAATAAACAACAATATATTTTTTTAACTTTGATAAACTTTACAAACTTTAAACAGTAAGATTATTTTCAATTAATAATAAATGCATTCGTTATAATTGGTTAAGAAAAGTATGCTTTTCATTTCCATAACTTTCAAGCAGAGACATTTTAATAGTGATTTATGTGATATTTTTTAATTTTTTGATAACATACTTATATGCGTTAGTTTTGCTAAATTACCGAACTTGATTTTAAATATCATCAAAACTTATTAAAAGCAGTTTAAAAATATATTTGCAGCACTAATGTATGTGCTTTCGAGAAAATATACTTCATACTTTTAGAAATGACTGTAACAGGGATCAAAATATATTAAGGAGTATGCATGAAATGTGCCCGAACTTATATCCGAAAGATTGAATAATAATAATAATAATGAGAGCGACTATTATGGTGACTAAAACCATTTTTCAATATACATTCTGTTTTGTTGTTGTTGACTTTTCACAAGAGAAGGTAATATAAAATTTTCGTGATCATGCTTTTTTAATTATGCATGCTCAAAATTTTCTCTAGAACTTTCTCCCTGCGTATTCAGAATCATTGTCTATTAATCTCATTAATCCTAATTCTTATCATTCCCATTAATGGGCACTGACTTTTTTCACTTTAAACAGATGAAAAAAATATTAACCATAAAATTAGCGAAACCTTACAGTTTTATAACGTTTAGCAGTCACGTATTAATGTATTCAATTAATAATTAATTTTGTCCAAGTACAGTTCTTTTGGGATAAATGCAATGAAAAATCAGCCTTGGATTTACTAGTGGGTTCTTTTAGTCAACTAGACTAATTAATAAATAAAGGGGCTTATATTGTATGCCCTTAGACGTGTATGTATGCATGTAGTTGGCTTAAATATTCAGGCATATAACGTTAATTATACTTCAGTACACTAACCTCTGAGACAGAATAGTAATTAGTAGAAATTCGTCGAAGGATAAAGAACACAACAATTTTTCATGCTAGTTTAATACTTTAAAAATATACACCTGCATGTTTGATCACATACTGCTATTTAAAACAAAAATGTGTTTGTCTATATGTTATTTGTTTAGAATTTACAATGCGATATAGTCTTCGATTGTAAAGATACATGTAAAAACCTTGTCTTTTACAGTGTTCCAAGATATTATACGCTAATGAGTCCCGCGGTGGCCTAATCACTAAAGAGCTCCCGTAAAAATACGGAAAGTGAAGCAGCACCGGGCTTGGGCAGTGTTTGGGAGGGTGAATTCCTATCGCGGATGAGCTTCTGTGGGACCGTGAACGCTAATGTGAGCTGGTGCACGTAAAATCCGTCGTAGTTCCAATGACCTCCACGTTTCACGCTACCTCTAGGGGTGCCGATTTCAGATGATTGGCGGCCCCTCGTCTGGACTTGGTTCAAAATAAAGGGACCTCGAGCTAAGTCGACTTCCTTCCACTGGGGCTAATTAAAATGGAAGCCACCGCTTCCGCCCATCGCCTTCCCATTTGGGGGATCTGGCACCGCTGCCCGGTAGCCAGAATTCATTAGCAACAACAATAACAACAACAACACGCGAGTGCATTTTAGGCAACGTGATTTAGGAACATGTTAACTGACATTATTGTGGTAGAAAAACTTAAATCTGATTTTCACAATTAAATTTTATAAATTTATAATTTTCCCAAATAAAAATTGCCTCACCATGGCACGGTGGTTATGTCCCTAGAAATAGTAGACGGGCGAAGTGTGAAGGTCCCATCGCGCGTCTGTCGGCCTGACCGTTACGGAGTTTTTCGTGGTTTTCTTCGAAACTTAGCGTAAATACGGGTTAGGATCCCTTAGAAAGACCCTGACGGAGGACATACTCTCTTGTGTTGTCCTACTAACGAGGATTTATAAGCGGCTCGAGCCAAGCACACAGATCCGATATACGTGTTCACAAGAACAACAACAACAAATAAAAAGTTATTATATAAGATTGTAAATCTTAAGTAATTTTCAAAAGTAAAACCAATCAATTTAGGTATTTTCAAAAGTCTTCAATCTTTAGTAACAAGTAAACGTTTTTGGCATATTCAGTTTCCTGCATTTTTCCCTGGTTTTATTTTTCTTGTGACATGACAGGAGCTTACTCGGAAAGAAAATCCTGCTGAATAACAACAGCAATAGTTGCATTGCCTTGTAAATTTTTTAATTTCATATCGAGTATAATTCTGTGATTTTGGGAATAATTGTTCTTTTAAAAAATTATTAAGTAAGAGGAATTTTTAAGCAAGTAAATGGAGGCATTGACCTTTCTATGTCAATACTATTCTGAACTTACAAGTTTAAACAAAACTTGTAATGTATTTTTGACATAAGAATCCAGCATTATTAAAATGAAGTTTTTTAAGTTTTACTTAGGACAAACATTGTAAAATTATAAGCTTACTGAGTGTCCGCTCTTCGTACGATTAGAAGAGCTTCATCTTTTTAACCTTTTGCTGCTCTCTTTTGCATGAATATGAACTGGGAGAACTGGATATGCTGCCAAACGCTGAAAAAGTGCAGTTTGCTGCACTTTTGCTCGATTTAACAACTGTCATTGCTCTATTCGGCTGGCATTGCTCGATTTAACAAGCAGCTACATTTGGGGTCATTTACTTCACCCTCCCCCCTCCCCCAGCAGTAAAAGCAATGAAGTGGTTCCGCGACGCGATCACTGCGCTATTTGGTTATTTACTTAAAAAAAGGGAAAAGGTTCTCAATTAGTTGGAGTCTTGCAATATATATATAACAAGTATATTGATTTCGGTAGTAATTTTATTATTGGAAAGGGCGTACCTTAGTGTTGATCCCATATTAATTTGGTCAAGTTCTGACTATATGACCAATAACAAAACAACGGATCTCTTTAATTCTTATGAGCTCATAAACGACACTGAGGCAAATATCTTGGGGCAATGGTTCCCACTCTGCAAAAAAAAAAGTCTGTCAAATTTACAGAAAAAAAACTGTCAGCCAGGACGCCAGTTTATTTCCGTTTTTTTTCACAGAAGCCTTTCGTAAATTTTACAGATTCTCAGTTTATTTTACAGAAATTTTCCGTATACAGAAAAAAACACGGAAGACTTCTGTAAAATATACGGAAATAAGCTGGCGTCCTGGCTGACAGTTTTTTTTCTGTCAGTTTAACAGACTTTATTTTTTTTTGCAGTGCAACCGCTTTGGAACAGAGCTTTTTCCAGGAGGGAGATGAGACAAGCAGCCAAAGAGCAAATGATAATGCATGTTTTAAAAAATCATTTTGCTGATTCTTACTTATTCTTATTTTTACACCAAAACATAAAATTTCATATCATAACAACAAAATTATAGAAAGAAAAAAAAAGATGTTTATTCAAATTTTACCGAAAACGCTATTTTGTAGAAAATTACTGAATGCGACTAAATGTTCATTTTTGAAGACTAAAAACTGCATGTATGCTGAGGAATCTGAGAGGGGAAGGGATGCAATCCTAAGTTATCATTTGTTGGGGGGGGGGGGGGGCACAGTGCTAAAAGTTTGAAAACCGACGTCTTGAAGTATCAGGATGGGTTACCGTTATGTTCGTTAAAGTCGGCTCCTTTCTTTTCTTCATTCCCTACTTACTTATGCTAGCTATCTTCGTTTGTACCCCTAAAGTGCTCAATTTAAATATTCAAATCTTCCATAACTTAGCAGAAGAATATAGTTTATTTATTTTATACTCGTGCAAACTGTGTAATATTGAGTTGCTGTTTAGAATTGCTCAAATTGCGAATATGACTTAAATTTTGTGGCCCAGCTAATCTCAAGCAATTTTAATTTATGACGTGACTTTTTTGACTGCCAGAAAAGAAATTCTGCTTTTTAGAGTTAGTTCACCCTGTTATTTCACACAATTAATTTTCAAACAGGGTAATATTAAAACTTACAACGATGTTGATTTTTTTTTTTTAAATGCCTAACACTATTATGGAGAAATGTATCCTACTTTAAGAAAAAAAGTTTACAAACATATTCTACGTTAAGAAAAACATATCCCCGTATAAATTATAACCAATCAAATTAATGAGGTTCTGAAAAAAAAAAACGGAAAACAAATTCGTGATAGACAAATTATTCTCATATACTGTAGATGTATTAGATGTATGTAATAAATTACTGAAGCAAATATCACATCTTTTCAACAAATATATGTGCAATTTACATTTCACACCCTTTTCTCCATTTCCCAAGAAAATATTTAAATGCGCTCTATATTTTACTAGAAAACCGGCGTTCATATTTTTGAATACTACCTGCGAATTCTAGAGAAAATGAAAAAAAAATAAAATAATAAAAATCGAAGAATTTGGTTTAGTTTGTTAGATATTCACGTGTTCAGACACAGCCAAGAGATGCACGGACTTACAATTAGATGAAATTTTGTAACAAGAAGGGCTGATTTTTGGCCTTTTTCACTTACTTGTACGAAAGTAAAGGAAGTAATTGTAAGAACATCGGTATTCAAATTTTGACCATCCCTGTATCCATTTTCAAAAGCTTCTGCGTGACGCTCGTACGCGTGTACGTATGTATGTACAATCGATTTTAACCATCTCTGAATTCGTTTTGACTATTTTCGGCAAGATATCTGTGTCTAGCTCTAACATAACTCAAAAAAGATTACACATAGAATGTTAAAAATTTGTTTCTTTAGGACTGTTGTAACATGTAGTTGTACACTTCCCTTTTAGATTGCAATGGACTGGATACTTTACTGACAGGGTCGACCAAAAAACTTTTAATACATCAAAATCTATGAGCAGTCATTATGCAAATTGTATTTCGGGGTAGTTCATTTATTAAAAGAAAACAAAATTAATCTATATTAGATAAGTTTATTAAAAAAAATATTCATTGTCAAAATCGAAAATAGTTTTTGTAACAATTTCAATCTTTTACGAGGACAAATACACCTCTGGAATGTAAAAAAATAAATTATAATATACCTAAGTTTAAATGAAGCACAACAAAAATGTGTATAATTTGATAGACGCGCAAGGAAATCGTGATGTTCACACAAAATTTCTTCTTGTGGGCCGAAACGGGTCTATATCATTTATTATTTTGTACTTATCAATGAGTAATCACTTGTCAAGATTAAAATAGCGTAAACATATTTGATCACGTGCACTTCTTCCCAAAATGGGTTTAAAATGTATATTTATAATGCCAAAATAGTTAATCATCTGATCCAAGCATCTTGATCTAGCATTTAACCCAATCGTTCCGAGCTCGATTCCCTGTATATATACATGTAATCGTAAGAGTTTGGAATCAGAAAATTCAGATTGCACTTCATACGAATAAATTTTAGTTCAAATTTATAAAACGTTTTTTTAAAAACTTAACGTTCATCCTGTTTTTGTACTACTATGTAATATCAAAAGTACAAAGTTAGCATTAAAATGCTAACTTTGTACTTTTGCTATTACAATTGCTAATTACTTTTGCTATTACAATTTGCTAATGTATTCAATTAATTAGTTAGCATTAAAATGCTAACTAATTAATTGAATACATTCTGAAAGAATGTATTCAATTAATTAGTTCGGGTTAGGCCTTAAATCATGATTTATAAACGGAACGGGTCGAGGTCGGGTGTCCACTATGCAGATCCGGGATGCATTTTTCTAGCTCTCATGTGGTTAAGCATTTTCCTGCAAAACTCTCTTTTCTGCATAAAGAGTTAAAATACTGTGAAACATAAACATTTTCTTTCGCTACCAAATCACATTAATTTATGTTTTTAGGTCATTTGTTACAAACAAGGGTTTTGCTCTTTAAACAGCATTTGAATTTTGATCAGACAAATTTTAAAAAATAATAAACAATTTCAAAATCAATCTTTGGAATTGAAGTTATTTTATGAACTTTTCTTGACTCTAAAACTCCTTTCCCGCTTCTCGGAATAAAAAGATATGGTGTAACAAAATACATCTAGTCACTTCTGTTTTTCTAATGATATCACTTACCCTCTCTCAAACAAGAATTTCGAAGTCAAAGTGAGCTTTTGAACATCTGTCAGATTTATATATTTTTGATATTGGCTTTTAGTTCCAGAGAATATTAGTAGTTTTACTATCTATAATTTGACTTAATATCTGTTTTCAATCATATTCATTGAATATTTAAATGGAATCTAATATATCCTTGTTTTTAAAAATATACTCTCTGTATAAAAATCTCAGTGAGTTGGAAAATGTACCGTTCATATTGGTTCACAAATGATAGTAATTTTACCTTTTATGTTTCCTTGTACAAACAGGAATTTCGTTATTTGTTATACCTTTTAAATTTTAGTAGAATTTATACGTTTATAAATATGCAAATATCTGTACAACTAGCGTAAAATAATAGGCAAACAACAAAAATATTTTCTATGCAAGCAAATTTTTATATCATGTGTTTAAAAAACAGTCATTATTTGTATTTTACTGTATTATTTTTTTAGCAATGGGCGGGCAGTAGCTGATCAAGCCTTTTGCCACTACTAAGGCCCGAACTACTGACCATTTCATTATGGAGCCACTCAGTATTACCCCCTTTGAAGGGATGGACAATTTAACCCCCGAGCCCAAGTCGGAAATCGAACCCGGAGCAAATATTTGAAAGAATGGTCCTTTAGCCACTACACCACCTGGGCGACTTTACTGCATCATAACACTTCAGGCAGTAAAATTAGATTGACAGGCAATAGAAAGTCGTTTATGAAACACTTGTATGTTATCTAAAGGCAATTCGAATTTCAAATCCGATTACCCATAGTAAAATTGTAATTATCCATGCGGTTAATATCAAATATCATAACATATACATGTTTTAATTCTCTTCATAAATGTTCTGAAAACGTATAAGCAACATAGCTATTATGATTTGGTAATGAAGCAAAATCTTTACATTTCACTGCATTGTCACTCTTCATGCAGAAAAAGTAGTTTTACAGGCAAGTGTTGGGACAATTAACGATTTAAAAAAATGAGCCTCTGTTTGAAATTTTCGACCCCTTGTGCACCTCTAATACAACCTCTTTAAAGCTGATAATTTTCTGGGTATGATTAGATGATATATAGATAATCTGAAAATACAGTGAAACTTCTTCAAGTGGAACCCATTGAATAAGAGTATGATATATTACAGTTTATGAACAATCTTTTAAAAAATCTTCGGATAAATTAAAAATCCATCCACATATACGTATTTAAACGGGAAATGTTTAGCTTACAAATTTTACTTAACTACGCCCATTCGATACTGGGGGAAACACGCAAAGCATTCTTATACGCTCTTAAATCTTTGACATCGATTGCATAATTTTTCAAAACACAAAGTGATTTTTGTAATTCGCAAAAATGAACAAAGAAATAAATAAATACTTTTTTACTTTTTACAGACAGAATTGGTGAACAATATCAAGTATTAAAGTGTGAAAATGGTTGAAAATCTATCCTAATGCCAGCCAGTCAAGCTTATGATTGGCTTATTGCAACTTAAATTTGAAAAAGAAAAAATCAAGAGTGACTGCATTCTACTTTCCGAGCGTTTAATCTTCACCAAGCGGTTAAATAAATTTCATTCAACTCAATCCAATGTGGTCATCTGGCGCTAGTGCACTTAAAATGATTTGACTGTATAATCTGCAATGTATAAGAATGCTGTTTTTTAGCCCTGTAGAAAACTGCAACCTGGACACACACACTAAAATTTATGCATCATGTAACACAGTGACCTATAATATGCGTACCTAATTTGAACTCAACTGAATCCACCATTTAGACACTAGCTCACTTTAAATAATTTGTGTCCAGGTGGTATTGTATAAGAAATACCTTTTGCAACCCCGTGAAAAGCTATCAGCTGTACACACACCAAAATCAATGCAGGTCCTGTGTCTGTGCCCTATAATAACATCAAAATCTCGAAGCCGAATTTTTTCATTATTTTATAATATTTTCCTTACATGATACATTAACTAAAAATTGTAGGAAAGTTCGAGTAGATTTATTCCTCTGAAAGTGATCTATGTAATAAAAACCCAGAAATGTCAGTTTCAGTTTAAAAAATTTATTTCTTACCACGATATATCGTGGTACAAAATAAATTTATTGCTTGTAGACAGAACAATGTTTTTATTTTCTCCTTTCTTAACTTTTTTGAAACACCCTGTAAAGAAAACTTGCAAGAAAATTGTTTTTCTGAATTTGGTTAATGCTAGTTTAAGTAAATCATTTCGTTAAAGCTTTTGATGAATTCAACATGCAAAAATTTTTGATGGGGTGTAATTCAAAAGACTTTTATTGCATCAGACATCACTCTATTTGTACCCTATTGCTCAAAAGAGATAAGGAAATTTTGCTTCGGAATTAGGATGCATAAGAAAGATTTAGAAGTTTTGCTCTTAAACACGCTCGCAAGTACATTTTGCTCGACATAAACTATTTTTCTCGTAAGCAACGCTAAATTTGTAGATTGTGTTCCTTATTGATCGTTTGACCTTAGCATGAACTTAAAGTTTAATACAAATAATTTCCCAACAACTAACATATCGGAGGCGTTCTAAAACACATGTTCAAATTTTGCGACGGCTGAGAGCGTTAGAACTGCAGTGACTAAACATCCGATATGGCTGCCGATGTACAGATATGTACCAGAGATGTTTATCAAAGCAACAAAAGAAAAGTAGAACATGGGTCTGATCGGACTAACACAAAATGCAAAAATTACAAAATTCTAGTTGTGTTTTAAACTGTCCTCATAACACGAGTGTCAAGTGTTGGATTCGCAACTACATTTACGCCGCCCTTAACTTTTTTTAATTAAAAAAAAAGTTAACTACTTACAATTTACAAGGGAGATTGTGTTACAATTAGTAACATATTCTCCTTGTTGCTCACAACTTCTTGCCTACGTTCGACAAGAATTTCAGTAGCTAGTTGGTAGAAATTTCTTGGTATTTTTAAACTTGGCATATAAATCACAAGCGGTTCTTTCATCTATGACAACCTTTCCATACACATCATCAACGTAACATGTTCATTTTTCTCAACTTGACATTTCATTTCAATGATCTGAAAACTAGCATAAATTAATTCGGGGTAAAAGAACAGATTTCGGTAGAATAAAACACCCTCTTTCAAATGATTTAAAACTTTATAGCAAAAACATTTAATAACATGCAGATTGTTCAAAATTTAAAAATACGGCTGGGGCTTAGTTACCATCCCAATAACAGAATAACAGAATAACTATAACCGAGTGCTATATTATAATTAAATTACAACTAATTTAAACGAAACACTCCATTTTCGAGACAATGATCATTTTTATCAAAAATATGAAGAAGTTTCAAAAGTAACAAGCCCCCTTTGCGCATTTTATTTTTGTTTCTTTTTCTTTGATCCACGGAATAAGGGAGAAAAGTATAAAAAGTGGGGGGGGGGGGGGTTGAAGGGAAGAAGTGTGAGAGATAGAGAAGAGAGCAAGTGACAGAGAGAAAATCCAATTGTCGCCACACAAAAGAATGGTGAGTGGTCCGTGGTAGTAATTTTGTGCTCTTTCATTAATCTTCCCTTCGAAATAATTTGCACAGAAGTTGTAGCAATAAACGATGTCCACATGGCTCACATGCAGGGAAGCGCAATTTTAGGTCATTTTAGAAGTAGATCACTGGATATAATTTTATTCCGCATCGACATTACTTCAGGGAAGCGTCATTTTAATAATAGCACACTTCTTCACATTTAGTACTAACATTCTTCTTAATAAATTTATATCGTAATAAAACCACGAGGCAAATAAATTATAGTCTTAAAATAAAGCTTCAAGAAGACACTTTTAAAGCAATGCGAACCAATCGAAGCACTACTAATGTAATGCTGCTGTAGACCCTGTAAAAGAACTTGAATAAGCACTCATAAACATCTGTATACTGATTGTATTGCATTTGAAATTGATTATTGTATCTAAAGCGTCACGGACCGAGACCGCGATGTATTGGAATTCTTTTGAACGTACCAGTGCAAAAACTTGGATTGTTACATTCGCCATTTTCGATGGAGGGCCTCATCTTTTGATCCTTAACAACATATATCAATTTTGTTTTTGAAATAAATGAATGTCTCTAAAATACAATTAAAAGAATTATTGTCCGTAGTGCGTTATGCATTGGAATTCTTTTGTGTGCTCTTTATAAAAGAAATATAAATGCTGAGTAGACGATTTTCAATATTGTTGTGCTACCATTGATTCTTTATATGCCTGCAAAATTTCATGTTAATTGGATGTTTGGAAGGGTGAGTGAATATTGAAATTACAAGATTCCTTTACATTTATACATAGATACAATTGAAAACAATAAAAGTGCAATAATAATAAAAACCATGTTGTTTTACTCAACATCTAAAGCTCAGGTGTTTGTGTACGCAAGAGGAACTGGAAGAGGAAAGACGGGTGTTGTCAAGTTTTAAAAAATCATTAAAATCAGGTTTAACTCGCTCACTCCCTTCGTTACAAAATGCAACATAGAATTCCAGCGAACCATCCAGAGACTCTTTCTATTAAGCAACGGAGAATACTGAAGGAAATATTTATAGTTGCGTCTTTGCAACGATAGGAAGGATAGGATTAAATAGGGATTCAAAATGAAAATCGAAAAGGATGATCCGCCTCGTGGAAAAAGAAAAAAAAACACCCATGAATTAGAAAAACTGTCTGGTCGGCTGATAGTTAACATTCAGTTCACTGAACTCTGATTTTCCCTGTGGTGCACTGCATATTTTGCTAATTACAGTCAGTGACGGGTTTCTAAATAAGCTGGGTAGGCTTTAGCTTATGGTGGCAAATTTCTGAAGGTGGTAGAATAGGCAGCGCTTTGATTCAGCTTATATGCAGGACCCGAACTTTTCGAAGTACAAGTAAATTTAAGTTTTGTTGTTAAATACCTGCATAAATTATGATTTTTATCAATTATCGATTAACAGGAGTCGAATACATCATGTACAAATATTTTTTTACAGCGGCATGTGTTGTAAAAATGCCTGTCTTTATTTCAGGGCCGGATTTAGGGGAGGACAACAGGGCTGCAGCCCCGGGGCCTCCACTAGAAACGCCCCCCCCCCACACACACACACAGTACACATTTTTATGTAAAATTTCCTAACGACTATCTAATGATGTGCAAAATAATTTTTTAAAAAAATAATTTCTGACAATGGAAGACCAGTTCTCTCACTTTTTCTACTCATTTTTCGTTTTGAAGCGCTTTCCGAATTCTTGTCAAAATGGTTTATATTAATCTTCGATACGATAAATCATGCGTACATTTGTGAGAAACAATCACAAAGTAAATAATCACACTATTATAAACTCAAGAAATGTACACCCAAAGACCTGTCTCCCCAAAGATGTCAGATGCAGAGCATCTGCGTTCTTAGATACATTTCCCATACTACTGGAAGTCAACATGATCGGTTGCGAGCCGTATCGAGGTTACATTAAGTGTGCAACGCCAGACAAGAAATAGACACTTTTTGAATAAATAAAATCTTCCTCCATGGAAATCGACGATTTTTTATATTTATGTGGCAATCGTAATTTAGAATTAAAATGGCGATTTGGCATAGCATGTAAGTAAAGCATTCCGTTACATTTTTATTTATTTTGGGTTGCCAATGAATGTAGTTTTAATAATTAAGCGTCTTCAAATTCCTTAACAGGTGCTTTTATCGCTAA
The DNA here is from genome assembly GCA_038373885.1 of Cheiracanthium punctorium. NCBI lineage: Eukaryota > Metazoa > Arthropoda > Arachnida > Araneae > Cheiracanthiidae > Cheiracanthium > Cheiracanthium punctorium. The sequence goes on from JAWZYV010010119.1 coordinate 99,431, forward strand.
TTTGTTCACTTTAGTTTTCATATAGTTCTTTTGGGAGCGTTAAAACTTGTCCATAAGTCCTAGAGACCCATGACTGCAAAGCTCGCCAAAGTGCGTGATTTTTTAGGTTTCCTAGAGCGGGGGCGTTAAAATAGGAATCAACTCTTACTTGTACCGTAAAACAAATCTTTGGAATCGAAATCTATCTTAAAATCGACTACTGAAACTGTTTTACAATCTTCTCCATATTCCAACTATATCCCGTAGACATTTTAAATACTGTTTGGAATGGTCATCATAATCCATGAGTGTACCTTTTTTTCCTTCCTTGTTCCATAAAACATTTCTTCGGAATAGAAATCTACATTGAAATCACCTACCAAAACTGTTTAACAATTTTCGCCAGGCATAGTCACACCATACTTCACCTTTATAAATACCATTTGGAAATTGCATCATAATCTATGAGTGTACCGTATTTGTCTTCTCTGTTCTATAAAACACTTCTTCGGAATTAAAATCTATATTAAAATCGCCTACTAAAACTATTTTACAATATTCTCCCGGCGTTTTCTAACTATATTCGGAATATATTTATAATAAATTGTTGCTTTTTGGCACTAAATTTAGCGATCAATTATCAAAAATTGTAAGCCTTATGCGACATTCAGCAGTTTATTAACGCCCCCCCCCTCTCCACATTATCTGGCAAACACATTTCAAAAGTGACTCGACGCGAAAATTGTACCAAAATCGTGTCTACACAAAAAGCAAGGTTGAAATTAATAGCACTCTGGTGCTAATAATACTTCTAACAAAACCAGCAGAGGAAAACAAAGGTTTAAGAACACTGCCATAGAAAAACGCAATAATAGACCGGGGCCTTCGCAATTAGTAACGGGCCTGCGCGTGTATTTTTATGAGCCATCCAAAGAGGCCTACGATGCTCGAGTCTTCACGTATACATCAGGCATTTCTCAAGCTTCCCAGTGCTTTCAAACGTTATTTAATGTAGTTTTAAGTAGTAATTGTGTTACTAATTCAAGTACGAACTCATGATTAATTTGTTTGCTAGGATAGATATTGACATTAAGAAAATAGGTGAATATAATTTGAAGGAAAACAAAGTAGCGCTTACTCTCATGAATCAGGATTGCTTATTTTAGTTTCACAAGTGGATATTTAATATACTTTAAAATAACTAAATACACAAATGAGAAGGACATTTTTATAATGAATATTTCATGAACGTAGTCGTATTTCCTACGTTATTTTAAACAATTCAAGATTAATCTTTAACAAATGATGTATTAAAGCGCATTTCAGTGTTTTCGGGATATCCTGTATATTGGAGAAAATTGATAAAATACGCTCTATAGCGCGATCCCCGAATTAATTATTCTTTAATAAAGACATTTCATGTAGTATATATTATTCTTTTGTCGCTTTCTCAATCGAACTTAGGAATTGAGCAAGCATAATGAACGCTTGTACAAAATATTAACTATATTTGAAGTTTATGTATAAACAGGCAAAAATCGATAGTTTATAATTTACTGTATTTCTGCACTGTACCAGATGTAAGTCTTAATCACATAATCAAGGCATATATAACTGATAAATAACATTTTCAACTGGCAAAATTAAATTGTCTAAATAGTATCACAACGTCATGCTTATTTACAAGAATAAAAACTACTCAAGTAATACGATTTCTGATTAAAATAATTTATTTATAAATAACACATGAGTAATTATTCACTAAACATGATTTACATACATATTTTTAGAATTTCTAAATACATTATAAGCGTTCACTTACCTTTACATTCAGAGCAAAATGTTCGAATTTTAGGATAAATTTTCATGAAAGAAAATGGCGCAAGATTCACAAAACGATTACCTACATCTAAAGTTCTTTAGTACGACAAAAGTATAAAAAATTGTTTTAAAATAATAAAATAATATAACATTTATAATACTTAGAATAATAAAATAGAATACTATAACCTGGGAAAACAGGCCTCAATGATAAACTCATTTTTTGCGATGGCAACTCATAAGCAGGCCCGTTGCTTAGCGATGGCCCCGTAATAGACCCTATGTGCATTCGATACCAACCAACAGTAGAAAACACCAGTTTAGGAACACAGTTAAAGAAAAATACCACAACATATACATTCTCTCGATTCAAATCCTACGGAAAAACGTTTTAAAAAAACAGTGAAAGAATAATAGTTCAACACGGACACTTCCTGGATGCTAACCTAAGGTGACCATATTTCTAAACAGTATTTTGGGGACAAATCAAGCATTGCCCTGGAATCCAAGAAAAACTTGGGGACACTAGAAAATATCTTTGGGGACTTATTGGAGGACACAACATATTACCATGCTAATAGCTCTTTATATCAATTGTGTATTCTTATTTCTAATAAATTAATGGAAGTATTTATAAATATTTTAACCAGAATTAATATTATTTAAACCAGAAATACGAAAGGAAAACCATGTTGAAATATTGCAATTTATTCATAATTTAATACTTGGCATAGTATTTGTATTTTTCAGAAGACATTGCTTTTTACATTGGCTCGTATTGTGATTATTTTTCATGAAACCTTTTACACCCTCTAAAAAAAGTATTCGAGTGCAAGAAAAATTTCGTACTTCAATTTCGTATTTAAAGCATGGTTGTTCCTGAAATGTGATTAATCATTAACAAAACTGAAATGGGAAATTTGACTCATAGTCGAATACTTTATTGAATGTCTGTACACGCTACACATACAATGACAACAAACGTTTTCAGAGATCGAATTTCATTGTTTCTCTGAGTAGAAGGCGCTTTTAGTTGTTTTATTTTTCTTATTTCTTCAATTTTTTCTGAAAGAAATAAACTAAACGGAAACTTTCAGGGAAAAAAAGTACAAATCTTTAAATTTGGGGACTTTTCGCGTCCCCAAGAAGTCAAGGTATTTTTAGGGACAAAGTTAAAAAAAATCTATATTTGTGGACTGTCCTCGAATTTCGAAGACGTATGGTCTCCTTTATGCTACCCCGACATCCAGACGGAACAACGGTTTAAGAACACGGGTATGTAACACCACAAAGAAACAAACACTGGCTGCAAACGGTTTAAGAACAGAATAAAAGAATAAAAAATGGACACTCCGTGAATTCTAACCCAACCTCAAGACGGGACCGTTTAACACGGGGATGGAACACCACAAAGAAACGGACCCTGGCTGCAATCAATCTAAACAATAAACAGAACCTGCAGTTTAAAAACACGGATGCAGAATAATAATTTGAAACCTATCAACAGACGAAATCAACGCTTAAGAACACTGTGATAGAAAAACACAACAACAAAAAATGTACACTACCTGCATTCGAACCCAACAAACAGAGGAAAACATCAGTTAAAGAACGCAGTTAAAGTATAATACTAGACTATGGACATTCCCCCCATTCAAACCCAACCTCCAGACGGAACAGGTATGGAACACCACAAAGAAACAAACCCCGGCTGCAAACGATTTAAGAACACAGTTAAAGGATAATACATGGACACTCCCTGGATCCTAACGCAACCTCCAGGCGGAACAACGGTTTAAGAACACGGGGATGAACATCACAAAGAAAATGAATCTGGCTGTAACTGAATCCAACGTCAAAGAAGTTTTACTTCAATCGTACGTAAAGATTACACGCACACACTTTTTTTTAAAGAAAACGGGAAATTTTTTAACCCATTTGTGCCTGGATATTTTTGCGACTTTCTTCGATTTTTACTGATAACAGAAATAATAGATAAATTTCTGATGTCAACTTCTTGAACAAGGGATGATTTCTTTTAAAATCATTATGTATAAAAATGTATCACAATTTGGATCCTCATCAGAATGTGGGGGGCTTCTGAATATTGGCAACTCTCGGAAACTGCTAGCGACCGCCGAAAGGACTTTCGGAACCAAGGATTTAGCGTGCACGTACATGGTATGCATAGGGTGGGCTTCAGTGGTACGTCGGAATCGAACCCGCAACCTTCCGGTTACCAGCGTTTTTAACCCTTTGAAGCGCAACCCTTTCCCAATGCTGAAAAAGGGGCAGCCGTTGCCATCTCTCGATTTAACTACCAGCAATATGGCGGACGATCGAAACGTTCATCGCGTGCCACAGATCTAGAGACCCTTTTTTGAGGACAGCTGGCTGTGCCGCCACCTTTTGTATATCATGCGTCAATTTTTTTTCCTAGAGGAGTTCAAGTGCGCCACGCAACTCAAGCGCATTTTTCCTTCCTTTACGTTCACGGGTAGAGTTTGAAAAAAGGAATCTACACGTAGGCTTTAGTATAGGGAAGGAAAAGTAGTAATGCGTGAACACGAGATTGAAATTAATGTTCTAAGGAAGAGAACTCTTTAATTAATATTTCGGATATTTAGAATGGGATCAGAGATTGTTCTATTTTTGGTGACAGTGTATTTTGGAATGTAGAAAAGCTTACTTACTACCAAACAAGCAAATTTGGAGGAGATCTCATTTTTTGGAATGTTAATATTTATCGCTGGAGATTTCACGTTGCATTGTTAATTTGATTTGGTTATTTCTTTAAATTTAAGGTAATTTAATGATATTTGTTTATTGATTGTTTGGCACCGGCTCAAAATTACTTAGGTATACTTTACATTAGTTTAAGAACTTAGTTATTAAGGTTAATTAAAAACTCAAACTAATTACAATAATCTATATTTAGGTATTTTTATATTAGTTTAAGAACTTAGTTATTAAGGTTAAATAAAAAAGGTTTATTATTTTTTGCTTTTCAGTTTTTTCGGCGGGTTAATTTTATTTTATAATTTTTTGTTATAATTTATATGGGACCAACTTCGAGGTACACCCTTTCCAATAAAAAAAGAATTATCAAAATCGGTCTACTCTGTAAAAAGTTATGCGCGGTCATACATTAGAATCAGTGAGTGAACAATCAATCATCCCCTGTTTTCTACCCTTAGGGTAGGAATTTTTTTCCAAATTTATATGGGACCAACTTCGGGGTTTACCCTTTCCAATAAAAAAAGAGTGATCAAAATCGGATTACTCTATAAAAAGTTATGTGTGATCATACATAATATATATATATATCTATATACGCATCGATTTGAGAACCTCCTCCGTTTTTTCATCGGTTAATAAACGCACCAGTTAAGGAATTTGAAGTCGTAGTTATTAAAACTCTTATAAATATTAAAACTGGCAATTCAAATAGATAAACAAACAAGTAATGCTGTACTTACATGTTGTTCCAAACCACCATTTTTATATTACGGTTGCCACATAAATGCAAAAAATCGTCATGTATTCTCATCACCATGGTATCTGAATATGTGTAGTTATCGCCACCTTTGCGAGTGTGTTTGTGTGTGTTTGGCGGGGGCGGGAGGGGAGGGGGTTTAAGTAGGAATCAGCCAACTAAAGTGAACAAATTAGTGTTAAACGCACCAGTTAAGGAATTTGAAGACATTTAATTATTAAAATTACTTTAATTGACAACCCAAAATAAATAAATAAGTAATGGAATGCTGTACTTGCATGTTGTTTCAAATTGCCATTTTAATTCTAAATTACGGTTGCCACATCAATACAAAAAATCGTTGCGGTTACTGCATATGTTTAATTATCGCCACCTTGGCGAGAGCCTAGGTATTAAAGTAGAAATCAACCCAAGAAAGACAAACACGTCACACTCATGTTTTATGATGCACATTCCAAATAGGTGAAGTATAGTTGGAATATACTTAACGAAGATTGTTAAAACTATTTTAGTAGGTGATTTTAGGATAAATTTCTGTTCCAAGATATGTTTTAGGGAACAAGGGAGAAAAATACGGCACACTCATGAATAATGATACACTTTCCAACTTAATGGTATAAGGAAAGAAAATAGGGAAGACGCATGGATTATGATACGCTTTTAATATACAGCACTTTAGTGCGTATTTAAAATATGAAAGTGATTCAGAGATTTTTCTTACTTTTATTTATTTGTTTATTTATTTTTTTAAAGTGATCCATCTCTTGAAACACACTTCGTCCTACTTAACAAACTTCTCATGAAACTTTTCTGGAACGGCCACTGACATAGGGTTAACAATATCTATATGATTAATTCATTAAAATTAACGCTTTCATTCCTTAATGTTTTGTTTTCCATTAGTTAACAGAAAATTTTAGAAATTTACATTTCCGTTTTTCGTACGTTGCACAAGAATTACATCACCAAATAAAACATCTGTTATTTTTTGGAAAGACACGTTTATATTTTTATATGAATTCTCAGAACTTTTAGAAGTTTTCGCTCTTCTGAATAAGAATTTCAAAATAGACTGAAAAAAATGGATGAAAATCTGTTAAGCATCTGCTTATTTTCTTCGCTTTACATTTTCTTTGCTTTTAATGTGAATATAGTAATAGCGGGTCTTCGCCTTATGCAAATTTTTATCAGATAGCTTTATAGACTGATTCGCCCCCCTCTTTTTTTGTCATCGAAACTCAATATTTATGTAAAAGAAAGTATATTGCATGAATAAAATAAAACATTTGATTATTTATTTGCCCTATCAAAATATTAAAACTGTGCTGTTATAAGCATCGATTTAATTTTTTATTCACAAACTAATTAAAAGAAGTTTCCTTTTAAACGTTTGTAACCTCATTTTTCAGTTGTGCAATGAGATTTCTACAAGCTGTATATAACAGGAAAGGCCAGCCGCTATACAGCTTGTTTCAAGACTATTATGTCTTAAAATTTTTAATATTTTTTAAATACCCTATTGACCCGCGTATACGCCGATCCCGTGTACAAGTCGACCCTCCCACTTTCCCGATCAAGAAATTTGAATTTTTTGAAATCCCGCGTATAAGTCGACCCCCCAATTTCCCGCTCAAGAAATCAAATTTTCTTTTAAAATACATTTATTCAAAATCATTGGGGGGGTAGCACTAAATATGCAATAATAAAGATAGCAATATACAAAAGTAGTATACAAAATTAAACTGATAATTAATAGTAATAAATGGCATAACTGATATTGTAAAGTAGTAATATACAAAGTTAAACTGATTTAAGATCCGATTCAGTATTGGACTCGCCAAGCAATTCACAAAATTCCTTCGTCGTCATCGGCTCATCTTAATAAACGTTTTCAATCTCTGTATCGCTACATTCTTCTTGGCATTGAAATCGACGTCACTGCGTTATCGAATGCGGGAACAGAACAATTGTCTTTCAAAGCGACATTTTTGACTTCTGATTAAAAAAAAATATATATATTAAGGACCCTCGTATAAGTCGATCCCCCACTTTGAAGCCTTTTTTTTTTTTTTTTTTTTTTTTGTCCAAAATTTCTCGACTTATACGCGGGTAAATACGGTAAATAATTTAAAATGGATCAGAATGCCACAACCGAATTAACCTAACGGCTCGCTCTTAAATTATGCATAAAAGTAATACTGCGCACAAGTGAGGACTCTTAAGTAGGCATATATAATAAATTACTAAGTCACTTAAAAAAAGCTACAGAAATTTAGGGTATTGATTTAATCTGAACGAATACAAAAATTAAATTTTCATACGCCTTCCGTAAAAAGAAAATCACTATTAGTAAAATGTTCCTCCGACATTAATGAAGTCATGTACGAAATTTCAGCCATTCATTATGAAATGGTTCAGAGTTATGTATAAACAAAGTTGATGAGGGGCTATGAATACCAGAGTAATTGCGTAAGTATTAATTATGCAATTATTGTTTTCTTTCTTAATTCGTGTATGACCTCTGAAATGTGATTATTTGACAGAGTGTCCCAAAAAGGTGATTTTGGGCTTTAATTCTTTATCTATTAGAGATAAACCTGCAACGTAAAATGTAAGTTGAAAAATGTTCAAAATAAAGTCGCAAGAAAAAAATTACTCTCGTTAATTTTCAAAAAGTGACACTTTTTAGATTTTTTTCCAATCCTTGCACAAAAAAAATTTCTGAATTAGTAAAATGTACACCATACACTAAAGATGGGATGTGCAAATTTTCAGCTTTTCATCATAAAATATCGTATGCAGCCCCCGATCATCTTTGTTTAAACCCTTTGAGGCGCAACTCTTTCCCAATGCTGAAAAAGGGCAGAAATTTCCATAGCTCGACTTAACTACCAGCAAGATGGCGGACAATCGAAACGTTCATAGCGTGCCACAGATCTAGAGACTCACCTCTGGCATCACCTCATGAGTGTATGGAGCACATTTTACTAAATGATAATTTTTTTTAATTTACATTGCCCATTTATCTCAAAGAATTAAAGCTTATCACCCACCACCATTTTGGAGCACCCTGTTTGCAATTGAAGCTATCGCTAGTAAAACTTTCCTAAACAGGTTTGTTTTCTCCTTGTATAAAGTTTGCTGACCTTCAGCAGCGAGTAACCAATACTGTCGTTCAGTGTAAAAATACGAGAGGCGATCCAGCTCACTAATGTATATAATAAATATGTCCGAATACAACCACAAGTCTGGATGTTTTAGACTTATCTATCGACAGCCCGTTTTACCTGATGGGCATTTTATGTTGCACAAGATGTATTTTTACGATCAGTACGCACGCTTATGTAATACTTTGTTCGTATGTGTCAAATGGCCCGTGTAGGAGAGTACATATGTATTGATGTGCATGTCTTGATATCCTGGCAGTTTCCTTATTCGTGAAAAGCGCTAGTATGAAAAAATGAAGAAAGGGAAATCATCTCCAATTTTTCGATTATGAAGCAATTTCAGAAAGGTGCATGTTCATTCAAAACTAGTGGCACCGACTACGTGGGTTCTCTGGGACTCAAGCACCCACATAAAAAAAAAGTCATATGAATTTATGAATTTAGAGCACCCACAAAATTTTAGATGATAGTTTTGGTTACTTTTTAAAAAGTTACTTATTAAATTTTGGGGAAAAGTCCATTTTTTTTATGAAAAAGTTTTTTTTATGAGATTTCTGCAACAAGATTAACTTTTCTCTAATGTGTCATTGATCAGCCTAGATCAGGGGCGTAGCCAGAAATGTTCCATTGGGGGGGGGGGTGGTTACGACTACTACAACTCATATATTTGTATACGCGTGTGTGATAATGTAGTGAAGAATATACATTTTGTATGGCAAAAATTTCTCATGGGGGGTTATGACCCCCCTAACCCCCCCTTGGCTACGCCCCTGGCCTAGATGATGACCAAATAACAGTTGTAGCTCAGAATAATTATTTTAAATAACAAAAACTACTAATTCATACTTCGTAAAAGGTTTTGTTTCCACCTGTGTATTAAAAATGACACTCTCTTAAAATAAATATCATCTACATAATTTTTTTTTAAAAAGCATGTCCCCCCTATCTCTGAAAACTATTATTTCCAGAAAACCCACACAAATTACACTACAGCTCCACCGTGTCGAAATTGTAATGTGTCTTCATTCATATATACATTGTGTTGAGAGCTATTCAGCTACATTTTTTTTTTTTTTTATCGGCGGCCACTTGCTCATCAAGAATTCGCCACTACTAAGGCCCGAATCGCTGGCATTTTATTATCCAATGAGCAGCCAGAATTACCCCTATGAAGGGACAAATTAGTTAACACCCATGCCCAAGGCAGGATTCGAATCCGGACCCAAGGCATCGGTTTTTTAACCACTACACCACTTGGGCGGCTATTAAACTAAATAGAAATACTAAAACTGTTCAACTATTTCACCTTTCAGTTTTATAATTTCACCAATTGCGAATTTATAAAACTTTAATTTTTAAGCTTGTTTTGGTTATCTCTCTATTCTAAAAAAAATGTAACGGCCGCTATCAAGAGCTTATTCGGCTATCTCCTCCTAAACCGTGGGTATTTGACTTTCAACGAAGGTGTCCTAGGATTTGGAAAATTCCGAGGAACCTAATAAGCTGACTAAAATTTCAAAAATTGAATTATTTTAGAAGATATTAATAAAAAACTGAAAAAATAAACATAATGGTTTCCAGGTTTGGCATAAAATCATTCATTCCTTTGCAACAAAGCAATTCTAATCGTGTAGAATCGCTTAAAATTGACAAACATGAAGTAGAATTACACCCATTTTACGCCAAATTAAAAAGTATTTGAAATAAATGTCTCAAAGTATGCTACACAAAGTAGACAATTTTCAAATAGTAAGATCGCTTAGAAAACAGGAGTTTAGAATCAACGATTATTCGTTTTTTTTTCAAAAAGAATAACTAATTGTAACTGATTTTAAAAGCGCCATCTTGGCATTAGGCACGATCTGGCAAAATGGTATCTTTCCAAGCACGGTGAATCTAAACCGCGAGTCCAAAAATGTTAGAACCCAATATCTTGAAAATGAAAAATAATTAAAATGCAGATTATTTTAAAGCCGGTTCTGTCCAGATGGAGTATTTGCTACCAGTAGAAATATTTGGTGGCGTTAACTATGTCATTATAGCAGTTCTAGTATACTTTGGATATTTGCCAGAGCGTCGAGATGATATAATTCGTGCTGCTAAATACGCGCAACCCAATATGCAAAGGATTATGCATATGAAAATATGGATAACGGTTTTCCGAGAACCTTACATGAGCAGTAATTATAGGTTGTGAGTATGTGTAAATCGCCAAATAATGAAAAGTCGCCATTGGTGGCAAGCTATTTTAGCTGTTCCGTAGTTTTCATCAAAGAAAACATATGAAGTACTGTTTTCTTAGAGCTAATTATTAACTATACATATACGCAAGTCGCCAAATTATGAAAAATCGCCATAATTGGCTAGTACACAAGGTGATCCATAGGTTTCACATAATTAAAAATAGTGCAAAGTTTAAATTCTTATGTTCCAAGGAACTTGCAAGAACCAAGCAATGTGTAGCTCGGTAACATTCTATCTAGGGGTGGAAGCGAGACGATTTCTTGCGAGGCGAGACAGAGATTATCAGCTTTTTTGTGAGACAAGACAAACATTTTTAACATTACGATATAGGGATTTTGCGACACAAGACAAAGCTTTCAGGCTGTTTTGAGAAACGCAAGACTCCTATTTTCCGTGTCGCGTCCATCCCTAATTCTATCTGATCCAACGTTTGGGTTTTGTTTGCTGAAATTATGACTTTTTTACGAATAAGCCTTATAAGGGGCCAAATGCCTCATACGAAAAGCGATCGTAGCGAGTCTAGGGGCCTTGGCCCCTAGTGTCCTAAAAATATATTTGTGATCATCGTAATACCACACAGTCCCAAAATTGTTTTAGATACAGATAATGGTGACATGTTTTAAAATTTCATCCCGTATACGAGAAAACTTCAGAATTACTGGAATAATAGTATGTACTTTTTAAAAAAGTACAACGGAAGTTTTTTTCATTTTCGGGTAAATTCAGTAGTTTTACATATATCCGCAGTTTTACTGTCTTGCACTGAACTAAATGTACTCTTGGTAGTTTTTCGGTAGTCCAAGAGCCAGATTTCGGTTTCCGAGGGCCAGACAGAGGCCGGATAAAATAACTCTGATCTGTAGACTCTGACTCATGGTGGAATTCTGGCAGATTGAACAAGTTTATTAAGAAGTTTGTGTCGAACGAAAAACGCTTTTACGAAATACAGTAAAAGGCTCTCATAGCAGTTAATACCCACATTTCAGAGGGGTGTTTTAATCTTTAACAACACTTTTAAAGTTTTGACAATCGAATTGTGTAGTGTAGTGCTTAGACCAGCCATTCTACCACACTATTTATGTAGTGCCATTCTACCACACCATGGGTCCGGGTTCAATCGGAGGCATTGTGAATCTTCTACCGGATCTGCTCATAGAAAATGATAATTGGTAGAACGCGGTCTGAATTTTATCAGTTGAACGATGGAACGAATAGAAACGTTTATCGAAGCCCACTGCCTGCTTTTTTTGTGAGTGGAATTTTTTTTAAGAGAAGGCGAAAGGCTGCAATTGACGTTCAATTGATAAAATTTGGACCACGTTCTATCAATTGTCGTTTTCTTAGAGTAGGGTCGATAGAAGATTCACTATGATCCAATTCAAGATATGCTCTTAGGTTTCATTTCGTTCGTCCCTTCATAGGAGGCAACGGTGATCCACATATTAGGACCAGCGGCTAGAAACAGCAACGGGGCAATTTTTCTTTATAAATGGCTTTTGTTTTGATTGCAACAACATTTAATAGTAATAGTGTGATTAGTATTTAAAAATTTACTGTTCAGTATTCAAGAGGTTCCCAAAAAGTAAAGAGATCTGGTCACCATACGTTAATCTAGATATGGGCGATCCCGGCCAGCGGACTGGATGTGGCCCTCCCGCCACGACTTTTGATCCTGCCAGCTAACATTTCAAATTTCCATAGAAAACCCATAATATGAACCATTCGAAACCCCACATAAATGGCATGTAGTTGGTTTTGTTGTTTTGTTTTGTATATCTGATTTGTGTGCTTAGCTCGAATCTCGCCTCCTCGTCAGAAGGACGAAACCAGGGGGCGGGTGCCTTCCATGGGGATCTTTCTAAGGGATCCTAACCCGTATTTACTCTAAGTTTTGGAGAAAACCACGGAAAACTCCGAACGGTTAGGTCGACGGACGTGCGATGGCACCCGAACCCGGAACCTTCACTCTTCACCCGTCTACCATTTCCAGTGACATAACCACTGTGCCATGGGGAGGCTAAATGCATGTATAAGCAACACTTTCTAGATATAGAAGGCCTGAGAACAGAAACTTTTACGTCATCAACAGGTCTTCTAAGATGACGTCATCGCAACTTTATTTTCACTAAGGAAAACTATTTAAAATTTCTGGTGAATGATGCAAATTTTAGAAAGGTTTTATTAAGTTGAAGATAAAAATTAAAATACCTTTCTGATAAAAAATAATTTATTATGATCTATTTCTATATCATCTATTATATAAATGTGAAAGTTTGTTTGTCCGTTTGTTTGTTTGTCCTCCTCCCACACTGTCCGACCGATCGGCTTGAAATTTTGCACAAGTATGTAAAACGACATAGAACTGCATAGTCAACTTTAAAATTCTGGAAATCCACCTGTTCCCTAATTTTTAACGATTTTTCGCAATTTTCAGGGTAGAAAGCTACTCAAATGTCCGATTTGAGCACATTAGTGTGCACAGTTGACAAAATTAGATTTATTTATTTATTACCTTCAATAATTCAAGTGAAATTGACGTCATTTTGATGTCACGAGTGTAAAAATGCATTTGCAATCCTAATCAGGTTAACAAGCTTTTACAAAATTACACCACGAGTGAAATAATAAACTTTCACCTTATCAGATGATGCAGAAAAGTGAAACAAACGTGTTTTTTATTTCTTCTTCATTCACTGATTCATGTTAGATTTCGCAACAGAGAATAATGTCGTTTTGACGCCATGAGTTTAAAAATGAGTTAGAAATCTAATTAGGGCTGGAATGCAGATCTCTGTTGACCATCATTATCAACCAGTTTTATTGACGATTCCAGTTTTTAAACCAATATAAAACTAGAATCGGTCAATAAACAGGTTTCTATGACGGTAAATAGAGTCTGAATCTCAGCCTTAGTTAAAAGCCTTTGACGTAAAAATTTACTATTATAAAAATCCAAAGTATTTTGTTTAATGCTCGAGCTACAATTGGCGATTTTTGAATACTATGATTTTTCAACCACCGTAATAACGAAAGGAAACTTGCGTTTTTTAAAATCTTGCGAAATTCGAATGTCGCCTAAAGGTGAAAAATACTAATTAACATAATACAGAGTGTTCGCTATCGGTGTGACGACGATCGTCGTATGTATTCCCAAAAATCGTGCAAAATGTCGCCAAGATTGGACGATTTTTAGCGGTATATATATTAGATATACCTTTTATTGTTGAATTCCAGCAACTTTGCAAGCTTTTGCAGAAAAGTTACATCATTAGCAAAATAGCTCCGGAAAATATTTAAAATACCGATTAACTAGGAATAAACCCAACATCTCTAAAATTAACTTTAACAAGTTCTGTTGCAAGTGAGAGTTTTTCAACGTCGTATGGTTCAATATTACTCCGTTTGAAAACTTCTGCGAGAAATAACCAGACTCAACTAGTCGGGGTCAGAACGTGACGTCATAAATTAAAAGTTGCGTGAAATTTGTAAACTCTGCAACACAATTTACCGTCCTATTTGCAATTTGAGCTATTCTAAATAGTTCCCTTAGGTTATACAGCTTTATGTTCTACACGAGACAACCATGGAGGTAAATGTTTATATTGGGACAGGTTGGATATTTTCCACCACGCCGAGATGAAGTATTTTGTGGTGCTAAATACGTCAATCTGGCAAGACGCATGCTTAAAAATATAGGGAGAGCTGTTTTACTGGCAACGCATAAATTCTAAAGAATCATCCAAGAGTAGAAAGGTACCATTGGTTTAAAATATCTAATCTGTTTCTTTAGATTGAGCATTAAAGAGGGAGAAACGAAGATAGATAATATTAATATAAGTAGTAGATAGTATAAGTAATAGGTAGTAATAGTAGATTTGTTAGATTCATATCGATTAAAGCACTGTATATCACGTTAATAAATATTTTGTGAAATAAAAATTGTTCTATTCATCATTTTTCAACGCTCGCGATCGCCTTACAACTAATTAAACTATAATCCTACGTTGCGTTAATATATCCCGCGGTAGTTTCAACAAAGGGGCTACTTGAACTTTTTTTTTAAATTTTGTTATCGCACAGGTACGATCATATTTTAGGAAAATATTCTTTTTCTACCATGCGAAGAACGGGCACGCAGCTAGTATTATATACACTCACTTGCAAAAGTTAAGCACGGAGAGGAAAATCCCAATTTCCCTAGGCCAATCAGAATTGAAGAGGATGCAATTCGCTACAGAGGTAGATGGAAGTATGCATATATGTTAGGTAACAGCCAATCGCGCTTTCATGCCAAGAAATATGCAAAAAGAGCAGTCTTATAAGATGCCAGCTTTATGAAGTGTTACAGAAGTTGATTGTAAGCGCTAATAGACGGTGTTTAAAACTTTCGTACAATTTGTTTTCAAGACATACGTGTTTCTATGACTTCCAGAAGACGAATGGAAGATTTTGAGTTCTGGCGTGCTGTGGGGCGCATCGAGGCAGGACATCGAGCACAGATGTTTCTCTTTTCTTCTGCTTTCATCATTCTGTAATTTCAGGTTTATGGAAACAATTCCAAACCACACAGACAGTTGTCCGAAGGACAGTAGTCGGTCGCCCAAGGGTTACAACCCCCGCGGAAGATCGATATATTGCTATTTTAGCCTAGCGGAATCGCAGAGCGACCTCCACACGTGTGACATCTATGGTTACAGCGTCCATTAGTAAGGCGATATCTGCAGCTACTGTACGCCGAAGATTACATATGAGTGGACTGTATGCCCGGGCACCTCGAGTTTGTGTTTTTTAATCCGTCCAATCAAGAGGGGCACGATTAAAGTGGTGCCGGGAACATGTCAAATGGACTGTGTCTGACTGGACTGGGGCAATGTCATGTTTACTGATGAGTCAAGATTTGCTCTGGAGCCAGATGACAAGCGTATAAGGATATGGCGTGAACAAGGAACACGCAATCAGCCCCAAAACATCACCGAATATCACGCATTCCGTGGCGAAAGCATTATGGTATGGGCAGGGATTTCATTAGGATTCCGCACCGACCTGCACATCTTTACACATTGTTCTGTGACGGCTATCCGGTATCAAGATGAAGTACTAGAACCCATTGTGAGATTGTACGCTGCAGCAGTTGGTCCTAATTTTGTTTTAATGGACGATAACGCACGTCCCCATAGAGCTGACATCGTCGATGACTACCTAGAGAGTGAAGGGATTCCACGTATGGCGTGGCCAGCATATTAGCCCGACCTTAATCCCACTGAAAATCTTTGGGATGCTCTCGGCCGTGCTGTATCTTCATGTTTCCCACCTCCAGCCACTCTTATTGAGCTGGAAACTGCTCTACAACAAGAATGGCGATTGCTTAATTCTGCGGTGGTTGACCATCTAATTGAAGGCATTGTCACAAGGTGTAAACTTTGTATACAGATGAGGGGGGTTCACATATCCTATTAATGTCCTTTCTTTTTCATTTTATGCTGTTTATTTTCACTTTATACATAATTCTGTTTAAGTCTCCAGTATGTCATTATCTGATAACTTACAAAAATTTAATATTGGTTTCATTTCTGTATATAATTATTCATTTTGCTTTATGCATAAATATATATGCTACTTTCTTGCCGAATTTTGTGTCAATCAAGCAGTATTTGTTGATTTTTTTTTTTTTTTCATTTTACATCTTCGTGCTTAACTTTTGGAAGTGAGTGTAAATAGTGATATTTAAAATTTCCTATTTATCGTAAAACTAAATTTTTTATCTTAAATCATTAAAATGTTTTATATGGGATTAATTTCACCACAACCTTTGAATGCTTTTACTTTGTGAAAATAAATGTGCGATGACGTCATTTTAGTGGACCTAGTGATGACGTAAAAGCTTCTGTTCTCAAGCATTGTATATCTAGGAGGTGTTGGTGTAAGGTCCGCGACTTCCCTGACATCCTAAAGTTTGACCCACAACTTCCCAAAGGTTGCCCATCCCTGTGTTAATCGCTTAAGCATACTATCGTGAGTTTGATTCTCACTCATCCTTTGGTTGTTTGTGTCTATCCACAAACTGTAAATTTCCCATCTTCGTCCTAGTAAAAAAAACAGTCGCTGTGTTGTCCACATCACTCGACGAGGATTTATAAGCCCGCCATTTAAAACCAAGCAAAAGTTTAAAAATACTAGATGTTCCAAATACAGCAATTACAAATTTTCGGATTCAGGCCTAAAGAAAACAAGCTTAAACTCCTGCTTTGTAGAGAAGCCTTTTTTACAAATTTAGGTCGTTTATAAAAGTAGTATGACGTATGCATTTAATTCATCACATTCTATGGTAGCATGTCACCAATCAATATCTCGTGTGCGAAACATAGAGAACTCAACTTACGGTAATCTTTTAACGAGTAAATTAAAATTTTCTGCATAAAAGAATTGTTTAACCTGCTTAATTCTTAATGCAACAGAGAACAATAGTTATTGAGCATTCCAGCACATAGCACAGCTTTTCTCACAAATGCTTAGATTGCGATCATTACTTTAATTAAATAAGTTGAATAACAATTTTCGAATATAACAAGAGATCTAAGCTGTTCAAGATCTGTTAAAGATATCAGAGATTTCATCACTAATCTCTTTACATGAGCTTCATCTACTAATAGAAATTTTACAGAAAGCTGTTGCAAGGGAGAATAAATTAAAAATATGTCATCGTTTCTATTTTTTTTTCTGTTTCTCGCGTGACAGGAAGAATAAAAATAGAAGTCACAATTTGGGTACTATGCAAAAACATATACGTATAACATTGATTCCGAAGTTGTATTTTCTTCTTTAAGAGTATCAGAGCCAGATACATTACTATTCAAGGATTTTTGTCACTTACATAAATAGATTACCGTCTCTTAAAAATTTGAAATGCTCCTTAGAGGTATGTAGGTCACACAGGGAAAACATTTTACTCTAAAATTATTGATTTTTTTCATTTAGAACAAAAAAAAATTACTATTCGTGCCTATAAGTCAGATTTACGGAACATATAAGATTGCTCAAAGTGGATTGTGACAATATTTTGAAAGCGTTTATTATTGTTTCATTACACGTGTATGACTGGAAATTGAACAGCGGTATATAGTCGATACTGTAGAGGAATGGAACTGTGCCTATCATTGTAACATGCAATTATTCGTGTATAGTAATTAATAAACGCTTGCAAAATATTTTTGCAGCCACATTTTTATTCGAACAACATTTTATTTAAAATATGTGTTCAGGTTTTGTATTTGATGCTTGAAGGGTAGATGTGTGAAGCGCAAATTTTTGAAAATAATTAAAATAAAAGATGTCCTTAAAATAAATAAACAGTTGTTTCATAAAGGCCGTATCCAACTCAGGAGTCCATACCCCTCCTTCCTTCCGAAATTTTGATTTTTGTTGAGAAAATGATAGTGACGCAGTATTATAGGGAACAATTCTGCCTTTTTTACCGTTTGGACCCAAAACACTTTTTGTTATCTGGGTGCATCCCTGAATCACGTGGCTCTCGTACAGTTTTAAAAACAAGTTATTCCAGAGGAAGCAGGTTAAATCAAATCAAATAGCATTTCCAAAGTATTATTTTCAATGATTATTCTTAGAATGAGGTCTAAGAGAATTATAAAAGAGCTATAAATGTTCACGTATCGCAGTGGAGGGTACCCCTCACCTATTGCAGTGGAGGATACCCTAAGTTCAAGATTATCCACTATTTAAAAAAGCTTGTGCGTATAATCTTTACGCGCGGTTGAAGTAAAACTTCTTTGCGTTTACGACACATATCACTGAAAGGATTAAACTTTAACTTAAAATAGATATCATATTATAATTTATTATATTTATTATTCATGTACTTTACAAAGATTATATAAATGTTATATTCATATTATTCATTGGAAATAGGTACTTGAATGTCATCATAATTTTTTATGTATGTACTTATAGGTTTGTGGAAACTATAATGTGAAACATAAATTTTACTCGCTAAATTTGCTAATTTTCATGAAAATACAGCATCTGTCGTTGTACCGAAACGCGTTGTTGATTGAAGTCGAGAAGTATTCATAGTTAGATCAACTTTTATTTTTTAAAAATCAACTAACGGCTGAGATTCTTGAGAGCGAAAATTAACATTAAAATCTCCAGTAAGAAGCATCGGTAATTCATGATAATTACTTAGAATCCAGGAAGTGTCCATGTGGTAGTATTATTCTTTAACTGTTTCTTATACCATTATTCCGTCTGGAGGTTGGGTTTGAATGGGGGGATTGTCCATAGTCTAGTATTATACTTTAACTGTGTTCTTTAACTGGTGTTTTCCTCTATTAGTTGGGTTCGAATTCAGGTAGTGTGATGTTTTTTGTGTTTTTCTATCACAGTATTCTTAAGCGTTGATTTCCTCTGCTGGTAGGTTTCGAATTATTATTCTGTATCTGTGTTTTTAAACTTCAGGTTCTGTCTATTGTTTGGGATTGATTGCAGCCAGGGTCCGTTTCTTTGTGGTGTTCCATCCCCGTGTTAAACCGTTGATTGCTCCGTCTTGAGGTTTCGGTTAGAATCCACAGAGTGTCCATTTGTTATTCTTTCATTTTTATTATTAAACCGTTTGCAGCCAGTGTTTGTTTCTTTGTGGTGTTACATACCCGTATCCTTTAACAGTTGTATATATATATCATTATAAATATATATATCATTACTATATATAAATATATATATCATTACACTATATATATCATTATAAATATTGCGTTCACACAAACTACATTCTTCTAAATTTACTTACATTTCTTAAAATACAGCTTCTGGGCAAAATAATAACAGACATGACATACATAATGTTTAGGAGTTTAATGGCCTAACGGCCAATGTAACTGGCATTTCACAAATAATAATATTACTTCCCTTCGAAACTATTGCCTATAATCATTACGAAATAGTATTCTAAGATAATTATGTAATTAAAACACATCTGAAGCCAGTAATTACTATATATCACGTTCTTAAGTTTATGTATTTAATTTTTTGAAGTTCTGCCAATTCAACGATCTCCATTCACTTCGCCTTGATGGAAATATAAACAACCTGAGATGCGCAGTTACCCAGTGTGCGTAGCACCATCTGTTTGCAACTACGGCGTTATCCAACTTTCTAAGAGAAGTGTCACCTCCTATAAATTTACCTTCATGGGATCGAAGTATGATCCTCCAACAGTGTTCTTAAACGAAAATTTCCCTCTGCTGTTTAAGTTCGTTTGTAGCCACTGTCCTTTATATGTAGTGTTCCATCCCCTTGTTCTGTCTGGAAGTTGGGTTAGAATCCAGTAAGAGTGTTCTTAAACTGACGTTTCATCTACCGTTCCCAGGGACCTATCTACACACTTGGGGGCCCAGGGCTCAGATACTTTTGGGGGCCCCTGCACAAAAATTTTCCGCAGAATATTACTTCATTAAATTAAGTTAAAAACAATTATCATTCCTAAGTTAACCATACGTAAACATTTACAAATCAGTAAAATGTCACGACAGATACCACTTATATGAATTTTTCGACTTTGAAATGTTTTTATGGGAATTTACAGCTGTCGCACACCTTTGAAAAGATAAAAGGAGGAGCATGCTGAGGTGTCCGAACGAATTTGCGAATATCGAATTTATCGAAAATCGAATCGAATGCATAATTTTTAGCGGTACAAGTTACATTAAATTAAAAATTTTGAATATTTGTGATGAAATGAAGTAATCAAATATTTTTCTCTTGGGAGATAATTTTAGTAGCTATTATGATAACATAAAAGGAAGTTTTGGGGGTCCCTAAAAATCGGCGGCCCAGGGCACGTGCCCCGAATGCCCCGCCGTAAATCAGTCCCTGACTGTTCCGGTTCGATTGCAGGCAGGTTCCATTTCTTTGTGATTTTCCATAACCATGTATTGTATGTTATTCATCTAAAAATAAGCATTATCGAGAACCTCCTGTGAGGTTGGGATTACATGTAAAATATTATGTTGGATGTATCTTCAAAACGCTTATTGATATATAAATAAAGATTGATGTCTCTAAGATACGGCTCTTGACTGTTTTTCTCGCTGTTTCTTTCCCTAACAGGTTCCGCGTATTTTTATACGATGAATTCGGGGAACGGCGAAAGCAGGTCGAAAAGGTCGGTTTTTCAATGGTTCTTCTATTTCGGGGCGCGCACGTCATTTCCTTTACTGAGCGTTACTTCCGTCTGAAAAAAAATCTGAGTTACTCCCTAGTCGCTACTAAAGAAAGTTTTACTTCAAAAATAAATAAATGGATTAGCATTTCAAAATGCGCATCAAACAATACCTGTTCATTGAAAGTACTGTACAGGAATACTAATCGGCAATGGCATAGCGAGCATAGTTGGCTCCCGAGGCGCGATACCCTTCTTGGTGCTCCCTGCCTACTATTGTTTGTCAAAATTTCTTTGTCTTAGGGATGGTTTGACACCCCTCTGCAACTGGGGCCCGAGGCATGATACATCTCCCCCCTCCCCCACTACGCCACTTCTACGCGTTCGCATGAACTGATTTCAATCCAGTGGTTATGGCGTCGGACTCGTTACCGGAAGGTTGCAGGCTCGATTCCGATGTACCACTAAAGACCACCGTGGGTACGTGTGGTGTACGTGCATGTTAAATCCGTGTTTCCAAAAGTCCTCTCGGCGGAGGCTAGCAATTGCGGAGAGGGGCCAATATTCAGAAGTCTCCACCTTCTGATGAGGATCCATATTGTGGCGGGAAACTCCGGGAAGGGCGTATGTAGCTCTAAGCCACACATTCAGTGACCTGAGCTGTCCTTTCCTGGCAAACAGATAAACAATTGAGCTCATGAAGTCCGTGATAGCCCAGGGTTAAAGCGTTGAACTCGTAACTGGAAGGTTGTGGTTTCGATTCCGACGTACAACTAAAGACTACCGTGTATATGCAGCGTACGTGCACGTTCAATTCGTGGTTCCGAAAGTTTTCTTGGTGGTCGCTAGCAGTTTCTGAGGGGTGCCAATATTCAGAAGCCCCCCCCCACCCTCTTATGATGATTCAAATTGTAGCGGGAAACTCCGGGAAGGACGTATGTAACGAAACATTCAGTGACGTGAGGTGTTCGCTTCTGGCAAACATACAGTGGTGGCCAAAAGTGTGGACATTTTTTGAAAGTTTCATGTTTTTCAAATTTGTGTGCTTGTAGAATATATTAATTTTCAATTAAATACAAATGTTTATCTATCAAGTTGAAGGTAATTTAATGTAGAATTTAATAACAAAAACAGAATTAAAATATCTGAATTAAAAAATTAGTTATGCTTATTTTAGTAGAACAAACAAACACAAATCGTTTTGAATAATGACGTGTTTTGTAATAAAAGCGTACTGGCCAATCACAAACACTGTTCTGAGGACCCATCAAATGTCTGTAAATATAGTTTAGTTTATTTGGATGGTAAAAGAGTTATTGTTGTGGAAATATTTTGCGGAATGATGCATACTAGTACAATTAAATAGAGTATTGCTGTTTTTGAGTATTTTAAGTCCTTTTTTATAAATTAAACTAATTTTAAACAATGTCACCAACGAGAAGAACTGACTGGACATCTACAAAAAGAAGGCGAATTGTCATATTGAGAGAAAATGGCCTCTCTTATGCTGAAATTGAAAGACAAGTTCTGGTGTACGAAAGTTCTGTTTATGTTATGAAAAAACGAAATCAATGGAAAATAAGGCCAAATCAGGCCGGAAAAAAAATGCACACGTGCTACTGCCGATAGAAAAATTAAACGGCTATGCCTTCAAGATAGAAAACTTTCATCAGATGCCATTAGATGTGAAATGAATGCAGTAAGTTCAAGAACAATAAGAAGAAGGTTATCAGGATTTGGACTACAAGCTAGAATTCCAAGGAAAAAAACATATTTAAATCAAAAAGCAACGTGAAAAATGAGTTAAGTGGGCAAATGAATACATTAAATGGTCAGAAAATCAATGGAAGCAAGTAATCTGGAGCGATGAGAGTAAAATATCGCTGTTTGGGAGTGGAGGTAGAAAATACGTGAGACGTAGAGTAGGTGAAGCACTTCATCCTGATTGCATTGAAGCAACTACAAAAAACCCAACAAATGTCATGATTTGTGCATGTATGTCTGCAGATGGTGTGGGCAGAATTCAAGTAATTGATGGCATCCTGAATGGCAAAAAATACATTGAAACTGTCCTGGAACCAAATTCGATACTTTCCATCAGGGATCTCTTCCCTAACAAAGCACCATTTATTTTTCAGCAGGATTCAGCTCAATGCCAAACAGCAAAAGTATGCAAAGCATGGTTTCAAAATAAAGGCATAGATATATTACCAAGGCCAGGAAACAGCCCTGATCTCAATCCAATTGAAAATTTGTGGCGACGTTTCAAAATACTTGTAAGAAAAAAACGCCCATCCAATAAATGACAACTTATTGAATCTATAATTGATTCTTGGCACCATTTGATTACGAAAAATGAACTACAAACACTCATTTACTCGATGAAAAGAAGTTGTGAAGCTGTTTTAAAAAATAAGGGTTATCCTACTAAGTATTGATTGTGTAAGTATCACTCAAGAAAAATGCAAATCTAAGATAGATCTTGCAATACAGATATTGTAATACTGTTTTTGTTATTTAATTCTACATTAAATTACCGTCAATTTGATATATAAACATTTGTATTTAAGTAAAAATTAATATATTCTACAAGCACACAAATTTGAAAAATATGAAACTTTCAAAAAATGTCCACACTTTTGGCCACCACTGTACACTAGAGCTCATGAGTACATATGAAAAACATAAAAATTTGCTGGTAATCGATACATGTTTAAAAAAAGTTAAATCTCGAATAGACGGTTGGAAAAACGGATAGAAAATGGCATCATCTAAGTAAACTGCATGCTAACATAGTAGTTTAATGGAGCTCAAATGTACACACTTCTAAAGAGTATTTTTTCATCACAAGCTTTCCTTTTCATAAGCAGCAAATCTAAGCGTTCCCCCCCCCTTTCTTCTTGTACTAGTTCCGAAAACATCATTCATGACACAAAATAAAAAAAAAATCTGGAGTGACTCCACTCGACTTTCCGAACACTTACGATTAAGATCACTACCAAGCATTTAAATAAATTTTATCGATGAATAATTCATACATATATACCAAATTGAAGCTCAATCGAATGCGGTGTTTAAACGCTAGTGCACTTTCAATAATTTCTCCCTGTAGGCCATGATGTAAAATAACTCTTTGTCGTAGCCCTGTAGAAAAACTATAAGTCCTATACACAGCAAAATCGATACCGGTCTTGCGACGGTAGTTTATAACATATATACCCAGTTTGAGCTCAATTGAATGCCCCTTTTAGGAGCTATCGTCTTCACTCACACACACACGCACACACATACATACGTCTCGTAAAAATAGCATCAATGAATTCAGAAGACCTCAAAATGTGTAAATACACCAAAATCTCGAAGTCGAATTTTTTCATGATTACAATACTTTCCTTAAATGGTACATGTTCGGAAAGTAAAAAGGAAAGCTTGAGGGAGGGATCGAAATTCCCACATTTTTAGAGCCCAGAGATATTGGAATCCGAATAGTCCTGTTTTGGTGTTCGAAAATCGGACATAATTTCACTATAGAACGGTAATAAATATCCTCTCCCCCCCTCTTTACCGCCAGCTCTTTCGGAAATAAATAAGGCAGGGGAAAAGAATGTAGAGATACCACAAAGTGCCATCATACAAATAAAAAATCTTTATTGACTGCTATTTATAAAAGGGGGAGTTGGTGCAGAGGCGATTTGAATTTCAAACAGCTTCAGGGTATGTCCGTGAACTCCCGAAAACGACGCTGCGTGAGAGTGATAGATCATTTCTGTACTTTTAACACTTTTAAGCTTTGCTGAAAAGTGTTAATGATTTCGGTCTGTCTGTCAGTCCGTCGTTCTGTAACTGTCGTAAAAATTCTGTTGATTGCTACTAAAATTACATGTTATTGCTAATTACAGTATCCTGTACCCTATTCAAAAATGGTTAGTTTGAAAACTGCCTGAAAATTGGCTGAATAGGTAATGTTGTTAACTGAATTTTTTAAGCTTCTCCTTTAATAATATATAGCACTAAAATTCAACGAATGCCTAAAATATTCTTTCCTCATCTCTTCCACAGACTAAAAAAGAAAGATGAACCACGTAAAACTCTCATGTCATTCGATTATAAAATACTTTTCAACATAATCTTAACTGCACATGTACACATATATAGTTTACCTGTTCACTCCAGTCGTTACAAAGACTCGAATGTAGCAACAACTCGTTCCTCCTCTGCCCACATTTACCTCCCGTCATGGATCTTTCAATGCTCCCTCTGTGATACAACAATGATGCAAAACCCTGGGCTGTGCATTTTCCAGAACCAGATCAAGACGCATGCAAAGATGGGTACACGGACGAAGGAATAACTGGTATTGCATCTTTGCAATGATAGGAATGAAAAGGTTATGGCAAATAGGACCCTCAAGTATTTAGTTTAATTACTGTCCTTAGAACCTAAATCTATGAGAGCTATTTTGTAAAAATCTATAAATGTTACGTTCACTTTACATTTACTCTGACCGACATAGGAAATGTAAGACCATGAAGATTTGGCTGTAAAAATTATGCAAATTTTAGGGAATGCGCAGTTGAGCAAGTTAAGAAAATGATTTGAAATGGAAATCGATCATGTGATTAATAATTACAGCACGTTTTGAAAAGGAAAGAAACGGCAGTTGAACGAACTGCTTTAACCCTCTGTCGCCTATGGAATCACGAAATCATTATAATTTCGAAAAAATTTTAGAATAAATACGATACGCGTGTGCTAATAAATGCTTAGAGAACTACAGCGAAGGAGTTCTGATCATTAGAAGATCTTTTACGGTTGGTCAAATTGAAAGCACTCGTAAACTGATTGATCTTACGGTCGTATCTCTGCTAAAACGTAAGTAGATGCGTCCACTTTCCATAAAATTTGCGCTAAATATATTGATGAACAAAATGTGTATTTGGGTATCAAGACCAGGTTTATCTTAATATACAACAGATCGCATTAATCGACGAATCTAGAGGAAAGCGGTGGCATCCAAAAATTAACTACTCTTGACATCCTGTGATATGTACAGTAAATTATGTATGTTCCAATATCTTCTAAACAACTTCACTAAGATTGGCTGAAAGAGATTTGCGAACATGCCTCTCATTCTGAGAAGTGGCATTTATGCAAGTCCACCAACGTGAAATATTCTGCATTGCTGTTGCGTGCAACATCAAACTAGCAGGATTATACCAAGTCCGTGACATTGTGCCCCTTCAAGAAATCCATAATAAATAATACATTTGTAATGATATCCTACTTGGAGATCCCTATCACTTAAAAATATGATTAGGAGGGGAAGTTCTAATCAGTGGAATACTTGGTGCAGACTGCAGACTTCACTTAAAATCATCAGAGTATGTCAGATTGAGAGATGATGTCTACTGAGAAAGCAAGTCAAAGTGGTTTGGTCTTTCTTGCTACAGCCAAGTACCAAAGATCTCTCCTATGATTACTTTAATCTTTCTTAATTTTGCGCGGCGCGAAATTGACTTCACGCACACAACACCTTCGTAATTGAAGGCCGAGCTAGGGGGTACCTTTAGGCTCGGCAGGAAAACGACGCAATCTACAACTCGAATTTCTAGGATTCCAAACCGGCTCCCGCCGATCTCCTCCTTTCATTGATGACCCGGACAACGAATACACACTCTCCTTCTCACTTTCAGTGACAGATGGCGCCAGAATCGACCTCTTATATCTCTCGCTCGGCTCGCACTTTCAACGTCCACAACGAGCAGCAATGAAGCCCACATTGCGTGGCCAACAATACAAAGTCCGCAATGAACGGCAATGAAGTCTACAACGAGTGGCAGCGACTGCACAAAGCCCACAAAGAGTGGAAACATTTCATAACGCTTGGAAAATCAATCGTCAGCCTGTGGCGGACTCTCTAGGGGAGGGTGTAATGTGAGGGGCGTGAGATTGCCTTCGCGCACACAACACCTGGACAATTGAAAGCCGAGAGAGGGAGTATATTTTGGCTCGGCTGGAAAGCGCCGCAATCTTCCACACGGATTTCACGGGCTCGAAATCAGCTCCCGCCGCACGCTTTCCCTACAATTTTAATATTAACAGATTTTTTGGTTGATCTTAGTATTTAAAGAACGTGTAGCAACACAAGGGAGGGGGAGCAGTGTATGAAGGGATTTTTTTAAAAAAATCAATAAATAAAAGAAGTAATTTAAATATTTGGTAACCATGAATTGAATAGTCTTTTAGTGGCCCTAATTTTGGAGGCCCTGAGCGATTGTCCAGTATTATCATTCTCCCTCTTGCGAACGGCCCCGCAAGCAGACAATTCGAAAATATAAACATTCTTAAACTTTTTTCAAAAGCGTTAAAAAAATACGAGTTTTGTCTCATCTTTCTCTCTCTTTCACTATACTGAAAGAATTCAATTACGCACACTGAGAAATAATTTCGAAATCAACTTTCGTCAAACATTTTTTTTTTTCTCTCCTTTCTCTCCACAAGCAGCAGCAAATCACAACGTTACATTTTCCCCTCCTTTATAACTTCTGACAAAGCCATGCATAACATGAAATGAAACAGGGGGGTGGGGAGAAAGGCGGATCGTCATTCCCATGCAGAGAGAAACGCTGGAAGCCGAATCATGTCCCCGTTCTGCCGTTCGGAAATTGGACATAATTCCGCAATAAAAAGTAATAAATTTCTCGCCGTCTCTCGTTACCGTCAGTTCTCCACGAAATAAATAAGTCGAAATATATAAAAAAAAAAAAAAAATGGAAATTCAGAGATACCACAAACGCGCCAGTATTACGAGTCGAAAAAGCTTTATTGCCTGATATTTATAAGAGGGGGGGGGGGAGAGGATGTTATGTTGCGGTGGCAAGGGTTTTGAATTTCAAACAGATTTCGGGTATGTCCATAAACGCCCGATAACGACCCTGCGCTGGAAATCTTGGAATGGGAGGGGGTTCTTTCGGTATGTTGAAGTGCGATAGATCGTACGGTGCATGTGTTATTGTATAGGGATTTTTCGATTGGGCTTAATTAAAAATATGCTGCACCGAAATTTGATCGGTATGAATCCTTCAAATTCTTGTCACAGATTCGATAAATCTATTTTACTGGTATACAGTGAAACCTCTCTGAGCGGCCACCCCACCGTGCCGAGAATATTTGGCCGCTTTATTACTATTATTGATAATGTTATATGTGTATATAGCAGTCTGACGCACATTCTTATTAAATTAAATTTAAACTCGTCTAAAGAGAAACTAGTACTTTATTGAATGCTTTCTTACATTTTTTGAAAAAAAGATACAATTTGTGCCTGTTTTAAGTTTTTACTTTTCTCTGAAGCAACCATTTTTTCAAGTACCTTTTTTTTTACTTTAAAAAGAAGATATCCGTTTAACACCACGAAATTTGAAGTCTTCGCATTCTTCCAAAATAAAATTCTTTTCTTTAATGACTTTGTGGATTTGCGTTTTCACGCAGTTAAATGATTCAGCTAACTTTCTTTCCGATTTGCAACTTAGATCACTGACCAACTAATAAAATGAAGCTGGCGTGAACATGGACATATAAAAGCATGGAGTGAGTAGAATTTCCCGAAAAATGAATTGGACGTCCCCACTAGGTGGCTGTTTAGAGGGGGTTGGGTGGCCGCTGACAGAGGTTATTTTAACATTAAGTCTATGAGCCGAAAAATCCGTGCCATGAAAAATCGGCCGTTTAGAGGGGTGGTTGCTCGGAGAGATTTCATTGTATGAGTATTCCTACTTGAAGTAGAATTTTCCTATAGGGAATTTCTCATAATAATGAAATACTTTCGCAAAACTAGGAATGGATGCGAGACGAAACATAGGCCTGTCTCGTCTCAGAAGACAGCCAAAGAGATATGTCTCGTCTCACAATTTCCCTGCATTGTAATAATAAAAATGTCTGTATAGTCTCGTAAAAAAGTGTAAATCTTTGTCTCGCATCCATCCCTACGCAAAATTCAATACACTGTGATCCAGATTTAATGAAATACATCCGTTTTTTTGGTCTTTTTAAACTGAAATAATAACACATTGTAAACTAAGTTTCAATGTAATACACATATTTTGAACTTAGTTTCAAGGGCATCTTGCATAAGCATAAAAAAAGCTTCATTGTAACTCTTATAAAAAAAAAGTTTAACATGACTGATCTTTTTTTTTTTTTTTTTTTTTTTTTTTGCGTGGGGGTGGGGATGATGGTGTGGGATACAGTATATTTAAAAGTAAGAATTTTAATGGGTATCGAAAGGAAAAAAATGTTTTAAAAAGAATGTGTATTCGGATAAATATGAGCAAGCATGTGCCCTTGTGGTCCCTGCTTATGCTACAAGTATGCTTACATATCCGAGATTTAAACTTCAACATTTAGAGTGATTTTCTGTAGTTAGAGTTGATTTTACCAAACTTCATGAAGTAATATTTCCAACGGTTTAGATATTTGCTTCAAATGTTGCCTTTTTATTGATTGGTGATTCTTTTCAATTTACGCATTAGCATTAATCGTTTCCCATTATGGTTGCCATTAAAACAGATCTCCCTGTATTTTTATGCT
Organism: Cheiracanthium punctorium; assembly: GCA_038373885.1. Classification (NCBI taxonomy): domain Eukaryota; kingdom Metazoa; phylum Arthropoda; class Arachnida; order Araneae; family Cheiracanthiidae; genus Cheiracanthium; species Cheiracanthium punctorium. The sequence goes on from JAWZYV010010119.1 coordinate 128,901, forward strand.
TAATTCTTGACAGACAGATTCTTGACTCCGCAAAAATATTTCATCTCGCCGTGGTGGAAAATATTCAAGCGGTACTCGCACTTTAAACAGATCTTGCATCATTTAAAATAAAGAACATTCTCAGCTGCGTTAAAGTACTCCAGTTTTTAAATCTAAGAAGCGGACTAAAATACTACTTGTAATAATAATCGTGAATTTCTTTAGTTTATTTATATCGTAATTTGTAGTCAAATTCGTCCGTAAAAAACAGCGGGAATAAATTGCATTAAGACCGTGGCGTAATTTTTACGTATTTACAGAACGAAAAGTTTTTCAAAATACCTTTGTTTTGAAGTAGCTCTTCTGGAAACGCGTGGAAACTTCGCATTCGAACGATTTCGTTTTGTGCACACAACCCCTCTTATACCAATGCTTCAAGCAGACGATAATTAAAAAATATAAAATAAAATAAACTTTATTATCTTGAAAACTGTTTAAAACGAACTAAAGTCGGAACTCTTCCTTCAACGCCTGATGACTGTGACTTCAAATATGACGTTATTATCACTTGAAATAGCTAATTTTTGTCACGCAAATGATTAACTTTTTTTACTTTCCGAAATAAAATGGAACTGAAACGAGCGAAAAATCGCTTAAAAATGAGGGAACAGGTGGATTTTCGGATTTTTAAAGTAACGCAGATTGTTCTCTATATTTTTCACGTAAATATGAAAAATTTCAATCGTATTGTACAAGCGGTGTAGATATTATTACGCTTTTTGTGCTTTTTAATCTTTTTGAACTTTTTTATCTTCTTGTAGTAATGGCGGTTAAACTTTTATCTTGGAGCAGGTTGCCCGGAACTGTTAGAGAGAGAGTCAGTGAGTCAAGGATCAGGGTAACTGTATGGGAGGATTACATTTTTGGATCTGTATCTCAATATATCCAAAGCTGCAAATTATTCTCATTTTGCCGTATGGGATAGAGCAAAATGGGTTACAAAACACAATTTTCATAGTACACAATTCACATGTAAACTTATCATCATCCTCGTCAACACGAGAGCACAAGTCAAGAGCCCTTTTGCTACATGCACTGCACTTGATCTCCCCTTCTCCTTGTGCTGACCTTTCACATATATCGCTACAGTACAAGCATGTAACACCTTAATCTTCTGGATCACTGTCCAACGATGTGTCATCCGTTGGTAGTGTAGCAAAGTCACGTCTTTTAGCTAGTGAACTGTCTGACATTCAACGTTTTGCGTTGCGACGTTTTTCGACCTTGGGGTAGTAGCCTATTTTGCCTTACAAGCAGCCATTTGTTAGGTTGAGCCTGTAGGTAATGTGCAGAAATTTGTATACAGCCCCAATGCAGATAAAAAGCCTTTATTAAGAAAGTGCGATTCCAGAAAAATCTGCAGGTGTTAAAAACCGTTCATTAGTGATCACCTGAAGGTCGACTAAAAACATGCGGTATTCTCAAAAGAATTTAGCACAAAAGTTGCGTCAGGAGTTTAATAAAAGCAAGTCTCAAAATATACGGAATTGAACAGAATAAGGGATAATGTTGGAAGGAATGGAATTCATGCACGTGCAAAAGTCATTGATATCATAGAAAAGTGTACTTCAGCTAAATGTCAGGACAGGAAATTTATTAATAATTTTAAGCGTTGCGCTCGGAAGAGTTAAAAGAAATCTTGGTGAAAGTCGAACATATAAATTTCATCTTTTGGCGTTCTTTGAAAAGAGTGGGAAAAACGAATGTCCGCTAGCTAGAAATCATTTTTGTGTATCGCGGGACGCCTTGCAGTTTTACAAAAAGAGCAACCGCGACAGAAGCGGGAACCATTGAATGCCTGCCTGACCTTTGTGGTCAGGACGTGCGGTCAATTTGCGGTAAGCTTTTGATGTTGGTCGGTGAGAATTCGTAGGCAAAGCTTCAGAAAAGGAAAAATATAATAAACATCAAGGGGAGAAAAATTGAAAATAAAATTTAAGAAAAACATGGAGGTGTTGACGATAAGGCTGTAGAAATCCAATGAGAAAGTGTGAGAATTGAGAAATAACCAATGGCAAGTTAGAGAGAGGTAAATTTCGGGCAAAAGAGTTAGTAACTGGTCGGTTTAGGAGAATTAGGAGCCACAGAGTGGCTAAACTAATTATTTACGAGTTTAGGGAAGAAAAATGGGGGACGAAGATTTGAGCAAAACTGGACTGCACAGCCAGAGAAGGCAAGATTTTTCAGTAGATTTTCTCAGATTTTTTCAGATTTCTCAGAGTTTCTTAGAGTTTGAGATTTTTCATCGTTTGCAAAGGTTTTCTTAGTGTATTAATTTTTCGTCGTTTAAGAACTTTCAGAATTTTATTTATGTGATCCTCATTAGTGGATATTTAAATAAGTGTGTTAAAAAATAAAACTAAAAGATGACCATCCCTTCTCTGCACCGGATTACAGGTAAATCCAGTTGCCATCAATCAATTAAAGAGTGACAAATTTGTAATAATTAATAATATTGTTTATCTCTACTTATTATAAAAGAAGGTGTCTGTGTGTGTGTGTGTGGGTGGGTGTGTGTGTCTGTCTGCAGCGTTACGGACAAACGGCTACACCTAGAAACACCAAATTTGGTATTCGGGAAGCATTCAAAAGAACTAGGCCTCATTAACAAATCGCTTTGAATGTAATTCAACTTTTTCATGGAATTTATTTTTTTTAAATCACCTTTAGCAGGTGTAAACTGTCACGTTAATATCTGCATGCTAACCTAACAAAAAATCTGATCTGGAAACCACATGACTTCCTTGTGCGTCTGTTAAATCATAAATATTTTCGGTGAACTTTATCTAAATTTATTCTGTTTGAAAGAGATAAAATACTGCAAAAAGACTAAGGTTAAGCGATTTCTAGCTAAGTATTTGAGATTCGCCACGCTGGATTCAGTTTGAAAGATTTGTTTTTGGCACTTAATTTGGAGATATTTCACAAAAATCAGCCAATCTTGAGACAGTTTGCGAAATTTTGGGAATAGCTAAAATAGTAATTGACCACAGACTTTCAATGAATTGAATGTATCCATACGCCTTAATGTATGTTAAGTCTTTTGATAGACCCTGTAAATAAATTACCCAGTCGATTGCATAAAAAAAGAGTTGCACAGTTGTAAGTCAAAATGCAATCTAAAAACAAAATCTCAACATTCTAAGGTAAGCGGTTTTAGAGTTAGAGAAATACGTAATCACTTTAGTGACAAATTTGGCGATATTTCAGGCATGGCTTAAACGGTGACTGATTACACACGTAATACATTGAAGATGTCCATTGACATCTTCAATGACATACTGTACTGAAATTCTTTTGGGTGGTCCTGTAAATAAACTTTAAAGTAGATTAGAACCAAAAACCGAGATGTGCAATTAGATGTTTCAATACTGTTATACATAAAATTTCAACATTCTACTACTAATAGTTTCTGAGATATGAAAGATTGGAATAGTTTTTGAGTTACATGCTTACATACGTACATAGAAAGTCGACAATCTGGGCGACTTTTTGCACAATTTTTTAGGGAGGCACATAACCGTCGTCGGGCCATTACCTAACTATATGGAAGGGTGGTATTGTGCTTGAAATGGATGAATGTCTCTAAAACTGCTATTGACCGTAATGTGTTGGAATTTTTTGAGTGTTCCTGTAAAAGAGCTATAATTGATAAAGACACTATTTCCTGTGGAGAGATTCATTTTTTAACTCTTAGCAACATATATCACTTCTGACTCATTTGAAATGACTTAATACCTCTAAAGTACGCTTTAATGAATTTATGCCCATAGAGCATAGTGTATTTAAAATATTTTGGGTGGTCCTGTAAATAAACTGTCCAGTCAATTGGAGCCAAAAAGGGAGGTGCACACTACATGTCACAACAACCCTTAATATAAAATTTGAGCATTCTAAAACCGGTCAAAATAGATTCTCGGTCTGTCAAAATGGATTGTGCACGCATTTATATGAACATGCATACATGCGTACGATGACAGGCCTCGCAAAAACTCTTAAAAGTAAATTTAGAGGTAGTCAAAATCTGTGTACCGAAAATTTTCGCGATCACATTACCTCTTTATACTTAGTACAAGGAAGTAAAAGCTATCCTAACATTACACTTATGTTAGATCAGGGTAATGAAAACAGTAATAAATCTCAGAAGCGTATCTGTCTGTAACTCTGCAAGCAGTATCCCACCACGGGGAAATGTAAAATAGACACGTTATGCACAACCCCTATAACTATGGCATACAGATAGCAGAACTTCGTAAGCGAGAAAATCAAAAACCCGTGAACTCTGTGATTTCCGAAATTTGAAAGTGTTTAAGATTTCGGTTTGTCTGTAGGTCCGTCCGTCTGTTCGTGCTCTAGCTGACGTATAAATAAGCATCGATTACTACAAAATTTATACATATAATTAATTGGAAAAGGTGTGAGAAGCATTTATATTTCTTTTACAGGAGCACCGAAAATAATTCCCATACATTACGCTCCGTGGCTAATCATTCGTTAAAGTATATTTTAGACCAGGGGAACAAATAGGATACAAATATTGAGTGGCACCGGCAAAAATTTGGTGGCACCAAACTTTTCTTATTTTTCTAAATCGCAGGAAACAAATGTAACTTTTACTCGCACCACCGAAGTTTTGGTCGCACGGTGCGACTGTGCGACAAGAGATTGATTTCCGGCAGGGCATTCGGGGTAAGTGCCCGGGCCCACAACGAAAAGGGGGACCCAAATTACCCTTAAAGTTTAAAAATTTGCTAATTTTAGTTTTAATTAAAAATAAGAGAGAAAGTAATTTTATAAATACTAGTAGTAATAATATAATTACTCCGTTCCTGTTTCATGGCGCTAGATTATATAAACATTTTTTAGCTAAACGGTATAGTGTCTCAGGCAATTACTCAGCGCTAACTTGTCATTTAGGATTGACCTATGTAATGATGATGTGTGCTTATCGTGGGAAACCATAGAGCTGATTTTCAATTGGAACATATAAAAGGTAATGGCTTCCTTATCGGTTCAAAGTGAAGATCTATCCCAGTATAAATAAATGCTCTGATACAAACATTCGGAAAATAAACACGAAAATACTGTGGAACATGTTACATGAAAAATGCGGAAGGAAATTAACGAGTGAAAATTAAATAATATAACTGAAATATTATTATCCAACATAATATTGTTTTCGAACTACAGCATTTTATTTTGCATCTTCATTAAATAATCATTTTTAAGCTGTTATAGCATCCCTTTTTGTATGGTGTGATATAAAAGTTTGTTCTGCATAGTATAAGAAAGTTTTCGTAAGAGGGGCCCCCAATGAAGCGTTTGCCTCAGACCCCAATCTCTGGAAATCGGTCATTGTGTGCGACCGCTTATCTGCATACCTGTTTTAGACTTATTATTTTAAGTAAAAGAAAATTCATATATGTTATCAAGGATCACAAAGTAATGATCTCGACCAAAAATAGTGTCTGTATCGTACATAGTTCTACAGGACCACTCAAAAGAATTTCAATACATAACGATGTATGACAGTGTAAATAATTCATTCTTTTCAAGCACAATGCAATAAGTATATAAAAGTTTATAACTGCTTACTCTTAAGTTAAAAGATGGAAATATTTTAAAGTTATTTTACAAATTCTCGCAAAATTAAATTAAGAGTGATACACAATTTTTCTTTTTAAGATTACCTCTAAAAACTTGCCGAAGTGCAAAGGTCCTGAGTGTTGGCCTACTCTGGGGCTGTTGATCTAACGGTCTGGTTGTTTTGGGCGATTTTCTCAAGATATTGCATGAATGCGCATCAGAAACCCTTAAAAAGGTGCTGCGTCCAATGAATCCCCCTTAAATAGCCTTCGTGCTGCTTTGCCTTAACCACTAAGATAAAGATCTCGCCAGATTTGAGCGCAATACATCACCAAATTTGGCGGGAAAATATTGTTCTGTTGAAAAGTGTTTCATATCGATGCGTTTAGCATGATTTATCTTTATTGATTCTTATAGGCAATATATTCTTATAGGCAATATATCTTATAGCAATATATTCTTATAGGCGTATATCTTATAGCAATACATTCTATATTTGGCGAGAAATTGCCAAACCATACTATTTTACAATAGGGCTTTTAATAAAGATTAATAATCTGCTCTATAATTAACCGATTTACATGCAACAAAGTACAATCTTTGATTATTTAAAACGTAGAACATTAACTGAATTAAACCGCAGATGAGTAGATATTCCTCCTCTGCAAATTGCAAAACCCAACCAGTACTTCACATTGGGAATAATTTTTTGTAGTGGTAAAGTAGTAATTAGAAGTCGGTTTTCTTCAAAGAAATGGTAAGTGTTTCACTAATACTTTGCCGATCCGTGCGATAAACCTCCATTTGTTTCTGTTTATTAACTGCCATTCACGTGTTCCCAGATGTAGAATCGTCTCCGTGATTTCAACATCATAAATCGCTTTCGCTAAAACTTGAAACGTAAAGTATTAGTCGAGGAATGAAAATAATCCCACACACTTCAAGAAAAGAAACTGCGCAGAATTTTCCTTTTTCTTTCTCCCCCCCCCCCCAATAAACGTATCTGTACATCATTTATATTTTCCCGCTGATCTCCGATGTCAAGTAGGAGATTAATTTTGATGTTACATGAAGAAAGAGCACGAGATAATACAAGACAAGACGTAAAGTCGCTTGAAAAAGGACAATGGGAAAGTGGATTGTGTGGATAATAAGAGCATTGAAAGATCACGGTGAACATGAGAAATAAGAAACTGGGTTAAATTAAATTCATTACTGCATTACAGAGAGGGTTAGGGGAAAGAGAAGCGAAATTCGCAGTTTTCCTAATACGAAGTTCGAACATTTCTAGGGGGAGGTGGGACAAAGAGTAGAAAACTATGCATAAAAAATTGAACAACAACAAAATCTAAAATGCTTTAAGACTTTAAATGCTCACTATTGTGCTATAGATAAAAAATATCCCAGTGTTAGCCCTGTTTGTTTTTCTGGTTTCATTACGTTGGAAAGTTTGTCATAGTTTATGAGTCGGCCCTATTTGTTTATCTAGCTTGATTACGTTTATTTTTATTTATTTATTTATTTATTTTGTGGCGTGTGTGTCTCCTCTAAGGACAAGCACATGACCACCAGGCATTCGCCACTAACAAGGCCCGAAGTATTGACCATTTTACGATGGGGGTACCTGTAGTAGGTGGCTAACGTTATCCACTGTGAAGGGACGAACCCAAGCACGAGCCCGTACCGAAGGTGTGATAGAAACGTTCGCTATCCACTACACCACCTGGCCGGAATTTAGGTTGGAAAGTACAGGGCCGGATACAACTGATCATACCGTCCCGGGAAATATACATATAAACGGTAGACCACTTGTATGTTGGAACAAGTATTCGGATTTGTGTGCTTCCTCACGAGGAACCGCTTATAAATCCACGTCAAAGAAAGGATAAACATATTTCGGGGGGGAAATGCCTTGGGGGAGGACTTTTCTGGGTATCTAGCGCGTATTCACGTTACATCTGGAGAAAACCGCCCAAAACTCCAGACCGCTAGACAGACGGCCCCGTGAGAGGACCAGAACCCTGTTCCTCCACTTGAGCCATCTCCCAATGTCAGTGACTTTAACCACTGTGCTACACATTGATTGGTAGACCACTTAATTTTTATTCTGAACAAACATACACATTATATTTTACGACATGCATGTGAAAGAGACCGGCCTACCGAAAAATTTCCCGGCTTCCCGGTGGATATATCCGGGCCTGGGAAAGTATATCATAATCCACGTTCATTCAAAGCAATTCGTTCACTCTCTCTTTTCATGGTATTATGACAAAACCAATAGAAAAAAATTTATGAATAGGGTCAGGTGGGTAATTACCACCAGCGGAATTTTTCAAAAAGGTGTAAACGGCAAAACTTTCGCAAACATATTTGGAATAAATCATACACTCTATTCTTCCTTACAGGTATCTTTTATTACGTATTAAGTATCTATAAGGTATAGTAACAGTTGAAAAACAAACACCATGTCAAAATTTTCAATAAATGGATTTGACGGTTCGATATTCACAGTTATTTGACTCAAAAGGAAAATATTTTAGGAAAAGTAATTCATGTCAAAAAGTATCTTGGGATGGTATTTAAAACACTTTCCGCTTCAAAATGCTTTTATTTTTTCAGACATAGTTAAATATGTTTAAATCTATGGGAGTAGTCAGCTAACAGTTTTTCAGAAAGTGGGGTAGTTACGATCACATAAAATCATAACATAAAAAGTCATTCTGACTAAAAAAAACACATGCTTGTGTTATATCATTTAAAAAATATTAACGAAATAATAATTGATTCTTTAAAATAATTTATAGCATGGAAATTTCGCTGCTGATTATTTTTGAATTTTCGCATGCTTAAAACTTAACAGTTATGGCCTGGGAAGAATGCCTAAAGTACATTACGAGACTTTAAAATTATACCAGATAAGTGCTTGTTATAAAAATAAATGAGACGGATAAATACAAAAAAAAATCATATAAATTATTGACATTTCTTTAAAACAAATATATACTTTTTCATATTCAAATAATCATAAAAACAGACACTATACTAAGAACAGTAATATTTACGCTGACTCTATTTCGATTTTCTTATGTTCTTAAAAGACCTAGAAGATATTACTTAAAACAATTTCTCTCAATTTATTCAATACTTCTCACAGTCAATGTTTTTCCTTTTATAAAAATAAAAAGAATTACTTTCAGTACATCTTTCCAGCAAAATGCCATCATTTTGATTGAATAAGTATAAATAAATATAATCTTATTAATCAATTTGTATCAATTATTTCCGCACCAGGGTAACTAATCACTTAACCCTTTAACGCGCAGTGTTCCCGCTCTGGGAACCCCCAACTCTGACGTTTTAACCGTTGCCAGTTACGAAGAATAGATTTGATTTCTATAAAAATAGTTGCGGGTGACAGAGCTCCACGAGAATCCTTTACTTTTTTAGCACGTCATTTCCCGTCAAATATAGTCACTATTATTTTTAACAGCATTGACATCTGTTGAAAAATGGAAGAATGCGAGAACAGCTGGATTGATTTATAAAAGTTGCAAAGAGAGCAAAATAACTTTAAAAAAAGTTAATGATTCTACCCAGTTTGTTGCGGTAAAGGTGGCATAGCTGAGTAGTAAAAACCTTCCTTTGAGTAATATACCTCAACAGTGGTATAGCACTAGCGCTTTGAAGTGGGTGACGGAAGTTGCAGTTAAAATAACAGAAATAATGAAACAAAATTTTGATAAGGAACCAAACAGAAGGAATAAAATGAGAATATTATATATATATATATATATATATATAAAATATATAATAGCTTACTTACGTAAAGTGAAATCCCAAGATAATCCAATGATAAAGTGAAAAAAATATATAAAAAATAAAAAAGTAGATAGCACATGGTGCCAATTAACGAGCTTATTCCGGATAAGTGTTTAAATATAGCCTTTTAAGGCAATGAAAGAGTGGAAAAATTGAATATAAAGCGCCAAATTAGAACTGGTGTGCTTTTAAGCCTAATCACATGTAATCAGAAATAGTCCGAAAATGGAATTAATATTGAAATGGTGTGCTCTATCATCAGGCGCCACCGCACACACATTTCAATTTAATCGAATAAAACAATAATAGCTAGGTTTCTGCAAGTTACCTGACCAAAATTAGGGTCCTTTTGTAACTTGGGGGCGCGACCGTAGCTATTAGAAAAAAACAACGAGGAAGTGGACCGACACGAAGATCAAAGCTCAGTAATGGAGGCAGTATTAGTGCATGTTGCCATCAGAGAAGGCTTAATGCAATCAATAGACAAGTAATGCCATGGAGTGTGAATAAAAAATGATATATTAATAATACTTTGGAAGTGTGGAAAGGAAAAGAATAAATAAATAAATAAAAGTAATAATTAAATGAATAAATAAAAAGAATAAAAATGGTAATAATTAAATGAATAAATAATAAAATAAATATTACACTAGTATAGCTAGCCTATGTTTTACGTAGTACTAGCTGCAGTAGCTAAGAAGTACTTAGTTGAGGTTGTGGAAATGGAGAAAAACTGTAGCAATAATATTAACAATAATGATAATATATATATATATATATATACATATATATTGTAGAAAAGAAAAGGTAAACCCTTTTTTAAGTTTAGGATAAATTTTAAAATTTACCGTTGGATTAGAAGAAAAAAATAAATTAAATCGAATAAATTTTTAGAATAATTTTTAAATATATTTCAGAATAAATTCAAAAATATAAATTTTTGAAGATGTTGAATTTATATAGTACGAAACTGAATCTTATATTTTAAAATGTATTATAAACTGCAGAGAGATGAAAAAAAAAAAAAAAAAAGAAAAAAGAAAGAAAGGAAACAAAAACATGTGATAATAGTTTGAATCAGAATTGCTAACCGAATGTGTTAATCTTATTGAAATTGTGGTAATGTATTTAGCCTGATTATTTTCTATATCTGATATTCACATAATTATTTTATTAAGTAAATGATGGGTCTTTAATGTATATTTTGTGAGAGAGACCTCTTAAAATGATAATTCTTAGTTGATGGGCATATTGTAAAGTAATGGACTGAATTTCCAAAATTATTGCATATACAGTTAGCTGTTGGTGATTTATTAAATTTATAAAGATATGATGGAAAGGGGCCATGATTTGTAAAAAAGTATGTAGATATTTCTATGTTCGAGTAATAAATCTTCAGATACTGTTCTAAGGTAGCTGTATGTTAAACTTCCTTTCTGACTGATCCCATCTGGATTGCCAATCATTAATTTTATTTAATTTCAACGTATTTCAAACTTGAAAGCGGACGGGGATGGGAAACAGTGATTGTAGCTATTTGCAAAAATTTAGAAATTTGGCTATTTGGATTACTATTATAAAGTACTGCTTGCTTGGTAAGTCCGTCTACTAGTTCATTACCAACAATATTTATTTGCGCCTTTATCCATTTGAAGTAGATGGTTTTATTTAGCCTATTTTATCTAAATGATTGAGCTAATTCTAATAATCTTTTACCGTTACAGTTTTTGGGTTGATGTTGATCCGCAAAATAGTTTTAATGACTGTGTCATTTTATCTCTCACCCCCTTTATTGAAAATTGTCCGAAAAATGTGTCCCAAAAATGCGACATAAAAGTATGCAACATAATTTTACATATATTTAAATACTATTAGTTCCCAACAGCTTTAATATATTGTTACAATATTTCGCAGGCTGTAGTATATGCATCACATGTATTTTTCTATAAATAGGTTACAATCATAAAAATTTCAACTTAGGGTTAACAGGCGAAATACACGAAAGATAAGAGATAAAATGACATAGTCAATTAATATCATTTTAATATTTCAATAACGAAACTAAAAAACTAGGGGGGTTCAGGGGGCCTCCCTCTGACGAGGCTCGAGCAGCCGAGTTATTGTATATGATCGATATTGTATTGGTAGTTATGCCATTTTGCAATACTGAGAAGCTAGATTGACTATCGATTAAAATCAAAGCTGAATCATATCCTGAATTTTTAAATCATTCTATTGCGTAATAAATAGCCAGAAAGTTCAACTTGGAATACGGAGTTAGTACTTTGCATATGTGTTTGAATTCCTTTCATAAATTCCCTTTTTAATAAAACACATAACGCTGCGCCAGAGCCATGTGGGGATTTTGAGCCGTCTGTAAGTACGCATATGTTCGTTAATTCTGAATCATGTAATTTTTATTGGGCTGATCAATGGTCCTATTGTTGTTTTCTTTAAAGGTTTGTCAAAATCCTGTGGATTGATTTGCTTACTGTTAACATTTATGGATGTTTCTGGCCTTGATATGAATGCATTATTGAATTTTTTTAACTATTGTTAACCCTTTAACGCGCAGTGTTCCCGCTCTGGGAACATCAAACTCTGACGTTTTGACTGTTGCCAGTCACGAAGAACAGATTTGATTTCTATAAAAATAGTTACGGGTGACAAAGCTCTACGAGAATCCTTTACTTTTTCGCACGTCATTTTCCGAAAAAAGTTGTCACGATTATTTTTAACAGCACTGACATCTGCTGAAAAATGGAAGAATGCGAGAATAGCTGGATAGATTGCCCAATGCTGAAAAGGGTTGTGCCTCAAAGGGTTAAGTCTTGTCTATTGGTGCTATGCCCGATAACACTCGTAAAGCATGTGTCGACGTTTTTCTGTATGCTCTGGTTATTAAAAAAAAAATGCATTTTCGCTGTATTGATTGTAGTAATCTTTCGTTATAGTTTTTGGTTACTGTTTGGTAACTGTAACTCCATTACAGTTTTTGGACTGATGTTGGTCCGCAAAATATTCATTCTTTAATTCAAATCAAAAAACCTTCACCTCCATATTTCTCCATATAATTCCATTACTAATTCTAATCCTTAAAATAGATTTACTTATTTTCCTGTATGTATTTTGCCGGTCTGCAAAAGTAAAGGTTGAAACCTCTGCTCTAAGTAAAGCATTGCGCTTGTTTGGAGAACACAACGCCGCTTCAGTAGCATTTTTCAACTACCATTTTATTTGTATCACCCAGGCATTTGACGTATGCGACAGCGACACCTAAATCCTGTACGGGATTGAAACAAAGGCTGATCGTACTTAAAATGGCTTTTGAATGAATTGGTAATACTTGGTTTATTTCTAACCTTTCGTATAGTTCTACTGTATAATATTAGTGTTGTGCAGTAGAACAAACATTGCACCCATTTCAGCTCCCATAATCAAAATCGATCGCAATTTACTCAAGCTTGACGACTTTTGACAGCATATCACAGAATTTGGCGCGAAAAATGAGTCCACAAAACTGAGTCCAGCGCTTAGTGAGATCGTCAATATTTGGCAAAGAATTGCCAATCCCAATGTTATTCAATGGGAATTTTAAACACATGACTATCTCGCGTTCTCACACACCAATTTAAATGCAACAAAATACAGAATTTAATTATTTGACGTGTAGAACATGAATTCCAGGTCAATTTAGCCCCAGGAGAGCAGCTCACCTCGAAAAAATAAAATACCATCATTAGAGGCGTACAGTCAACGGCGGCAGATCCATAAGTGATCTCTTTTTTTAAGAATTAAAATGTACCTTCAGATAATCCGAGGTAACAAATTACAAGATTTCGACCAAAATATGTGATTTTTTTGTCCCCCTCCCGTGAATGGTAGAACACAGAATTAAAACAATTGTTGTGGATACCACCTTTATTATAACTGTTTCAACTAAGCCTGATATGAGTGTAATAATCCGCCTTAAATGAAAAAAATATTTTCCACACCTGGAGATCATTTTTCATCGTTGATTTCTGGGACATGCACCTCTCTGTCACCCCCCCCCCCTCCCCCATCGGCCCGCATCCAGCCATTTCATCATGCTCCTGATTAGCAACAAAGACCTTTCGGAAGGTTTTCCCTCCACCTTTTCCCTTTCCCCCACAAGCGTTCATAAACCCACTTTCTTGGATCATTAAGATGTCGATTGCGAAGATTAGAAAAATCAACCACGCATCCACACAGCGTGATGAAGTATAGACAAGTCTAAAAAAGAATACGCCCCAGCAAAGCGTGAAGGAAAATTTAAAAGGAAGATCAACTTCAAATTTTCGGAGGATCATCAAGAAACAAGCTCGTGTCATGTGGGTTGGGCGAACAGTTTCAAACATAAAGAAACCGGTGCATCCTCGTAGAATGATATAAGTAGAGAAGGACATGGGACATGAATGAATGAATGAAACTATTCGAACTGATGATTAAACTCTTTCTGATTATTAAATTCTGATTATTAAATTTAACTGATTATTAAATTCGTTCAAGTAATAAATTTTGAAAAATCTGGTATTCGAAAGTTCAGCACATAGCATTCGAATAGCATATGGAAATCGAAACCGTGGATAGTATTTGAACAGAAACCGAAATTGGTATTCGAATAGGAATTGCGAATAGTATCCGAGAAATAAAAAGCGCGAATATCCACTATTCGATTAATCGATTATTGATTGTATTTAATTAAAGCGATTATAGAATTCATTCGAATGACGATATAGGGGCTAGCACCCCCCCCCTTTCCCCTCTCTAATTGGGAAGGAATCACAGTAAAAATGCCTAAGTTTTCCCCCCAGGGTTTGAAATTCACGAAAACTACTCGAATATTTGATTCAGATCCACATCCAACCTGATTAAGGAAGATGAAGTAGTCTTAAAAAATATTCTAGGATTTGGTGATCCACAAATAAGATTCGAGAATACTGCTTACAAGGGGTATATCAAGGAATGTTCTGCCGAGAGCGTAGCAAAATTTTGGAATTCAGAGGATGTTTCACAAAACTTTTCAGAACTAACAGCTGGATTGAGGAGGAGAGGAAGATCGAAGCCAAAAAAATGGATGGAGGAATACCTCCAGAATATGTTTCCGACAACTTCAGATATCAGTATCGAGGATCATGACTGGATGATGAGGCCCATGGATGATGACTTTTCTGGTTTTTTTAATTTCTCTTTCGCATGCACTCGAAATAGTTACGAGGAAGAACTTACAAGGTTCTTGTCAGAGCCAATCAAACCCGTATCTTCGCTTTCGGCGTACACGTATATGAAAGAAGCCTTCAAAAAAAACTAACACTGGCGTGCCGTCCAGTGCATCTGTACAAAGATTGTTTTCAATTGCATCGGACGTATTTTCTCCTCGACGATCATGTTTGGCGGATAACAATTTTGAGATCCAGCTCTTGTTAAAATTTAATAAACATGTTTTTGAATAAATTTATGTGGTTTTTATTTTATACTAGAGGCATGGCAGTCTTCCATGAATATGTTGAAATTCTGCTTTCTTTCGTTAAAATTTTAAAGTGTCTATTATATTTAAATTATTAGGTTTTTTGTGTAATAATTTTCAGAATTTAATACGAAAATATGAGAATTTCTATTAATAATTAATAGTTTGTAAAATCCTTAGACTTATCTCTCTCTTAGCCTTAAAATAACAATATAATTCTATAAAATTCTTTTATACCTAACACAAAGAAAAAGTTGTGTTGATGATAATAACTTTTAAAATTTCTTTAACATATATAGAGGATTTTTTAATACAATGTTTTAAATAGATATATCATGAATTTAATTAGTAATTGTTTTCATTATTTTATAATATGCATATCATATGTGATGTTTTCAATTAAAACAATTATACAATATTACATGGTTCACACGGGTCATTCGTCATAAATCACTAATTTGGTAAGTCATGAGAAAAGGCCTTTATACTCATTAATTTTGATTTGTGCTCAAGAAACTAGAATGTTTGTACAACATGAAAGGGGTCTCAAAACGGGCCTTTTTTTCCCGTTCAGACATCCATTTTATTATATTTTTAAAAACTTTTTTAGTTCTCATGATTTTTCTCATGCTTTCAGAGCTCACTTTCCCAATTTATTTTTATCATAGAGGTATTAAAACTTAATTAGTTTCAGCAATACTTCAATAATTAGCAGTAGTTGCCAGTAGCGTATATATAGGCTAGGCTTCCATTTCGGGGGGAGGGGGACGATTCGGTATTTTAAACTTTATTGTTCTAAAGTTAAAAGAAATGTTTCAAAATAGCTCCTTTTTAATAATTGCTTTACATTTTCGGAGGGGGCCCGCCTCCCCCTGCTCAAATACTCGCCTGGTAGTTGTTTATTAGAGCAATAGTTTTTTTCTAATTAAAGGCGAAAAGGTGCCCGGGGTCTTCCGTGCGTCCACCAAATCTGCGGCGCTCAACGCTACAAGGAAACCACCTTTCGTTCTTTGGACGCGAGAGACACCCGCTGAGGTCATTAATCACGCTGGACGCGAGTAGAAAACCAAGGCTATTGATATCGATAGTTTTCTCTAATTAGGATATAAATATCCTTAAATATGAATGTAATGCAAATTGAATCTGTTAGCAAAATTTGTCTCCTAAAAG
Organism: Cheiracanthium punctorium; assembly: GCA_038373885.1. NCBI lineage: Eukaryota > Metazoa > Arthropoda > Arachnida > Araneae > Cheiracanthiidae > Cheiracanthium > Cheiracanthium punctorium. The sequence goes on from JAWZYV010010119.1 coordinate 145,006, forward strand.
TAGCGAAAAAGTAGCGAAGTAGCGACTACATTTCAAAAGTAGTGTAGCTAACTACATTTGTCAAAAAGTAGTTGTAGTTGTAGTTAACTACATTTTTCGAAAAGTAGCGGTAGTTGTAGCGCGCTACAAAAAAAAAGTAGTTTTTCCCACCCCTGCCGAGAATACGCGTTAGAGCCCCTTCAAAGTTCCGAGCAAGTCATTCCGTCGTAGGCAGATGCGCCTAGTCTAGGCTTGCCATACTACCAGACCAGAACTAAAACACAAAGTAAAGCAAGTACTCTCGGTTTTACCTAATTCTGTAGACTGTAAGGAAAGTACTTTCGTGCTGCGGCCAGATATTTGCGAAACAAAGGCAAAGTTTGAAGAAATTATCGGCTGCCCGACTAACGTCGCTTTATTTTAATAAGCATTTATAGTGCGAGAGTAAGAAATACTTATTCGTTTTTAATTGTAACAAGAGAGCAGATGAAGTGACATGTAATAAATATTCCATTAAAGGCTATTGTTTTTTCTTTTTAACGCAGTTATTTCCTTATTCATTCGCTTTATTTCAATACATTTCTGTAAATGCTGCATAATGTCAATAAACTGCCGTAATTCCGGTTGTCTAAATTCGGTTGGTTGAATATCGGTTAACCCTTTAACGGTTAACTTTTTAAGGAGCTCTAACGCGTATTCTTGAGAAAACCGCCCAAAATTCCAGGATTACAGACTCGTGGTAGGCCAGAACCTCGAACCTTCACACTTTAGCCGTCTAACAAGGTTCACTGTCCTATCCACTTAGCCTCAACGGGGCGCCGCATAATTCTGAAAAAATTTCTACTTATTTTTTAAGGACTATTTATCACCCTATAACCGAGTTGCATCAATAGTGGGCTTGATATTCTAGGAATGAGTGACACAGAATATTTTTACGTCATACCAAAGTAGTTTCTCACAAATGAGGTCACTATGACTGAGTTCGGCTGCAATAGCCCACCTCCATTCCCCTTAGTTAAAATCCAGGATGAGCCACTGATTGAAACTGTTCTTTAAAAAAAGTATATGGGCGACGCATGACTCTTGAACAACATTAAAAACAGACCAATGATGTTTAACATTCCAAAAAATTAATAATCCACCTTTACTAAATGTACTGTGCACTTGTTCTAACAGTCAACCTGTAAGTCTCGTACAACTTTCCGAAAAAATATTAAACACAAAAATCACCTTAAAAATTGGACTGAAGAGTTATTTATTAAAAAAAGAACTACTGCAAAATATTGTGCGCATTCTTGACTTTTTCATAACTGTTATAGGTTCATTGTTTGCAATCATACATGCAACACGCACAACACAATGTGTGTATCTATTAGATGTCCAAGAACCTACAGATAACTTAAAAAGAGATTTGAGGTGTGATTTATCGCACTCTCCTCCAAAACGCAAATCAAATAGCCTCTGCTTTTAGACCATGCATGGCATTTTTTTTTTTTTATGCGCCTCTATGAAAAAAAAACTGTTCATGGTTCGTGCTGTATGTGCAGTGTATAGTACAAATTAAGAAGAAAGAAAATCAAAAATGGGTTTTAGGTTTCCGCTTCGTAAAAAAAACAGGTATTTAATTCTTTTTAATGTAAAAATCCCAAAATGTAAATATTAGTAATAAGGTATTATTCTGTGCAGTCCATACTGTCAATGTAAATAAATCCATATTGAAAGTAACACCCAATGGAGCATTCAAAGACCAACGCTTGGAAGCCACGGTGGTCACAAAAGGGGAGTCATGCCCTCGGTATTTTTCTAGTGATATGAGAGAACAGGAGTAGTCTGAGTTTAAGATTAAAATGTAAAAATAAAAAAAATAAAACCAGAATGACCCATTTCTGATAAAATTCTCAGTCATACTTATCGCCCAGACACTTTTTGAATTTTTTTTCACTGCCTGTAGGAAAGTGCAATCTAATCGATGCCTTCTAGCATGATTTACTTGTCTAGTTTTAATGCGCGTCTCATTGTTCTGTTCCAGAGTTCCAGAGGCGAGGAAAATGCTGGAAGAGGTGCTCTTCATCGTCTTGCAGTGCTTCCTGAATGGCATTGTTTGTGGAAACGGAAACGTCAACGGTAAGCGCACTGCAATATTGTTGAAAAATCTCTGTTGCACGCTTTTTCGGGTCTATAGCGGAACATAGTTCGATCGCCAATTTAGGGTTTTTTTTTTTTTTTTTTTTTTTTCCGGGGAGCGCGATGTTTTGCCCGAATACTAATATTACTAACTAATATTACTATTAACTACATATTACTACTATTATTATTAGAACTACTATTTTTATTGCTTAAAAAGACAAATTTAATTTCATTTGGTAACTATGGGCATGACTGACACTTTATCGCCCTTCTATTTGGTGGCCATGCCTTGGTTTGAGTAGACCACGTTTATCTTTATGCTCTGAAAAGCTGACAAGTTCTTGCAGGTGTGAAACTTTTGAATGTTGAAAGATAATCGGTCGAACAACTGAACAACCGCTTATTTGAGAAAACCCATTAGTCAGCTGATAGTGGTTTGTGGAAAAGCGAAAACACTATTCATCAGCAAAGCATTAACTCCAGGCTGTTTTGTGGAGATGTATAAGCGGTCTTGAATTGATGGCTTTGCTAGGTTTTTGATGCACACTCATTTTCATCAAAATAGTGACTCATGGTTTTTTTTTTTTCAAAAAATCGGTTCAATTTTCAATGAACAGTTCATAGAAATTCACAAGCAATAATTCAATGAATAACAGTCGGTCGCATAGAACGATTTCCTCAGGGACTGCAGTTCACATACGAAAAGACCATTCCACTAACTAAAAGTTATTAGAATGTACTAGCAGAACCCTTGATTGCACAACACCTTCACATACATTATTACTGAATTCACAAACCGTTTTTACTGCACGGCTTCGCAAAATGGCCGAAAAACGACGCATCTGGCAGCACAACTACGCAGAGCTCTGATGAGGAGCGGATGAAGGGCTTTGCCGCAAAAAATCAGGGGCTACGAAAAATTCAACTTTGAATTATATGAAACCCCTTGAAAATCTTCCCGATCAATCGAGATATATCCCAACATTCCTAAGATTTCTTCAATTACCGCCTAATTAGTGAATGAGGAACATTTTTTAAAAAATGAATTTTTTTTTTTTTGTACACAGGACTGTATGAAAATTAAAATTTTGTGCTTATTTAGATTTAATCAGCTGAAAATTTTAATCGATGAATAAAATTCTGTACCTTTTCTTACGTAACTTACTGTATATGTAGACAGCCTAGGCCAGTGTTTTTGGAACACCCTATATATATATATATATATATATATATATATATATATATATATATATATATATATATATATATATATATGAGACGTCGGATATTCCAGTAAAGTTCCAGAGTTAAGGCAGGTAAAACGGTTTATTAAACATTATCTTTAAGTTACAATATAGAGTGAGAAGAGGAGAGGGGAGACGGGTACAAAAAATCGGCTTGGACTAATTAAGCAGTTCTAGTGGTAGAAGTCCCTCGATTTTCTATGTGCGGGTGTATTTACGCTCACCACACCACGTGGTTTGCGAAGACATAACTCCGCCTCTCTCTTATCTCTAACCGAACCACACACATTTATCAACATGACCCGCATCCGGGGCTACAAAGGCGTTGGGACACGTGTACACTAAAAAAACACAGAATCAAGGATCTGGTATCTGGCAATTAACTAAAAAAATAAAACATATCTCCAGAGCACGCGTGGCAAGTAAGACATGAAAGCAAAACTTACAGTGAAAGTACCCGCTTGAACAATACCCAAACTAGTAAAACCCAAAGTACCTTTTTATATACATTACATATATATATACATATGTAAGATACACAAAAAGTTAATGAGGCCCAGAGCCAAAAAAAAAGTCTTCGCACGGCCCTGAGACTGATTACAACCAGTTTCTAAGATGATTACGGTTGTAATGTTAATTTACTTAAAAGACAGTAATCTTAATATTAATGAGGTCCAGTGCCGGATTAACAATATAGCAGATTTAGCAAATGCTACGGGCCCCGCGCTTTTCGGGGCCCCGCGCCTTTACCTTGAAAGTTTTCGTCTTTCCCCCTCAAGATCTAGCTTTTTTGACACTTTCCAACAAGGTAGAAAAGTTAAGATTTCGGTTTGTCTGTCTGTACGTCCTTGACTCGCGTCAATAGGCATTGATTTCTACGAAATTTATATATGTTATTCTTATCTGCAGTACCATGTACCCTATTGTAAAGGATCTATGTAGCATTTATAGATTTTTTTCTACAGGAGCACTCAAAATAGTCCCAATACATTGCGCTCTATGGGAAGTTATTCTTAAAGCGTATCACCCTACTAACTACAAGGGGTGATTAAATGAAAAGGTACGAAACGACACTTTGGGTACAAATGTAGACTTTATTCAAAATATACACCACAGGCCTGAGCACAACGATCCCACTGACGAACAACCGCAGGATTCCTTGTTCCCAGAATTCCTGTGGCCGTGACGAGACCCAGTCCGTCACAGCGTCCTTGAGTACGTCGTCCGAGTTGAAGCGCTTCCCTTTCAGGTGGTTTCTTCAGTGGAACCAACACATGGAAATCGCAGGGCGACATGTCCGGACTGTAGGGCGGATGGTCCAACGTCTCCCACTTGAACATGGCCAGTTCCTTGGCGAAAACGGACATTCTATTTTCTCATTGACTTGTGGGACACACAGCCTTCCCAGTATACGATCATCCTCCTGCGATGAATAGTGGCCGGTTTAACACCTTCCGCTGTCAGAAATCGGATAACGCCTCGCTGCCCCTAAATCGCCGACTTTTGCAATGTGAACACCATCCTGTCCTCACACGCACTGCCGCGTCAATATTGGACGTAGGAGGGTGCTTTTTACAAGAGCTTCTGCTCTCTCCTGCGGTCCCCCGCATGTTCCTATCCACACAAAAGGCACGAATCGCATTCCTAGATGTCTCGCTACGTGCTCTCATAGCTGCATGGACAAATATGATAACGGTTAGGTTGTTGCGACGTTTCGTACCTTTCCGAGAGTCAGAAAAATTGAATCATTTGCGTGACAAAATGACCTATTTTAAGTGAAAATGACGTCATACAATTGGGGGGATTCCAATACGTTTAAAATAATTTCTCCCGATTACACAGTTTATTATTTTTTTTCCCACAAATAAATCGTCTATTGGATATTCGAATGTTTATGTATACAAAACGAAAGCTTTCGACTGCGAAAAGATTCCGCGCGTTTCCAGATGAGCATGAAATTCGATTTGGGTCTGTAATAAAAATTGAATATGAACTTATTTATTTTAGGTGGATGAAAATTAAATATATTGAATGAAAGACAAATTTCCTTAAAATGTTTTTTCTCTCGCCCGTTGTAATTGCCTTCACAACAGGCTTCTAGTTTTAGAGATATTCTGCTCTTTGAAATGAAACAAAATTGAATGTTATTAAGGATTACAAAATGAAGCTTTGCATCGAAAATAGTGTCTGTATAGTTAAAAGTTTTTCTATACGGGAGCACTCAAAATAATTTCAATACATTACGGTCAATGGCAGTTTAGAGACAGGCATCTATTTTAAGCATATAATACTATCCTGCAATATGATTAGCTAATAATCCGACGACGATCGTGTGCCTCCTTCAAAATTTGAGCCAAAAGCCGGCAATGTTGGCGACTTTTGCGATAAATTGCCGAATTGGGTGCGAAAAAAATGCTTTGAAAAATGAACCGAACTTGGCGATATTTTTATTATTTTACGATAAATCGAAAAAGGTATTTACGTATTATCCCGGCGGTCATTAACGCCAAACTATTTTTTCCTCAAATTTCCTGGCAAGCTGTTAGCAATAGTATTCCGAACCATCAATAATTTCATGTGTCCGGCATTTATCTTTGCGAAAAAGTTGCTCGTCTTGGCGGATCGCCTGGATTGTAGTACCTCGAAAAATGTCTAATGTAATTATATTAAGCTATGTCGATTTCTTTGGAAATTTTGAAAAGTCGTTACTCGCACTTTAATTAACTGATTTATTGTATTGTGTTTTGTTAAGGGCTATGTGCCTAGGAGTATGAGGGGGTCTCCGACCGACGAAAATTTGTTAATGCATTAGAACCCAAAACGGGTTAACGTCCTTATGATTTCAGTTATTTGTCTGTTCTGATGTCCACCCATCCAGTGTTCTAACTGCTGTGGATATACATCGATTTGTGCGAAATTTATGTTTTTTCTATGTACAGTACCACCTACCATATTGAAAATGGTGTATGTAGCATTTATATTTCTTTTACAGGAGAAAAAAATCCAATGTATAGCACAGTCTAAAAAACAGAACTAAAAGAGGGGGGTGGGTTCGGGGGGGGTCTCCCCCTGTATCTGTTGATACAGGAATGACTGAATCAACAGTCATTCTTGAAAACATATTTTATAGATATTCGATTTTTGAAAGAAAACAAAGTTGGCATATATATTACTAAGGCTCTCAAAATGATGCTCTCCATTGAGAATAATGTCCGTATTATTAATAGTTCTACAGGAGCACTCAAAAGTATTCCCATTGCAGTCTGTGGCATTTGAGAGACACTAATACATTTCTAGCACAAGACAATGAGTATAAAATTTTTATATTTTTCAGTTAAACGCTAAAAAAAATTAAAGGTCTTTTACAGGGTCTCATAAAATTGCATTTATAGTGATAATACAACATTTTTTTATCTACGAAATCTCGCCAGTTTTAACTAAAAAACATAGCAGATTTGGCGCAAAAATACTTTGTATTGGAAAGTGTTTTATAATCTATGAGCTTTGATTTATCTTTCTTGATTTTTTAAGGCAACAGATAAATTTTGTAATTCTTTTTTTCTTTCTTTCTTTTCATTTTCATTTATTTATTTTTCGGATAAGACAATTTCTAAAGCTCTATATAGTGGAACTGTAAATCAGTTGTAGACAACTCATTGAAAGAATATATGTATAACTCGGCTGTTCGAGCCTTGTAAATGGGAGACCCCCCTGAACCCTCCTAATTTTTTAGTTTCATAATTGCCATATTAAAACGGCATTAATGGACTATGTCATTTTATCTCTCATCTATCGTGTATTTCACCTGGTAACCCCATGTTGAAATTTTTAGGATTGTAACCTATTTATAGAAAAATATATGTGATGCACATTCTACAGCTTAGTAGATATTGTAACAATAGATTAAAGCTCTTGTGAACTAATAGTATTTAAATATATGTAAAATATACTTGTGATGTATATTCTACAGCTTACGAAATATTGTAACAATAGATTAAAGCAGTTGTGAACTAATAGTATTTAAATAAACGGATGAAATTTTTAAACAATCATTTTATCAAATAAATGCAACCTAACGGAGCTTATAGAAAACGGTGGTTTACGTAACACATACAACATTTTCAGCGGACATTTATTCTTACTTTTATGTCGCGTTTTCGTAACGCATTTTCGTGTCTTATTTTTATGTCACATTTTCAAAAGGGGGTGAGAGATAAAATGACATAGTCATTAATATATTTAATGTGGCTGTTGCATGCCTGCATTATTTAGTCAACTCATTACCTAGGCGAAACTGAATGAGTATTCTAAAGTCAGCAATAAGAACACACACAAGAGTATATCCAACAATACTGTGGAACAAAAACACGGTTCTCAGTAAAAGAATTTCAGGGAGCATCCAAAAGGGGGGAAATAAAAGAAAGACAGAAAGAAAGGCTGTATCATTATCTTTTCGTTGACTAAAAGCGAAACTCGGACAAACGGAGGAGGGGTATCCAGATCCTTGCACCACCCACCTATGGCCTTTAGAAAATGGATTCCTTACCAATAATGTTACATTTTTGTCTTTATTTGAAGAATGAATCCAGAAATAAACAAAATATAGAAAGAAAACTAAGTGCCGAAACAAAAAAACAGACTCAGGGTCTGATCAAGGTCGGATTAAAGGGAGGGGGTCGGAGGAGGTGACCGCCCCTCCCGAGAAAAATGAAATTAATGTAAACAATCCCAACTTACTTCCATAAAATTTATATATCTATATAAATAAAATTAGACTTTTGTCTGTACATTTCTTTGAATTAAAAAATTTTGCGATTTCTATCCGTTTCAAGCACCCGGGAATCCGCTGTGACCCTCAAAAAAAAGTTTGTCTGTCTGTCATTCTGTCCGTGACGCTTTTTTTTGTTTAAGCATCACGTAAAAACGACTGAAGCGAATGATATGAAATTGGGTGTCATGATAGGTGGTCACTCAACTTAAAACATAGGCGTTCAATTTTTTAAAAATCCTGATTGGATTTTCAGATTTTGCGAAAATCGTTTCAAACTGCGTAAATTTGTGTTCGCACATCACGTAATAACTGCAAAGGTGAAAAAATGATATTTGGTGAAAGGATAGGTGGTCACTCACCTTAAACTATAAGCATCTAATTAAAAAAAATCCATCAGATTTCGAGATTTTGTGAAAATCGTTTAAAACTGAGTGAATCTTGTTCCTGTATTACGTAATAACGACTAAAGCGAATGATATGAAATTTGGTCACACGGTAGATGGTTGCTCAACATAAACTATAGGAGTCCAATTTTTTAAACATTTTAATTAGATTTTGAGATTTTGTGAAAATTCTCTCAAAATACGTCTATATTTCTTCAAACATCACGTAATAACGACTAATACGAATGATACGAAATTGAGTGATATGATAGGTAGTTGCTAATCTTAATTTATAGGCGTTGAATTTTAAAAATATTTTCCTTACATTTTGAGATTTTTCGAAAATCGTTTTAAAATGCTGAAAATTTGTTCCAGCATCACGAAATAAAGACTGCAGGGAATGGAACGAAATTGGGTGACAGGATAGGTTGTCACTCAACTTAAATTCTAGGCTTCAAATTTTTCAAAAATGTTGATTAAATTTTGAGATTTTGCGAAAATTATTTCAATATGCGTAAATATTCGTTCGCGCATCACTTAATTACGACTAAAGCGAATGAAATGACATTACTTGGTTACTCTCTAACCTGTAATATTTTAACAATACATGAAAATTATAACTTCGCTTTCTTTACTTTGGCAACATACTACATCCATTCTGTGGTACTCCTACAATGCTGACGAAAGTTCTTGCTTTTTGGAAATTTTGATTCACTAACCCGTCGAGGACGGGTACTTCAGCTAGTATATATATATATATGTGAATCTTCCATCCAAGCCTCCACCCACAAAATTGTATTAATCCGTCAGTGGGCTGGATTATTCATTAGGCTGTAGTCTATCTGTCCCGATAATTTCAGGGACTTTTCAGTAACAAGTCGAAAGAATTTTTTAATGAAGTTGTATAATCAAACTTTTTCAAAATGACTCAATAGAACGGAAATATTTGTGGCTATTTCTGAAGATGTTCTCTGGAACGCGAGTTGACCTTCTGCATTTCCCCGAGAGCTGAGATCCATAGGATTAAGATTGTAGGAAAAACGCGCCGCATAATCAATAATAATCCCCCACGAAACAATAATTTTTATTTAAATATTGGACATAAAGTTATTTTGTTTTGCAGTAAATATGAGGATGGTATTTTAAACGGATGTTGGGCAGCCCCAAAGTTCTTTTATTTTACAGTAAAGGCATTTTACGGCATTTTACGCCAAAGCCACACATCTAAAAGGTATTTTACAGTGTGGCTTTGGCGAAATTATAAGGTGTACTAGGGTGTAAACTATCTTAGAAGGCTTTTGGTAGTTGGCTTGCTTTGTTTTTACTTAATTATTTATTTTACATTTTACAATATTTAAACAAAGGCGAATTATTTTTTGAAACAATAATAATATATAGAATGTAAGTCATTTTTTTATAGTTGGGGAATCCACTATTACGATAAATTATCTTATTAATCTCGGAAATTAACCACGTTAAATATGAAAGAATTGATTTTTGGCCGGTCGCAACCACAGGTCAAGTGCGCGAATGCCAGTACGTTCGTTCAAATAAAATAATTAGAACCGAGAGGATCTTCGCACGGTCGGGGTATCCGAGAAGCCATAACCTCAGGCAAACTGAAAACAAAAAGAATTCTCGGATACTCTTGACCCACAAAGAAACTCACAAATTACTTGTCACATTTAAGATTATTATGTCTTGCAAAAACATTTAAACGTAATACGTTTTATCCGAATTTTTTATTATTTATTATATAGATTATTCTATTCCTCTTATAAAGATTTTTTTTTGAGCAAAATATTTTATATCATTTTAACGAAGATAAGTTGAAAAGTAATGTACATATGCTTGTAGAACACTAACGAAATGACCTTTAGAAGTTTTCCAAGCGGTATGTGGAAGTAACAGTCCCCCTGTACAAGCGTGTACAGTTTAAATGCCTTCCGTGTATGCAGTATATTTTGAATGGTGGAGGTATTATTGTGCTAGATCTATCTATCCCCAGTTCGATTTCTTATGAATTAACCCATTAAATAAATTAAGAGAAGTTAAAAATATGTAACCTATAATTAGTAAAGACCGTCCAGATAATGAAATAATTTTACAAGCATGTATTTTTATAGGGGAAAAAATAGTGTTTAAGGGCACAGTTTAAAGTACATATTGTTTTCGATGGTTTTAAAAATTTTACAGAAACAATTATTATTTTATGTGTGTAAACTTGTCTAGTTATATGTTTGCATATGGGATAGGTGGGAAGTGTTAGAAATTCCAAATATATATCCACGAACATTAACATTCATTTAAAAAAAACCTGAGTTGTACGAATAAATAACTTTAAACATCGTCAGTCTCACTATCTATTTGCCCCCCCCCCCCCACTTTATTTTGACGGGAATTTTTTCCGCACACTAATTTACTTGGAGAAATTGATTTGTCTAGTGTTAACTCAAATTTGTTCATTTTGAATCAAGAAAATTCGTAAAAGTTGTGTTTTATTTTATTATCGTACAAAACCTACAGATTAGCTCACCCAAGGTGGAGGAAGGGCTGGGATAAACCTCTCGCAAATATAACACGTGGGACCTTTTAGTTTTGTTTACATCTAATTAGCATTAATAATACCATTAATTAGCACTAAACATAAATTGTAATATAATTAGCACTATTTATTTTCTCATTCAATTTAGCTCTATTATGTGGGTGAACATATTATATATATATATATATATATATATATATATAGGTGCTTCACTGAGCAGGGGGCCCCTTGGTAACATTTGCTACGGGCCCCGCGCTGTCTTAATCCGGCACTGATGAGGTCAATAATTAAACAAATCCAAACAATATTATCACATTATTTCTGTAAAATTTATGAAATCGGAACTATTGTACGCAATTACGAACTATTGTAATCGGCACGAAGTCTGGGTTAGATAGAGCAAGGACAGACGGTGGGACGTACCAAAGAAAGAAAAAAAAAGAAAGTCAAAATATTAACACTTTTCATCTTTATCGGAATATGCTATAAAAATGTGCTTAGAAGTTTAATTTTTATGAAAAATTACGAAGGCTCTAGAAAGAATTTTGCTTTCTTCTATTTACTGTACTAGCCTTGCTTACTAGCACCATGAAAAATTATAAATGAAGGATCATTTGTCCGCCAGAGGAGAAAATAATTGTCTTATTTCTTACACTGATAAGGTCACAGAATACTGAATAAATAAACTGCCGAGCCTTTTGGAAGTTGCTTGATGTGTGCTGTCCGACCAGAGTCAGCAACGGTGCGCACCGAGATATATCGAGATTAGTTGTCACGGGGATTTATGTACAGCCCGTGCGACGGAAAGATAGCGTGGGATGAGATTACGATCAGGGAATAGAACAATAAATGGGACAAAAAATACCGCGGAGTGTGGACAAATAGTTAGGTGTCGTCGAAAAGTTCCAGTCTATCCATTATAAACGCAACCCCTGTTATGGGTAGAATGTGCTTTCTTCCAGAATCTGTCATCCAAGTATCAGAAGTTAATGAATCGAACGAAAAACGTCTGGTGTATTATACATCAGCTGTTTTCTTTGAAAGTGATGTAAGTCCGTTTTACATTATGTGAAGATATTTAAGAGTTTGTATTTGGATTGTTTGTAGTTGCGTTAACTTAACTAACTAAGCATAAATTGACAAAATTGTGAAAATATTGAAGGATTTTTTGGAGGGAACTGTTTACAGATAAGATCATAGAGCATAGCAAGATTGTATTCATATTTTTAGTCAAAAATAGACTTGCACCACTTTTAGAGAAAATGGCTCATAAATTTTTGTAAATGATATTGATTATTTTGGAATTCATAATGTAAAATAAGTTAGAGAGTTATTTTGTCAGTTACTTAAGCACAGTACTGTACTATGTATTGTCGAATCTCGCTAACAAGGTATGATTAAGGCATTATAAACTGCACATTACACTCCAATAAGCTATAAGTTACAAGATTAATATTTTGTAAATTTTTAATGTTCGAAACACAAGACATCCTGGATGTTAGCCAGAACTGTAAATTCTTTTTTATGATGGCTTTTCCTTTATTTTTATTCATTTTTCCCCTCAATGGACGGGCACCTGCTCATCAAGCATTTTGACACCGCTAAGGCCCGAATTACTGGCCATTTTATTATGAGAGCACCCAATGGACGGCCAGCGTTAACCCCTATGAAGGAACGGACGAGTTAACATCCATGTCCAAGCCAGGATTTTTATTCATTCTTTGATACAGTTATTGTATACGCGTAGGTTGCCTTTTAAGTTTCTACAAAAAGTAATAAGAATTTTTGGGGAACAAACTGTTTTATTGCTTTTCAAAATATTAGCTTTAAGATTTATAAACTTTTCACTCCGATCAAACCAATTCTTGAAAGAGTTTTTCCATTCTGAAGTTGATATGTCAGAAACATGGTATTGGAAGGCATAAACAGCTTCTTGAAGTGATGAAAATCGCTGCCCACACATTTTTTTTTTGTTTGGCAGAAGGGAACCAGAAAAAGTTTTGAGGTGACAAATCAGGAGAATATGGGCAATACGACATCAATTCGATATTTTTATACATCAAATAATCAATTATTTCATGTGCTGTGTGGGAGCTGGCGTTGTTGTGATGAAGAATGACGCTTCGATTTCTGTTGTTTTTCCTGCTTTCATTGATGACTTCTGCCAAACAAATTTCTGTCCACCATTTAGCGTTAATGGTTTCCTTGAAAGAATGGTTGCGATATGTCTTGTAAGGCCGAAGGAACAAGTAAAAACATAAAAGGTAACCCTCGTAAGCTTCTGCAGTATTCCAGTATTCAAAGATCCAAGTACCGATGGGCACGGAATAAAGAATTCCGGCCGCTAAATTAACTTACCTCCCAGATCCCGTTACACCACTAAGTTAAGTCCACTATTCAGTCAGGGCATCATTCAAAAACCATGCTGGGAAGTAAGTGAACTTACTTAAGGGGAATCGTCTCCACTGTATCTTTTTAGTGATAGGAATGATAGATTCAAAATTGAAAATGAATAGGAAAAAAAAAAAAAAAGAATGACCCCTTTCTCTGATAATATTTTTTGCCAGAATCATAACTTTCCTCTTCGTTGCGAGTGTCCCTAGGTCCTCAATTGTCCTAATTAGGCCCCGATTTCCAATGTTCAGTCAAAAGCGCATAGAATAGAATACTATAATTATGGTTTAGGATATGAATTACTATGCATATATATTCATTAGAATAATTAGATAGGGAGACGTGGGAGAATTATGGGTCACTCTTTTTTCGGGGTAGGTAACTGTCACTATAGCATTTTTTTTTTTTTTTCAAAACTGCTAAATTATGCCAAGTCATCCTTATGCATTCTATTTTCTTATATCAAGTTCAAAAACAATGTAACTATGAAGCAAATAAGAGAGAAAAAATAAAAACATTTTACACTACTATAAAACATCTTCAAAAAGATTGTCTCTGAAAATCCTGATTTTAAAAGATTCATATCAATGAAATATTTAAAAAAAAATAATTTTGTTGGTGCTGGTTTTTTTTTTAAATTACAAATGGTCTAAGCTTTCCATATGTACATATAGTTTTTCTTCATTATTTTTAAAAGTATGCTCATTTATCCCTCAGTTTACTGGGGTAATTCTTGGTCAGTGATATTTTTTGATATTTTGGGTGTATTTTTTACTTATTTTTGTATAAATAAAATTAGTATTTACTAAACTGCTATATTTTACTGTAATATTATATTATACTCTAACAGTAACTTTTACACCCTTCTGGCTCAAAAATAAATTCCAGCTTTGAAAAAATATGAAGTCAGCAATTAAGGCGCACATCTCCCGTACAATATTTCGAAATAAAAAGACAGATTAATGCAAATTAATGAGTTATAGCAAATCAAACTTCCTTGGGCCTTGTAACTGAAAGAGAGAAAGAAATAGAAGAGAAATCAAATGAAAAGAATAAAAAGGAAACTCCAAAGCATAAAATGTGGACATCTAGAGAAACCTTGCTTTAAAAAAAAAAATAGAATCACCCCCAAAAAGATATAGACAGCCCACACCAAATGTAGAAAGACCTAATTTGGAACGCTTTAGTGATAAAGAACTGTCCAATGACAATGAAAATAATACTGAAGAAGCTGCAAAAAATATTCCTCCTCGAGAAGATGCTAAGAAGGTGCTACAAAGAATTCATATTGTACTCGAAGAGCTGAAATATTTTGCTGTGTATTATGATAATGACTCATTCTACAATCGGAAAATAACTAAAATTTTGGACAAGGAAAAAGTAGAAATGAAATTTTTGGAACAAGGTGTCGGAAATTTTCACTGTCCTAAACAAGATGCTTTGGAATTAATTCTAAACAAGTGCATATTCTACGGGCCAGTTAATTTAAATACACTTGTTGTGCAAATTATATAGTTTTTATACAAACTAAAACAAAATTTTACGCAGTTTGAAACGATTTTCAGAAAAATCTCAAAATCTAATCAAAAAAAATTTTTTTAATCGGACGCCTATAGCTTAAGTTGAGTGATCACCTATCATGTCACCAAATTTCATTTCTTTCGCTTTAGCCGTTATTATGTGATGTGTGAACAAAAATTTACGTAGTTTGAAACAATTTTCGGAAATTTTCAAAATCTAATGAATTTTTTAAAATTCAACGCCTATAGTTTAAGTTTAGTGACTACCTATTATGTCACCAAATTTTATTTCATTCGCTTCAGTCAGTTTTAAGTGATGTGCGAATAAAAAAAGTGTCACTGACAAAACGACCGACAGAAAAACTTTTTTTTTCTTTTTTCTTTCTCTCTCTCTCTCTTTTTTTTTGGGGGGGGGGGACGATCGGACTGGGGTCCCAAATGCTTCAAACGGATAGAAATCGCAATACCAATTTCTAATACCAAGTAGTGTACAAGCAAAGTCTAATTTTATTTATTTAGATACATAAAAGTTCCCATTCCGAAATTGAAGCAACCATCAATTCAAACGTTAGTCATTTCACACCGAGTCGAACTCGTCTGGTGGTTAAAACGCTCGCATACCACACCTTGGGTCCACAGTTCGATACCAGTCGCGGAAGCTAGAAGGACCCAGTTTAAAAGTAACTTGAAGTTCTTACGTATGATAACAGATGGCAGCACTAAAATTCAAAGAAAGGAGGTAGAAATCTAAGCAGGCAAGGGACGGTGTAGCTGTGACGTCACAATCCACTTTCTCTCCCATATGTATCTGGGCGTGATGGTCACTGCAGATGCAGCATTAAAGTTCCCAAGACACCCAGAATGGGCTAATAATATGTCGGGGGAGAGGGGAGAAAATGTAGGTGTCAAAATAAGTAAATAAAATAAAACCAAAGAACAACAGCTGTTTTATTACTACTTTTAATCTATAAGACAACAATAATAACAAAGAAACAAATTGAAATCAAAGTGAAATTCTACCAGAATGAATTTTTCTTTAATGTAAACAAAGATTCTTCCACGGGCAAAAATAATTGTAAAGAAGTATGATATATAATCGTTCTTCTAACCCACCACCACCACCACCTTTCTAACATTTTTTTTTTCTTTTCGCAACAATGAATTATTTTACTACTGAAAAGTAATTTAACTTTTTTCTTGAATTTCCAAAAGTTTTTATTTACCAGACAGTTTTACTTTTTAAAAATAAATTCTACGATTGTAAGCGTTGCGATGGCGTCAAAGTTCCAAAAAGTTTGGCCTCATACATCTAAGTGGAACTGGTTCAACACGCTTAAAACAATCTACTTGATTCGCAGTCACCACCGAATGCATATTTGTAAATAACTAATAATCCGAATGTATCCTTATCTAATCTGCGTGTAAGCTTTGACAAGTTCCTAGCTCTCTCTCTCTCTAATACATCAGAGTCCGCGGTCCCACATGCGGATACGCCCTCGTTGTCCCGCTATCTCCCCTTGTCGGGGGACACCTATATCTCCCCTACCTAAAGCAGGGTTTCCATTCGAATATATGTGACAGGGCGCGGAGGAGAGAGAAAGGGCTCTCTCTCTCTTTGCCGCTAAATTGGAACAAGCCCCGACAAATGGGCTTTCCTTGTTCGCCTCCATCCCCGATATACTCCGCGGAATAATTAAAGTTTTCTTAACGCCTTTTTCTCGGGGGCGCACACACACGGGGCTGCGTACGTGTGCGATGCTGTTTCCACTGTGGGGGTATATTTTCGGATTTCTTTCCCGCTCTTTTCGCGAATTAAAGTTTACGATTCGTGAAGGATACAGTTTTATTTTTAGATAACGTGTTTGTTTGGTGAAATGTTTTGGATAATGCTGTATTTTGTGGATGAGGCTGCGACGGTGGAGAAAAAAAAAAGGGGTGTTGTTTTAAGGTATTCTGGATGTCTGAGTGGAAGGGGGGGAGGGGTTCGAATAATTTGTGAAGAGGAATGTGTGGAGTTTGAAAGGTAAAAGAGACAAAGTTTGATATTTTGAATAAACAGAGTGGTTGTTCCGTCTCAAGATGTCTAACCATGGAAGAAAAAACAATTTTTTTCCCCTTTTTTTCACAATACTTGTTACGGTTGCATCTGGTAAAGTTTTTCTTAGCTAAGTTTTTCTTAGCTAAAGCATATCAAAACGTAACTAATATCAACCATGTCTCAATAAAGACTAGTTCCGTTAGCTATTCTGTCTACTGAAAAGGTTTATGCTCAAAAGTTAGATAACTGGGAAAGTAATTTCGAAATTTGTGATTTAAAAACTAAAAAATTGCTTTTGTAATGCTTTGTTTATGTGAAGTGTTAGCTTATAGAACGGCATTTGTATCCATTTAAAATTAACTCGTTATTTCTATTTCAGTGTGTTGTAATATCATACTGCTAATATTTACATACTGGTTGGCTTGTAATAAATGGAGGGCTGTAGTGAAGGGGACGCCAGAATTTAACTTCGCACAGTCATAGGACCACCACTGTGTAATTCGTATGCAAAAAGATCATTTAACAAACTAAAACTCAGTGGAATACTCTAACAGAACCCTTAACAACTTCTCAGCATATATTATTTTAGAATTCACAGATTTTGCACTACAGCTTGGCAAAACGGGCTAAACAACAACGCCTCTGACAGTTCAACAACGTAGAGCTATAGCTCACAGTGGCGTCGCGTAGGGGTGAGTGAAAGGGTGCGCCCGTCCCGGACAGCAAAATTCTAGGGGTAGCAAAATCCCTATCGTTGACTTATTTCAAAGAGATTAAAATGATTATATATATATATACCCATCTATCTATATATATTTATATATATATATATAGACAGATAGATTTAAAAAATATATAAATATATATATTTATATATTGCTGCGCTTCAATTCTAAAATTCTCTTCGCCTGTTAGGTGTCTTATCACTTTCTTTTTAAATATGCACTGAATATACATTAGGGGGATTACGGTTTATATTTTGTCTGTAAACAGTGACGGCTTGATACGGTGAGCATCGCATTGGGGCGCCATATCGCAAAGGTTTTCTGTGGAAAAAAGTAAAAGCAGGGGTCGCCCTTTTTTACTTTTGCAGCGGTGGCGCCAAGTATCTTTATAATAAATTACATATGTGTGTGTATGGTGGGGGGGGGGGGGCGGAATTTGACATCTGCCCCAGGTGGCAGAAACCTACGCTACGCCACTGATAGCTCTCACTAGGTGTGTTCTCGGCAAGAAACACTCCTAGTTTGAAACTAACTCAGTGGGATTCTATTGGTGAGTTTTTATTCTGTTGGTAGTCTCTGGCGAGTTTTCTGGAGAATTCGCGCATCATCGTGTACGAAAATATTACATATCTTTCACGTAATTGGATTGCATAGTACTAATGGTGATTTCCTCTGAGCTCCATTTATATTAAATTGAAGAAGTTGGAGTGAAATATTTTCCTATCTAAATACTGTTTCGGATAATATTTGGTGGCAGATTTTTGCTTAAGAACTTTTTCTGAAAGTTGCAGGAGACGTAAAATCTGTTGTTATTATAAGTGTATAGAGTATTTGGTGAAAAGTATTATTAATTTTTTCGAGTATTCAACAACATTGGTTTCTTTTTCTTAAAGTTGTTGAAAAGTCCTGTGACACCGATTGTCTTTTAAAAGGAACAACCTTAAACTCCCCGATAACTGAACAGATTATTGCGTTAAAACATGCTCAACTGGGCGATGTTTTAATCATCCCCAACTTGGATGGGTGGCAAATCTAAGATGGAGCAATCGCATCACCCGCCCCCCCTTAAGCACATTTATGCCCACCACAAAACCCATGTTTAACTTCTTCGCTGTCATCATTGGAAAGGCGTAACAGAAAAGACTATCCTCATTTGAATGATGAGAATGATGGCATCCAATGATGAGAACGAGCAGGACTTAACACGGATTCGAGTTTTAAAATGACCAGGTAGATTTATAAACGTGAGTGACCCATCTCTGATAATATGCTTGGTCCTACTGATCTCCCCGCCCTTGAAACTTTTCTGGATGCACCATTGCTTTGAATCTACCCTTTAGGTGGTGCATTGCAGCGAAAATTCAGGGTCAGTGAAGGGAATTTGACTCTTCCTCTTCTCTACTTGAGCAGGTTGCAGTTCGCCTCTGGGAATGATGACGGGAGAGGTCCAGGACTGGCAGATCAGCGTCAGCTCTGCCACTGACCACCGGAAGGAGCCCGGCTGTCACATGCGGTACGCCCGCATCTACCAGCCCCCAGGCAGGGCGTGGTGCGCCGGCAGGAAGGCAGCCCTAGAGTGGATCCAGGTGGACTTGGGAGTCTCTGCCACGGTAATATTTGTCTAAGTCATGTATATGTTTAAGCAAAACCCAAGTTTTTTAAAAGGTCAATGTAACTTGAAAAGTTCAGAGCAACCCATCTTGCAAATTGATGTTTGAAGTCAGCAAGTCAGATAATTAAAATTACCTGGCAAATAATTAAAATTACCTGGAATACAAAATGTTCATTCATTTTGAACTAATAGCGTATGAGTTAAACATCACGGAATGTGACCGGTCCAATAGAAATCTTAACATAACACAGAGAACTAAGACCTTTTCTGGACAGTCCAATGCCCTTCCATGGCAATGCCACAGCGTGATGCTGCCCTAAAGTCGCAAGTAAATTATTGAGAACAGATGATTGACTTTCTAAAGACTTTGGGAGTGCAACGTCACAGGCGATTCATCACAGTGACTTCTAGATGATGTCACATATTGCTCACTGGGTTATGTGAATGCTACATATGCGACACGCATAGGTCGTCAATGAAACTGCGTGCTGTTACGGATATCATAACTTATAGATCCTTTCATCAACTTACTTGAGAAAAAAAAGTGGGTAGTTGTAAAGAGTTACTTAGCGTAAATACGTGTTAGGAGAATCCTTTAGAAAGACCCCCACAGAGAGCATCCACCTCCCTTCAGCCTGCACCCCACGTACAGATAATTGGCCGTAACCCGACAATAACAAGAACATTGTAAAGAGTTAAGAAAAAAACTGCACTGTAAACTACCACAAATCATTCTTCTTTCCATTTTGTAGATTACTGGAATCATGACTCAGGGGCGCGGCGATGGACACCAGTGGGTGACGTCTTACCTTCTGTCCTACAGTTTGGATGCATATCATTGGAAGTATTGTTCTGACGTGTATAGCAATCGTAAGGTAAGTGCCATTTTTCATATGTGAATTAAACATGACTGCTACAATCCTGGTTATGTTCAATATACGAGTATTTACTGCAAAACGGAAAAAAAAAACGTGACTGCTGTTTTCATCATTAAAGCAACATTTGACGCATGCGACTTGGTATTTTTTTTTTGTTGTTGTTGTTGTTTTTGTTTCTCGGTGAATATCAAAGCAACCTCAAAATCAGATTTTTAGAATCCATACACAATTTAAAAGCTGCGAGGAGTGTGCGTCACAGTTGCAGCTGCTCCAACATATTTAACACTTTCCAACAGAAGTAAAAAGTGTCTATGATTTCGGTCGTTTGTCAGTGATTTAATTGCCGTAAATATGAATTGATTCCTAAGAAAATCATAATGCTAATGTATGCATTATTCCACACGCACTACTAAAAATGGTGTAAAGCATTATATTTTTCATCAAATGTCTTTCAATGCATTAAAGTTTCTGGATAATAGCCCTTGATTAAACCGCATTTCAGAGACGCTCCTTTTATTTCAAACAAAGTAAAAGTAATATAAATTTTCTAAAGCTCATGGAAGAATACTCTCCATCTAAAACAATGCATGTGACACTAATAATTAATTTCCTTAGGAGAAAAAAAAATGTAATAAATTTATAGGTTCTAAGAATATAGAAATTAAAAATAATTTTTTTAGTTTGTTACTTGCCTTCATCTGTTCGCTTCCATCTTTGCCAAGAATCAGCAGCAGCGATTCCCCTTCTAACCATGTCGTTACTTCCTGACATGGGTTTTTGAATGTCTCACTACGTCTCACGTAAACCGCGTTAGCCCAAGAGTGGAAAAAAGCGAGAGCTTTCAAAGATTCATTATAGAACTCAACGATGAGCGTGAACACGTTGACCATTCGTTAAGCAGTTAGTGAGTTCAAAAAATAACATTTTGTTGGAAGATGTTTTATAATTGATAAGTTCGGCCTAATTTATTATCAAAGGTGCAATTGATCCAAGATTTCTTTTCCAGCAATCAGACATCTGTAGACACACATTCTGGGGAAGATACAGAGTGCGTGCGCATTCTGTGGATCTGAATCTCATAGCACATAGTTGTCATGCTTGTAGCCACAGAAGCAACTCAAAATCATTCTCAGAAAAGAATGGACCAAAATTTTTGGAAAATACTTGAATAGAAAATGTGCTTTAGTGCCTCTAAAAGTCACACTGTAAACTGCAATTCATCTGCATTCTTGTCTTAAAAAATATTCCGATTAAGACACCCTCCCACACTTCACAGATAGCCCTTTCCAACATTAAAGCTAGAAAGTAGTATTCAGAATTGATATTTTTCTTAATTGTAGTTGATCTTTCTTAACATCGTTAAAATTGTCTAAATTTAATAACGTGTGCATAATTTTTACAGGATGATAGGTTATCTTTTTTTTTCTTTTACACTTCTAATATTGAGACCAGATAGTTTAACCTGTCAACTCTCATCTTTAAAAAGATAGAACAGCGAAGATACTTCTTCTTTTCCCGAAGTGTCCCAGTTCACATTCAGAAAACCATGACAGAAGAGGCATCTTCACCATTCCGTCTTTCGAATAACGTGAGCAAATAGCTGACAGATTAGTCTGCGACACTTATTGGGGGAGGGGGGCGGGGGTGTTACGTGAAGATAATCCCAAAAAGGTGGTAACGGGCATTAACTTAATTTATTAGAGATAAGTGGGCAATGTAAATTGAAAAAGTGTTCAAAATAAGGTCGGAAATAAGACTAACAAAATTCTCTCGATAAATTTCAAAAAGTTACGATTTTTAAATTTGTATACCATAACCGTACAAAGAAATTCCCAATTAGTAAAATGTGCCCCATATACAAATGAGATAATGTACAAATTTTCAGCCTTTGATCATCAAACGTCTCGGATATGTCTTTATACAAAGATGATCGGAAGCTGTACATGAATTTGAATGTAAATGCTCATTGCTAAATTAGGGGAAAAAAAAATTATTTCGTATTTTATATACGACCCCTGAAATATGATCATCAGACGTGACTTTTCCCCCTCCAGAGCCATTGGAAAGTGGTTTGAGTCAGCACATATTTATCTTCATAACTCTGATACTTTTAAAAATATAATTCTGTTATTTTGTATGAGAGAAATTTTCCTTTAAGACTTATTTCCTTCCTTATTTTGATTATTTTTTTCGTTTATATTGCCTACATATCTCTAATATATAAAGAATTGAAGCCCATTACCACCTTTTTTGGGACACCCAGTATAGAAGAGACGGTTCTCATTATATTGTACAGCTACCTTTTAATGAAAACTGTTCAGAATTTTCAGGCCCACTGAACGTAAAAATCTGCATTAAAAGAAAAAGCAATTCTTTGACAAAGTTTCATTAATAACAGTAGTTCGAACATTGTGACTCTAGAGCAGCCACACGCTGCTAGGGAATGCTGGTACTTAATCTTAACTACTTCAGCGCGAGAGCGCCACTGCCCTATTTTAAAATTTTTGCTTTTCTAGTACCTTACCTTTGACACCTGAATTCAGTTCGGGCAACGCAAATGCACCGATTGTGGAATACCCGATCTGAGTTAATTAACAAAATTAAAGAGAATTTTTTTTTTCATTTCTGGCACGGGGAAATCAACATTTTTTCATAATCAGACTGTATATAAAACATTTCCCATAATTTTATATTTTTTAGTGATGAGGAAATGTTAAAAATGCCACGCATTTTTTTTCTTTTCTTTTCCCCAGATAACAGCACTCTTTTAGAAAAGGTTGGTCAACCTTCGTTTAAACCAAAGCTGCAAAAGCTCATTGAAGGATCGTTAGTAAAAACAAGGAAGTTGGGGGGGGGGGGCTATAGTGAATTAAAAGTAAGACTTAGGGTATCAGGCCATAATAACGATTTTAGCCGAGAAATATGTTATCGGCATCATACATCTCACTCTTCTTTGCGTGCGCAACTGCCTCAACATGCTGAGTAAAGACAATTTCACCTTTTTAACCTTTCCTTTCAGCCGCCCGCAAGACTAAAATGAATCAGCACTGTTCGTTCGTGTACCACCAAGTGTCCTTCCATTCGTTGATTAATAACTAGGTTCTTTTTCAAATTTACTTCCAGACATTCAAAGGTAACAGCGACTCCCACTCTACGCAAACCAGTTATTTGGATCACAACGTCACGGCACGGTTCTTGCGACTGCACGTCTTACAGTGGCACCAGCATCCAAGTATGCGATTGGAAGTCCTAGGATGCCAAGGTATGTACTACCGTCGTTTCCAGAAACATAGTAAGAAAGGCCAAGCAAAGTTCTTTTTTTTTTTCCTTTCAAAATATTGAATAAAAGCTTGAATGCAGGTTTAACCCTTTAACGCGCAGTGAACCCGCTCTGGGATCACCAAACTCTGACGTTTTGATTGTTGCCAGTCACAAAGAATAGATTTGATTTCTATAAAAATAGTTGCGGATGACATATAGCTCCACGAGAATCCTTTACTTTTTAGCACGTCATTACCCGTAAAGAAATGGTCACGATTCTTTTTAACAGCACTGACATCTGCCGAAAAATGGAAGAACGCGAGTACGGCTGGATAGATTGCCCAATGCTGAAAAAAGGGCAGCCGTTGCCATCGCTCGACTTAACTACCAGCAAGATGGCGGACGATCAAAACGTTCATCGCGTGCCACAGATCTAGAGACCCTTTTCTGACGCAGCTGGCTGTGCCGCACAGCCAGCAAAGGCAGCCTGGCAACGGCTGCCCTTTTTTCAGCATTGGGAAAGGGTTGCGCCTCAAAGGGTTAAGGGCAAGGCGATTTGCGTGTGGCAGCTACAGCGGCGGAAGCTCAAACAGACGCACTAAGAATACCTTCACCTCTGCCTTGCCAGGTGACGATGACCACGCCCCTTACGGTCTTCCTGTCCCCCAAGTCCACCATTCAGACGGGGTAGTCCACGTAGTAGTTGTCCAGGATGGCGCACCGCCTCAGGTGGGTGTCCTCGTCCCCGTCCACGGCGTAGGAAGAGTGCCCGTCCTTCCAGCCCATCCACGAGTGCCGCTTGTCGTTGACCCACGTGTCCCTCTTGTACGCCAGGTTCTCGACTGGTGGGAAAAAGGAAACACGCGATTAGCAAGTGAGTGAACGATTGGTTGGTTTGGTTTGTTGGTGTTTATTGGCACAAAGTCCAGAAAGGACATGCTGCGCCAGACAAGGAGTTAAAATCACAGCATGATGTATTCAGGTAAAAGGTACCACAAAACCTAGTAAAAGCTAAAAAGTAAAGACTAAAAAAGTGGAAAGTAAAATTCAAAAAACGTTAAAAGTAGATAAAAAGCGAAACAAAGGCATCTGGATGGGGGCTCCCATCCAGATACCAGTCAGACAGAAAGGGACACTTTACACTGAATAAAAACCACAGATCTAGAGACTGCACTGAATAAAAGCCACAGATCTAGAGACCCTTTTTTGACGACAGCCAGCTGTCGTCAAAAAAGGGTCTCTCGATCTGTGGCACGCGATGAACGTTTCGATCGTCCGCCATCTTGCTGGTAGTTAAGTCGAGCGATGGCAACAGCTGCCCTTTTTTCAGCATTGGAAGAGGGTTGCGCCTCAAAGGGTTAACCCATCAATGAGCGCCTCATCTATTTCTAGACCAGTACTAAGCAGTACAGGGCCTCCCCCTTCTGCAAAAGTCATCTATGTTTGAAGGGTTCCGCGGCCACAGCCTATTAGATAATCCAACCCTATCAATGTCCAACGTTGCCTGGGGGCATTCAAAAACAAACAGAGAAGTACGGCACCACGGATTAAGGGCGAGATTCAAGTGAAACACAATTCGAACGTTTTCCGCGTCGAACAGGGGAAACTTCGAAAGATATCAATGTTTCTTATTCAACTGAAACAAAGCAATCGTGTCTTGATCACGTGACAGCGCGACAGGTTTGTTCATTGGATGTATTCTGGGGACTGAACTGGGAACCGGAGACTGAAAAACGTTCGATTCGAACTCGATCGCACGCGTTTCACTTGAATCTCGCCCTAAATCTATACCATTGCGTCTTTACAACCGTAATAATGAACAAGTTAAACCTCGTGAATGTGATGTCATTTATGCATTCGATAAACTAATCGATCCCCTGCAGAATGTCAGCTACTACAACTAGTTTTGAATGGTTACTGAAGCAGGACTACCATGGTAAGTTACATTTGTTTCGGGAAAGGTTATTGCATGGAGATAGTAAATACACTTTTTGTTTTTCTTTCGTAATCAGCCATCAACACCTTTCATCATTCACCGGTTTTTTTTTTTTTTTTTTTTTGTAAAAGATCAATTTTGGCCCGAAAACTATTATGCATTTCCTAGATTCTAATTTTATCCCTTTTTCTTAGACATTGGCCGTTTTTTTTTTTTTTTTTTTGGAAGCTGCGTAAATGTTATGTAATAGAATTTGTTTTGTAAAGATATTTTAACGGTAAAGATGGGTCATTAAACGGCTTAATGTCTGTAATTTACTTTCAGAATGCAATTCCATCATCAGTGTTCCTCCGCAAGCCCAGCTGTCAGCTTCCACTTCCAGACCATGGAGCAAGCAAGGAACCTGCACGCCAGAGGATGCTCACATATACAGCCACGGAGGATGGTGTGCCAAACATAGCGACAGTAAGCATGCTGGCTCTTTAATCGTCCTAACGCAAGCTTCATATACAGATTGTTCTAATAAAATACATGCACATTTCAACAGAAGTCAGGGAGAAAACTTCCGAACTACACTGTTTATCATTAATTAACGAAAAATTACAAAATGACGCAAAAAGTTCGTAGTACATTTTCGTAGACATGAAGAAATCTACGAAATTGACCCCAAGTATACAACAGATAGTAGCCTATAATAACATGAAAAGAAATTACAAAACGCTTATGGTTTTAAGGAAATTAGCATATGTACAAAATAAATAAAGTGGATGTGTTTGATAGAGGAAAAGTACCTTCAATGGGGAATATGACCCCCCCCCCCAACAGCAATGCAGCACCCACAGCGATGTATGGTGCTGTTAGTTATGCAGTCTATCAGTTCCGTTAGAAGTGAGAGACATTGATTACTCTTGTAGTATAGTTGCAAACGTGGCAAGGGTCTGAGGTGGAGGAGTGAGAGCAACTAAACCTCTTCCTAAAACATCTCAGACATGCTCGATAGCATTTAGGTCCAGTGATCGAGTTGTCCACTCCATGCGGTGAATTGCTTGCTGTTGAAGTTAATCGTTCACGATGAGAGCCCTGTGCGGTCTAGCATTGTTGTTCTAAAACAGAAAACCATCATCTATTTCCCAGACATAAGTTCACGTAAATTATCAAGAATGTCACCCCTATAGGCCTGAGGATTCACGGTCTCGCGTGGAAAGACATGGAGGTGTGTGAGATCCCTCCCCAACCACGGACACTTCCTCCTGCGTATACATCTCCTTCACTGATGTTCGATGGATGGTAACGGGTTCCGGGTTCTCTCCAAATCAAACAACACCTGCTATCACTTTGGCGGCTAAGCCTGGGCTCATCCATAAAGAAACCAACCCTCCACTGATTAGCTATCCAGTGGACATGTTCATGTGACCACCTCAAATGACCACCTCATAAATGACCTCAAATGACTCACGTGACCACCTCATCACGTTCCTTCTGTGGTGGGACGTGAGTGGTACGCAATGACTAGTCGTCTCGCGTACAACCTTCTTGAAGTCTTCTAAGCACGGCTGACATTGATACCTGTGGCTGCCTGCCTGTGGCTGGTGGCTGCAGCGAGGCAGGACTGGAGTTGATTCGGAGTTGTGGTTCTATACCTTCGTGCGGATAAAGACAAATATCGGACGTCGGTGCTGGTCGTTACAGTTGGCCATACTTTTCTGAACTTCCTAGATGCCAAATTTGTTGTTAGAAATTCTTGCCCAAAGTCTGTGAACCACAAAAGGATTGACATTATCACATTTGTCTGACTTTATCCTGCCTCTAATCTCCCAATAGCTCTTTATCGCAGTTCTTCGGGCAAATGATGCATTTGGATCATTGTTACGAATTGGCTATCCCCAATTTTTACTTTCCGAACATGTATCATGCAAGGAAAGTATTGTAATCATGAAAAAATTCGACTTCGAGATTTTGGTGTTTTTACACGTTTTGAGGTCTTCTGAATCCATTTATGCTATTTTTACGAGATGTATGTATGTATGTATGTATGTATGTGTGTATGTATGTATGTGTGTATGTGTGTGTGTGTGTGTGTGTGTGTGTGTGCGTGCGTGCGTGCGTGCGTGCGTGCGTGCGTGCGTGAGTGAGTGAGTGAGTGAACACGATAGCTCCTGAACGAAGCATTCCATTGAGCTCAAATTGGGTATATATGTCATAAACCACCGTCGCAAGACCGGTATTGATTTTGGTGTGTATAGGACTTATAGTTTTTCTGCAGGGTTACGACAAAGATTTCTTTTACATTATGGCCTATGGGGGGAAATTCTTGAAAGTGCGCTAGCGTTTAAACGGTACATTCGATTGAGCTCAAATTGGGTATATATGATCTAAACCACCGTTGCAAGACCGGTATTGATTCTGATGTGTATAAATCTTATAGTTTTTATACAGGGCTACGACAAAGATTTCTCTTACATTATGGCCTATGGGGGGGGGAATTCTTGAAAGTGCGCTAACATTTAAATGGTATATTCAATTGAGCTCAAATTGGGCATATATGTTATAAACCACCGTCGCAAGACCGGTATTGATTTTGGTGTGAATAGGACTTATAGTTTTTCTACAGGGCTACGACAAAGATTTCTTTTACATTATGGCCTATGGGGGGAAATTCTGGAAAGTGCGCTAGCGTTTAAACGGTGCATTCGATTGAGCTTCAATGTGGTATATATATTTGAATTATTCATCGATTAAATATTATTTAAATGCTTGGTAATGATCTTAATCGTAAGTGTTCCGAAAGTCGAGTGGAGTCACTCCAGATTTTTTAATTTATTCTCCTTCAAAAACTTCAAAATTTAAGTCAGTTATAGTCTCTCTGGATATCGGGGGCTCCTTATTAGGGCAGGACCCATGGTGAGCGCTGTTACGCCTATAGGTAGCTACTACCTCCCGTACGAATAACTATGGAAGCTGTACATCGCACAAAGGAATATAGTATACATAGGTATATATTGTCTCACAGAAAGTAGAGAAGTGGAAGATATTTTGACTGCACCTGGTTCAGATATTTATTTGCTCATTGGAACTCAAATACTAAACGAAATTGGGACCCCCTTTCTACCCATTTAGCTATCCTTCGAAACCTTGAAATACCTGTTTAACCCAGATTCCACCTGTTCGTTTTACTTTCATCGTTGTGAATAAGGTGCTTTCAGAAAGAAGCAACTCTGAATAAAATAGAAATCTCCATTATTGAGAACAAGGAGCAATGGGAGAGAACAAGTTATCTGGGTTCAGAGAGCAGAGGGAAAGATTTTGACTAATCCTGAATCTCTCGCCTTATTCCCATTGTGCTTGAAGGCCGCTTATACAAACTGTTTGTGTTTAATGCAGCGGTTCTCAACCTTTTAACGTCGCCCCTCCCCCACTAAGGCTAACTTACGGTGGCGCCCCCTCCTCACATTTTTCAGCATACATTCAGTTTTTTAATCTTAAACAGTGAACATTTAGTCGAATTTTCTACAAAATAATGTTATCAGTTCGAATGAACATTTTAAGGTAAAATGGATATATTTTTGAAGAAAAATTGAGAATAAATGAGATTATTTTTTAAAAACTACTCTAAACTTTTTAAAAACTAATCTATGATTTTTTAAAAACATGCATCACTACTTGCTCTTTGGTTTTTCTCGCGCCCCCTTGAGGGGCGCCCCCCACAGGTTGAGAAACGCTGGTTTAATGGTTCCGAACCGTATAAAGTATTATATGCAAAAGTCTTTGTGTAAATCGTACCATTCGGCAACAACATTCACACGCGAAGTAGGCCGACCTTACAGAATGACCCTAGGGCAGGGGTGGCGAACCAATGGCACGCCACGGATCAAAACGGTTTGCATTTTAATTAAAAATAACACATGTTTTAATATGAATTACGCATACAACCGTATTTTTTGTAATTAAGTAAAGAATTTTGAGTTGTTAGTATTTAGTTTTATTATTTTTTAATCATCTCTAAGTCAAAATTACTTGACGGTACGTCTATGGCCTCATTAAACATTTCTTTAGAAAAAATGGCACGTTGATCCATAAAGGTGTGCCACCCCTGCCCTAGGGTATAAAAATTCTGATACCTCTTCTACAAACTGTCTAGGCTTGAGCTCCCCGTATGAGTTCTTCTCAGAGATTTCTATGTTCATGACAAGTCAATGGTCCAACATAACAGAACATCCCAGTAATGCAAATATGAGTCCTGCTGCCCCTTCATGTGCAAAGCATTCCAAACTAGGGATATTATTTTTTAATCTTAAAATAACTCCAGGGGTGTTTCGGATGAGGCCGCCGCAGATTGTGTGATGGTTAGCACATCATTCTCCACGATTATGGACCAGGGCTCGACTAGAGCTTCGTTCTCAATTCTACCGTCCTTTAGAGATGAGACGGGCTCAGCCCGAGCCCGAAAGCCCGAGCCCGGGCCCGGGCCCGAATCGGGCTCGGGCTCTGTAATTCACGATTGCGTTCGGGCTCGGGCGGGTGAAAAATTTCTCCTTTGTTAAACATACTCCTTGAAACAGATTTTAAAAAGTGATTCATGGGATAAATAGACGTACTTATTAAAAAAAAAAAAAATAGCGGCACGGGCGCCTATAGAAGGTGTGTGAAGCTCTTTGGATATTTCATAACGGCGGCTTATATTGCTTAGTTAGTCATGAGATCGGACATTATTTGATAAACATGGATATAAAGAATTAGAAAGTGCATTGAGAGTCTGCAATTATATTTGTCTTTAATTTGCACAAACGGCAAAATTTATTGTATCCTATTAATTAATTGATTTTATTTATCTTTAGCTGAAATTTCGGGCTCGGGTTCCAACTTTAATAATATTGCTCGGCTCGGGCGGGCTCGGATTAAAAGTCCTCGGGCTCGGGTTTCAAAAAATGAGCCCGAACTCATCTCTACCGTCCTTATTCAAACGTAGTAACGTTGGCTGCCTGCAAGGTGCCACAATAATAAAATGGCCAACACTTCGGGCCCTTGAAGTGGCGGAGGCCTGTACGGCCAGACTCAGCCTTGGGGGAAAAATGCTTTGCATTAGCTTTCTCTCCTTTAATTTTCCGTTTTACTCAAACTGGGTCTTTGTAATGGTAAGGTCCATGGGCTACAGCCTACTAATAAGCTGAAAGGGATCATCCGGCATTGATTGCTTTACTCATCAATCCGGCAGATATTTTTTTGAGTTAGTCTATAGTAGTTCCTCTGATATGCAGCCAGAAAAAATTTCGGGGAGATCCCAAAAGGTTTATCACAAAAAGACTTGATTACTGACATCTAATCAACAGTAATTTAAGATGGGGAAGGGCAAAGCTTAGTGGGGCCCACTACCCATGGCTACATTCCTGTAGTTCCTCAACTTACACAGTTAGTACAATACTGATTTACAAAAAAGTGCAATTTCCGAAATACATAGCGTCTTAATTTTACGTTGACACAAAATACGAACAAGCCCGACTGAAACCAGTCGATTTAATTCAGCTTCCATAACACCGATAGTGTGGAATCGGCTCAAATTTAGGAGATCACTCGTAAGGGTCAAAGTTAGCCGGCCTATAAAACGGCCAACATTTCGGGCATTTGTAGAAGTGAACCCTATAATCGGCAGTTAATTCAACCGTTGGAGAAAAGAAAAAAAAGAAAAAAAAAACTTATCATGAATATCCTACTACAATATACTTTCAAAAGGATTCATGATTGGTCTTTTAAGTGCGAGTTATCACTTTCATTTAGTAGATTTACTATGATTGCACTTTTAAATAGGAAAAAACATTTCCCCTCGTCTTTCGTGACTAAACTCATCCGTGGCCAAAAAATGTACATTCGTTAATTAAAATTTTAATGATGTGTTCAGCATTCATCCCTTTTTGGAATCCATTAAATCTAAGTTGGAACCTCACGGATTGGCACTGAATTCTGATAAATTCTTTTTAAAGATTACGCTCAGAGTCTCACCGGGCTAAGAAGTAAAAAAATGAAATTTTAAATGGCTTCGGAAACAGCTTATGAGAAAAAAAAATCTTTTTGATGGTGCTACGCCAAATCCATTAAATTTTAGCCTCTAAATCTACATGCAGCATTTTTATTTAACCGGCAGTATTTGAAAGATTAGAATAATGGAACTGCAGTCGGTGCGGTCATCGCAAAATGTTGTCATTATAGATCTGACGGACTCAGACTAAATAATTTACACTGGTCTTCAGGCTCGACCTCAAACGGGTGATAATGTTATTTAATGATCTTCTGAATCGGTATTTTAAATTATTAAACACTTATTGTTTTAACACAAATAAGAGAGATTTCTGGAAAATATTATATACAGGGTGGATATAATAAATATAAATTAGCCCATCCCCCCCCCAAAAAAAAATTGCTTTAAGATAAAATTTAGCTTTAATGGTACTCCCCCGAAAAGAAAAGGCCCACTTGCTCTTTATTCGACCGTTATTCGTCGTGCAGCAAAGTTATATATTACCATTCGTTTACGAATAACGAATACTTTAATTTTCTTCTCCTACAATTTCCATAGAGGCAATTTTCATATTCAGAGAATTTTGTCTACGCAATCTTGTTGAAAAGTTTTGTAGATAGAAACTATCACGGTGAAGATATTTTCAAATGTGTTTGCCAGATAACGTGGAAGGGGGGGGGGCATTAATAAAATGTTGAAAGTCGCACAAGGTTTGCAATTTTTGATAATGGATCGCTAAATTTGGTGCCAAAACGCAACAATTTATTATACACATATTTTGAGTATAGTTAGAAAATTCCTAGCAAAATTGTAAAATAGTTTTAGTAGGCGATTTTACTATAGATTTTAATTCCGAAGAAGTGTTTTACAGAACAGAGAAGACAAATACGGTACACTCATAAATTATGATACACTTTTCAAATGGTATTTATAAAGGTGAAGTATAGTTTGACTATGCCAGGCGAAAATTGTTAAACAGTTTTGGTTAGCGATTTTAATATAGATTTCTATTCTGTAGAAGTATTTTATGGAATAAGGAAGGAAAACACGGTACACTCATGGATGATGCCCATTCCAAACAGTATTTAAAATGTCTACGCGATATAGTTGGAATATGTCTATAGTTCGAATATGACTGGCAAAGATTGTAAAACAGTTTCAGTAGGCGATTTTAAGACAGATTTCGATTCCAAAGATTCTATTTCTTCTGTATTTTATGGCACAAGAAAGAGTTGATTCCTATTTTAATGCCCCCCACTCTCGTCAACCTAAAAAATTCCCGCACTTTGGCGAGCTTTGCAGTCGTGGGTCCCTAGGAGTTATGCACATGTTTCAACACTCCCAAAAGAACTAGATGAAAACTAAAGTGAACAAATTAACGATAAACGCACCAGTTAAGTAATTTTAAGACACTTAATTATTAAAACTACATTAATTGGCAACCCAAAATAAATAAAAATGTAACGGAATGCTGTACTTACATGTTGTTCCAAATCGCCATTTTAATTCTAAATTACGATTGCCATATAAATAAAAAAAATAAAAGAAAAACAGTCTGATTAACTGCATATATATTTAACTGTCGCCACCTTGATCACAGTCGGGTCGTTAAAGCAGGCATCGACCTAGGAAAGACAAGCATGGCACACTCATGGATTATGATGCACATTCGAAACAATATTTAAAACGATGAAGTATAGTTGGAATATACTTGAAGAAGATTGTAAAATAGTTTTAGTAGACGATTTTAAGATAGATTTCGATTCCAAAGACGGATTTTATGGAACAAGGAAGAAAAATACAGCACACTCATGAATAATCATACACTTTCTAGCTTAATGGAAGAAAAATGTTGATGACGCATAAATTATGATATGATTTTAATATATAGCACTTAGTGCGTATTTAAAATCTGAAAGTGTTTCATATTTTCTTACTTCTTTTTTTAAGTCGATATCCTATTTTGAGTTTATTATATAGATTATGCATAAATAGATTAGTGTGTAATAAAAGTTATCAGAAAAAGTTTGTTTAAAACATTTTTTTTTTTTTTTGAGAAATCTAATATTTACACTATTTTGATAATTTACGTTTGATGTTAGTTACATACGAATTGGAACAAGTTTTATCATATTACTGATTCGTCAAGATCTAGGCGGCCGCACCATGGCCAAGTAGATAAGACACTGAACACGGTAGATGGCAGAAGTGTGAAAGCCCCGGGCGGTAAATGTCTCCCGCCCTAGACAACTTCCCTAGGCAGATGCTCCTCTCATAGGCTTGCCATAACAAGCAAACACACATTGTGAATCGAAAATATTTATTTAAAAGTATAGTTTCGATTGAGTAACAAAGTAACAAAAAACCTTACTTATGGTTTATATTTACAATAAAAAGACTTTTCTATTTATTGTTTATCTGATGGTGTTTCGTGTTCCAATAGAGCAAGGCATTCTGAAAAACTTCCAAAAGCATAACTAATTTTACTCGGGAATCATTCTCACCTTCATCATCATCATAATCTTCTTCTGGAGAATGGGGGACTTCTGAAATAGTTTCCTCATCATTAATGAAATGGTATTCAAAATTTTGAAATTGGGACTGTTAAGCTAATATTTTTAAGGAATTCTAAGAATGGGGAACCAAAATATTTATCTGTATTCGCAGTTCGGAAAGAAGGTTTAATACACAAGTATTGTGAAAGTTAAAATAAATAAATGAATGAATAAATGACTTTGATTAACAGGAAGTGTTTGCTTAAAGAAACAGTTTGCCCTTTTAATATACAGGGTGTGCAGCCTTAATGTGACCCAATAGCTAATTCCCGAACCGTTCGGTTTAGATATGCACTTCCAATTTGAAAAATGTTTTTAAAAAGGTAAAGAATGTTTTTACGTGCTTTTAAAACCAAAAAACCCATTTAGAAAAAAATTACAAAAATTCAATTTTTATACGGTCCCCAGGTCCTATCACTTATATTTAGGAAAAGATGCAGTACACAAAAACAAAGTAAACACAAAAAGTTTCATTTTATTACGATAAAAACTGTCCGAGTTATGGAACTTTGAAAATCATACATTTCATCCATTTTCTCGGCCATTTTCAAGACGGTCCCTTACTAGCTTAACCAACGTTGGTTAATGGATTGGTCCGGTTAAACGAGAGTCGTATAACTGAGGTTCTACTGTCTGCAAATCAACTCGCGATTACTTGAAATCCATTATTTACTAACTAGCTGCGTACCCGTTCTCCGCACGGTAGGGAACGAAACTTTTTCTTACATGTATAGTTCGAATTGATTCCAGTGATATGGGATCTAAAAATAAGCAAAATGATTTGACTCTTGGTGTAAAGTTACTCATTAGTTATTTGTAAAGTTAGTATAAGTACTGACCTGAGACTATTGTTAATATTATGACGCAAAAAACTATGTCCGTGTCATTCACGATCAGCAAAGAAAAGCGTGACAGTTCGCAGTAAAAATTCCTAATATTCAAAATGTCTCATTTCTGCATCATACTTTAGATTTAAGTTATGCCATTACTACCATGCTTTTTTAGATTTAAGTTATGTCATTACTACCTTAGATGCTACATGAAGTGGAGAACCGTTTTATTTTATAATTAAATAGTTGTGTACACGCTCTTTGCAAGGCAAGAAGAGAACATTTTCCTAAAAAATGTGATCATAAATACTTGTGAGAAAACAGAATCTCCAAGAAAAAAGAAAGTTCTGTTGAAACTACCGCGGGATATATTAACGCGACGTAGAATTACTTAATGTTTTGTTAGCTGTGATGTAATACGGCTGTTAAAAAATGAATAGAAGACATACAAAAAATCTATACACAAAATATTTATAGTGTACACAAAATATTTATTAATGCGGTATATTGTGGTTTGATCAATATTGCCTTATCATATCTACTTATTATTAATTATACTATCTTTTACTGATACCAATACAATATATTTTCGTTTTGCAACCGTTAATGCTTAATTAAAAAAAACGGTTTAGATATTTGCCACGAATGTAGCCTTTTACACTTTGGTGATTCTTTGCAATTTACGCATTAGCATAAACGATAATCATTTCACTTTATGGTTGCCACTAAAACAGCTCTCCATGCATTTGTATGCTTAATTATTGTCAGATTAGCGTATTTAGCACCAGGGACCTAGTATCTCACGGGCAAATCGGGACTTTGCCCAGTGCCTCCGGCTCGAAATGGCCCCCAATTTCAAATGTTGTTCTGAAATATTCTTTTTCATAATCATATTTTATGAAAAATAAAACAAATTTCATAGATGGAGGCCAAATTCATTAATGCCCGGGGTCCCTGTTTGCCATAATCAGGCCCTGTTTAATACCGCATTATATTTCCTGCTATTCGAAAACGTGACCCGTTTAAAATCTCAATCGAAAATAATGCTGGATAATTAATTCACTGGTGAAAAAACAGCATTCAATTATTTATCTGGCAACGTAAAGTAAAATATAGAATTATTTCATGCGTGGCGTATGTTTTGCTTGTGAGTCCGTTATTCTGATTGAGCTTCGAAAGAGGTTTTAAACTTATGACATCAAAATCACGCACTTTTCACATGCGAAAACTCAGTTATTTTAAAGTAATTTTTTTTTTCAACTGGCAATTTTAATAATTGTTACTGTCTCCAAGACAACCAAAACGCAAGATATCACACCGAAAATTTTAAGCTGCGGCAATTGAAATGAAAATTGTTCTTTACTTAAAAATTCGTAAAAAAAACTCCTAATTTATATTTTTCCTCCGTTCTTCTTTTAAAAGCGGGCGAATTGTATGCTCCGTCATTTGACAAAATATAAAAAAGTTGTGACGGATAGAATTCAAGATGCAGCAATTTTAAAAATATTTTACGAAAGTCAGCGTCAAATTTAATTTTATTTGAAAAATTCCCCAAAATCCGCCAATTATGTTACACAGTCTGAACACACAATTTTTAAAAGAAAGATTTCTCCTCTATCCGATGATGTAAATTTCGTTTTCTTGCGAGTGTAATTATCGGCGTTATTACGTATTAAGCGAGAAAAATCGCTAAAAATCGCACAAAACATAAAATAAAACATTTTCTAATTCGGATTTCGAAGAAATCGCTCCGAGGCGTGGTAGGATCTGTCCTAGTGAAGCCGTATGCAAAATTTGGTAGGTCTGCGACCCACCGTCTCGGTGCAATGCGATCCAGAGACGCGCGCAAAAAGATCGGTGGTCACAAACTTGCCTACAAACCTACATAGCTACATACAATGTTTACTCTCGGATTTTATTATATAAGACTAGCTGCTTTCCCGTTCTCCGCACGGTGGGAAACGCATATTTTCCTTACACATATATAATTCGAATTAAACCCAGTAATGAGGAATCTCAAAACGTGAAAAAATACTTGAATCGTGACTAAAAGTTGACGTCATGAGTGCAAATTTTAGACGATTGCAACATGACACAAAAACTACGTCAATGTGACTGGCGATCAAAAAAGAAAGAACTTTATGGTATGCAGACAAAACTTTTCTCCTTCGAAAAATGCCTGATTTCTACATCAAATATTTCGTTTTGTGAGGTTTAGTATATGCCACATTGTGGTTTAGTATATATAGTATATACCACATAAATAACATTACATGATGTTGACAACAATTTTATCTTGCATTTTTCAAAGCGTGGACAATGCATTAGCGCAGTTATGTTACATACGACTTTATTAAATTTTACCTAAATTAAAAAAACCTACATGAAACAATGGATGCATCATTTACGTTTAAAAGCCAAAAATGTACCCTGCTCCGGTGAAAATCATGTCGCTTTTGTAAATGAAAACGTTCTTGATGTAACTTCTGAGAAAAAGCTTATTATCCTTATTGAACTCTTAATGCAGTATCACACTTGGACTTGTTACATAAAACTGAGTTTATCTCACTGTCAATTCGCATTAAATAAATAATTAATTTCATTTTTCATTTTTTACAGATTACAGTTGACCCCTTTATAACATGGGTCTACAACACGAATTCTTAGAACACGACAAAAACATTATGATCGTTTTCGTGTAACACGTTAAAAGAGATCGTACAGCACGGTAAAATGAGACATATGTTCTGATATTATGACGCCTTAGCTCCTGTAATTAACATTCCTTTTGAATGGCAGCACCAAACATCATTGCATTTTTACGGAGCGCAAATAAGTTTTGCCGCGATTATACCGCGCAGTCCGCACTCCAGGTGGAGTATAGCGCAGAACCCGTACAACACGGATTCCTATAACACGGAACGTATCTACCGTGTCATAGGGAATCTACTGTAGTTGCATAGTGTCAAATTCAATAGTTAAGAAAATTCTGGGTTGCGGTATTTAGTAATATTTCATCTTACCTTCGTGGCCGAAATGTATTAACACCAAATATTCGAACTGTATCAAAAGTAAAATTTACTAAACGTAAAATTTTTAATTTTGTATAACCCTCAGAACAACTTCGGAGTTTGCCATCTACGACGGTTTTTCAAGACGTGACAACTGATGCTTGCGTACAGTAGCGTAGCCATGGAGGGGATAGGGGGTCACAACTCCCCATGCCGAGTTTTTTGCCCTACAAAATGTATATTCTTCACTCCCGTAACATTCCCATGAAAAATTTTTGGCTACACCTGCTTGCATATAATTGATCTTTTTTTTTTTTTTTTTTCATTTATCAGTGATCAATATACTTCAGGATCGGAATCTCCGCAGTAAAAAAATGGTCTAAAAAATCTGACACCAGAAAATTCTGATTAACACAGTGGGCTTACACAAATACACGCCGGACATACGCTCTTGCTTATGTCCGGAGGAGCAAATACATTAGAGGTTATGTGCTGCTCCGGATAATCTGCCAGCAAAACAGCAAAAATGACGTTAAAAATGGCATCCACACGCGAAGGAAATAAAATTAAAGATATGTAGAATTGCATGAAAACTTCGATTATTTTTAAAGTGCAATTCTGTTACAGTTAGCTCTATTTATTTCACCTTTGATGCGTTTTCACTTTTTCGAGTCTTAAAAGCTGTAGAAATGAGTGGTTTCACTTAATTGTTAAATTTAACAATTTAAGTGGCAACGATGGATTCCGTTACTACGGAAATTATAGCAATGTTAAAAATAGAACATGAAATGAGTTATTCATGTTTACTTTGCTAGAACTGCCATATTGGCGAAATTAACGCCGCCAGTCGATGGTCAATAGCTCAAACCACAAATTAAACTTGACACTAAAGGCAATACGCAATACTTTGTTTGGCGGAATTTAAAAAAAAAAAAGATCTATGCATACGCTAGTGACATCGGCTCATCTCAATTGTGGAATAGAATTAATAATACGTACAGAGCTGCACTACATTTGAATATTTTTCGCCAACTTTGCTAAGAAATGTACTAACGTAGGAATCAACATACATTTCAATTCGTAAAACAAAAAATATATTAGACAGTATTAATTACGCCTTTCTAACAGCTTTTAGTAAAAGAAACTTCCGTAGCGTTGCTTTAACAAATAAGAATCAATTATTTATTACACAGTACTTCGATCGCCAAATGCCAACATACGCCATTTTGCGAGTTTTTTTGTTTTCAGGGAATCATTCGAAGCATTGATTTAACAGCAATCAAAATGGGAAATAGTTATCTATCATTTATATGGTTCGATGGTTCAAAATTTAATGTAGCCATATTATTGATAAGTAGCAGTCATTTAAATTATTATTAACTATAACGGGTTTTAATCACCGTTAACTACCATGTACAAAATGCGAGAATTTCAATTTCTGAAATTTGGCGGAATTCCTCCAACTTAAATCAGTTTACTTAATTTGGTGAAAATTCTATAGATCGTTTAAAATCGCTTTAATAACTGCATTATTTCTATATGAAACATCGAAGTATAGCGCCGTAAAACTTATACTTGTTATTAAAAATACTATTTCGTTACGCTCTCAGTAATTTGCGCCAAGCCCAAAACTGTACAAATCGGTAGAACCTATTACTTTCTCAAAATCGCCAAATGAGCCATTTTTTTTTTCGGCCAAACTAAAAAATATACATATTAGTCTCGGAAATCTCTCAATCCCTTATTCTTTTACACATAAAAAACATTGAATTCCAGCTCTGATTTAACATGAACGCAATATTTTAATTAAAAAATAACTTTGTAAATAATCTAAACAGAAAAAAAGCATTATTCTTTTATTTTTACTGCAGTAGTCTAAATAATTTAATAAAATAGCCAAACATGGCAACCTCGATGCTTATTTCTCACTTTTTTGACTACAGGGGTTACAATCACGGAATTGCGGAGAGCAAAAATTAGCGTTTTTGATGGGGTTTTTTATTAATATCTCCTAAACTAATTCGAATTTCGAAATTTAAATTAGCGGAGGTTCTTTCTCGAAATTTTCCGAATTCGTGGATACCTCATTCGAAACTCAACTCCCAGCCGTTTAGGAGGAGATGATGCTACACACACACACACACACACACACACACACACACACACACACACACACACACACACACACACACACACACACAGACAGACGCGCACAGATTTTAATAGTATAGACTAGCGGCTACCCGCGACTTCGTCCGCGTCGGCTTTAGAATTAGGTCCCGAGAGAAACGAAGCATGTGTGAATAACAAATATGTTTGCGACTAAAGAAACTGCATTTAAATATTATTTGCTTTTTACTTATTTTAAATGAAGTACTAACTGCTGGCCCGTTCTCCGCACGGTGGGAAACGAATATTTTCCTCACACATATAATTCGAATTAAACCCAGTAATACGGAATCTCAAAACGTGAAAAGAATACTTGAATCGTGACTAAAAGTTGACGTCATGAGTGCAAATCTGAGATGATTGCAACCTGATGACACAAAAACTTCGTCAGTGTCACTG
Organism: Cheiracanthium punctorium; assembly: GCA_038373885.1. Classification (NCBI taxonomy): domain Eukaryota; kingdom Metazoa; phylum Arthropoda; class Arachnida; order Araneae; family Cheiracanthiidae; genus Cheiracanthium; species Cheiracanthium punctorium. Next base: position 185,393 of record JAWZYV010010119.1, read on the forward strand.
GCGATCAAAAAAGAAGATCTTTACGGTATGCAAATGAAACTTCTCTCTTTCGAAAAATGCCTGATTTCTACATCATATAATTTTGTTTTTTAAGCTTAATTATAGCATTTAATATATACCAGATGAATAAATTACATGATGTTGACAACTATTTTATTTTATCTTGCATTTCCTAGCGTGGACAATGCATTAGCGCAGTTATTTTGCAGATGACTTTATTGAATTTCACCTAAATTAACAAAACCTACATGAAATAATAGATGCAGCACGTACGTTATAAGCCAAAATTGCACACAGTTTTCGTGAAAATCGTCACATTTCAAATGAAAACATTTGTGACGTAACTTCTGCGATAAAGTTTATCACCCTTACTAAACTCTTAATGCAGTATCACACTTGTTACATAAAACTGACGTTGGTCTCACTGTCAACTCGCCTAAATAAATAACTAATTTCATGTTTTATTTTTAACAATTTACAGTAGACCCCTTCATAACACGGGTCTACAACACGAATTCGTAGAACACGGCGAAAAAATTGTGATCGTTTTCGTGTAACACGTTAAAAAAGACACGTACAGCACGGTAAAATGAGACATATGTTCTGATATTATGACGCTTTAGCTCCTGTAATGAGCATAACTTTTGAATGGCAATACCAAACATCATTGTATTTCTACGGGGTGCAAATAAGTTTTGCCGCGGTTATCCCGCGCAATCCGCACTCCAGGTGGAGTATAGCACAGGAACCGTACAACACGGATTCCTATAACACGGAGCGTATCTACCGTGTTATAGGGAATCTACTGTAGTTGCTTAGTGTCAAATTCAAAAGAAAATTCTAGGTTGCCGTATTTAGTAATATTTCTTCTCACCTTGGTGGCAAATATCCGAACTGTATCAAAAGTAAACTTTACAAAATTTTTAATTCTGTATAACCCTCGAAAAAACTTCGGTGTTTACCATCTACGACGGTTTTTCATGACGTGACAACTTATGCTTGCGTGCAGTGGCGTTGCCAAGGAGGGGATAGGGAGTCACAACCCCCCATGAGGAGTTTTTTGCCATACAAAATGTATATTCTTCACTCCCTTATCACACACGCGTATACATACATATATGTGAGCTGCAGTAGTCGTAACACCCCCATGAAAACTTTCTGGCTACGTCACTGCTAGCGCATAATTGATGATTTTTCTTTTCATGTATCAGTGAACAATATACTTCAGGATGAGAATCTCCATTGAAAAAAAAAAATTTCTAAAAAATCTGACCCCAGAAAACTCTGATTAACACAGTGGGGTTACCATGGGCCCAACCCAGAAAAAAATTTCGTGGGGGGGGGGTGTACAGAAATTAAATTTATAAATACATAAAAGATGAAAAAGGCCCAATTTTTCACACAAACGCTTCATTATTATTGTTTTGTTAACAAAATTTTAGATTTCGGGGGGGGGGACCCCTGGTCCCCCCGGGTACGGCCTGGGGGTTACACAAATACGCGCCGGACATACGCTCTTGTTTATGTCCGGAGGAGCATGTACATTAGTGCTTGTGTACTGCTCCGGATAATCTGCCAGCAAGGCAGCAAAAATTGACATAAAAATGGCACCCACACGCGAAGGAAATAAAATTAAAGGTATATAGAATTACATGAAAACTTCGATTATTTTTAAAGTGCATGCCTCTTACAGTTCTATTTGTTTCACATTTGATGCGTTTTCACTTTTACGAGTCTTAAAAGCTGTAGAAATGAGTGGTTTCACTTAATTGTTAAATTTAATAACTTAAATGGCAACAATGGATTCCGTTGCTACGGAAACTATAAAAATGGAACATGAAATGAGTTATTTATGTTTACTTTGCTAGAACTGCCATATTGGTGTCAATAACGCCACCAGTCGATGCCAAATAGCTCAATTCACAAATTAAACTTGACACTAAAGGCAATTCGCAATACCCTGTTTGGCGGAATTAAAAAAATATATATATATATCTATGCATACGCTACTGACATCGGCTCATCTCAATTGTGGAATGGAATTAATTATATGTACAGAGTTGCACTACATTTCAATATTTTTCGCCAACTTTGCTAAGAAATGTACTAAAGTAGGAATCAACATACATTTCAATTCGTAAAACAAAAAATATGTTAGACAGTATTAATTACGCCTTTCTAACAGCTTCTAGTAAAAGAAACTTCTGTAACGCTGCTTTAACAAATAATAATCAATTATTTATTACACAGTACTTCGATCGCCAAAATGCCAATATACACCATTTTGCGAGATTTTTTTGTCTTCAGGAATCATTCGAAGCATTGATTTAACAGCAATCAAAATGGGAAATAGTTATCTATCATTTATATGGTTCTATCGCCAAAATTTAATGCAGGCATATTATTGATAAGGAGCAGTTATTTAAATTATTAACTATAGCGGGTTTTAATCACCGTTAACTACCATGTACAAAATGAGAGAATTTCAATTTTCTGAAATTTGGCGGAATTCCTCTAACTTAAATCAGTTTACTTAATTTGGTGAAAATTCTATAGATCGTTTAAAATCGCCTTAATAACTGCATTATTTCTGTATGAAAAATCGAAGTATAGCGCCGTAAAATTTATACTTGTTATTAAAAATGCTATTTCGTTACGCTCTCAGTAATTTGCGCCAAGCCCAGAACTGTACAAATCGGTAGAACCTATTACTTTCTCAAAATCGCCAAATGAGCCATTTTTTTTTCGGCCAAACTAAAAAATATACATATTAGTCTCGGAAATCACTCAATCCCTTATTCTTTTACGCATAAAAAACATTGAATTCCAGTTCTGATTTAACATGAATTCAATATTTTAATTAAAAAATAACTTTGTAAATAGTCTAAACAGAAAAAAATCATTATTCTTTTATTTTTACTGCAGGAGTCTAAATAATTTAATAAAATAGCCAAACATGGCAACCTCGACGCTTATTTCTCACTTTTTTGACTACAGGGGTTACAATCACGGAATTGCGGAGAGCAAAAATTTGCGTTTTTGATGGGGTTTTTTATTAATATCTCCTAAACTAATTCGAATTTCAAAATTTAAATTAGCGGAGGTTCTTTCTCGAAATTTTCTGAATTCGTGGATACCTCGTTCGAAACTCAACTCCCAGCCGTTTAGGAGGAGATGATGCTACACACACACACACACAGACAGACGCGCACAGATTTTAATAGTATAGAAGATTTGTGCAAAACTTCGTAATCTACGGTATCAAAGCAATTAAGTTGAAACCCCTTTGTTTATTACCCCGTACGCGCAACCATTTGAACATCAATATAGCAGAACAACTCGATATATTGTCCAACGCTGAAAAGATGCAGCCGTAGATTGACAACTCTGAACAGCCAGCTGTGTCATAAAAGTTTTTCTGGCACGAGATTGACAATTCGATCGATCGCCCTGTTCCTGGTAATTAAATCGAGCGAAGGCAACGGTTGTACTTTTCAGCGTTGGGGCCATTTGGTCAGTCTGTCTTGTTTCTTTATACAGGTTGTCCCATAATGATTGGGACAAACCTTAAGGGTGAGGTAAGGCACATAATAAGGGTTGAGGATCATATAGCAATTCAGATTCGCATGATAATCGACGTTTTCATTATACCAGGGTCCAAGGCCCCTAGACTCGCTACGCTCGATTTTAGCATGAGGCATACGGCCCCTAATAAGGCTTATTCGTAAAAAAGGCATAATTTCAACGGACAAAACCCAAAGATTGGGTCAGATGAAATGTGACGGAGCTACACATTGCTTTGTTCTTGCATGTTCATTGAAACTTGAAAATTTAAACTTCACACTACAGTAGACCCCTCTATAACACGGTAGATACGTTCCGTGTTAAACGAATCCGTGTTTCACGGGTCCTGAGCTATACTGCAGCTGGAGTGCGTATAATCGCTGGAAAAATTTTTTTGCACTCCTTAGAAACACAATGATATTTAAAGTTGCCATTCAAAAGTTATATTAATTAGGGGCTAAAGCGTAATAAAATCAGACCATCTGTCTCTACTGTGATTTTAATTATATAAAGCCTATGGGATACCTTGCGTATTTGCAACTCATGGCGATTTTTCATAATTTGGCGACTTACGTATATGTATAGTTAATAATTAGTTCTAAAACAATACTTCATATGTTTTCTTTGATAAAAACTACGAAACAGCTAGAATAGCTTGTCAACAATGGAGACTTTTCATTTTTTGGCGATTTACACATGCTCGTAACTGATAATTTCTGCTCATGTAAGGTTATCGGGAAATTCCATATATTCCTATACATAATCCTTTGCAGACTGGCGTATTTAGCACCTCAAAATATATCATCTCGCCACGCTGGCAAATATCCAAGCTGTACCATAACGGCTATAATTGCATAGTTAGCGCCGCCAAATATTTCTACTGAGCATATTCAAGCTGAACCTACCCGGCATTACTATAATCTGCATTTTAATTATTTTTCAACATTTTGGAACACGCGTTTTAGATTTAATCTGCTTGGAGCGATAGCCTTTTGCCAGATCGTATTCGATACCAAAATGGCGCTTTTTAAATCAGTTACAATTAGTTATTCTATTTTTGAAAAAACGAATAATCGGTAATTCTAAACTCCTGTTATCTAAGAGAACTTACTATTTGAAAATCGTCAACTTTGTGACTCAACAAAGTGTGTGTGACTCGACAAAGTGTGTGTGAAACACACACTTATTTATTTCACATACTTTTTAATTTGGCGTAAAATTGGTGTAATTCTACTCAGTAGCGGATCCAGGGGAGGGGCTAGGGGGCTTCAGCCCCAAAAGAGATTGCTCAAGGGTAACATTCTGCTTTATTATACACTTTAAATAGCTAAAATGATCATATTTCATTACTTAGCCCCTCCCAAAAACATAATACTTTGGTTTAGAGTAACATTTTGATTTATAATATGATATCATTGGTATTGATATCATTGGGTGAAATAAGCTTTTTTAAAAATTTAGCCCCTCCCAAAAAAAATTTCTGGATCCGCCACTGATTCTACTTCATGTTTGTCAGTCTCACACGATTCTACATACTTGGGATTGCTTTGTTGAAAAGGCATGAATGATTTTATGCTGGCGAAAATTGCCAAACCTGGCAACCATTATGCTTGTTTTTTCCTTTTTTTATTAATATCTTCGAAAATAATTAGAACTTCGAAATTTAAGTCAGCTCATCGGCTTTTCCGGAATTTTCCGAATCCACGGATACCTTCGTCGAAACTCAAATCCCCACGGTTTCGGACTAGATAGCAGAACAAGCGTTTGACAGCGGCGGTGACGGCAGCCGTTACTTTTATTTAGAATAGAGATAGATATATCTCAATGATGTATAAAAACTCTGTTTTCCATTACCTGTTAAAAATCCCTTTGGGAAAAGAACTATAGTGTTTGCCTAATTTCTGAACAAAGTTTCATGGGCAATGAGCTCTCCAAAACTTTCATCTACGAAGTAAAATGAAATTTTTAAACTATTAATTTCAGTCACGTGTTTTCTGTGAAAGATGCATTAGGTTTTGACAAACAGTAGTCGGAAAGTTCACTACTATTTAAGCACTGCTTTCTAAGTGATCAGAGCCTGATTATGACCAACAGGGGCCCCGGGCATTGATGAATTTGGGGGCCCCTATCTATGAAATTTGTTTTATTTTTCATAAAATTTTGATATAAAAAAGACTATTTCAGAACAACATTTGATATTGGGGGCCCTTTCGAGCCGGGGGCCCTGGGCAAAGTCCCGATTTGCCCATGCGATAATAAGGCTCTGTAAGTGATTATTACAAGCTAAATGAAGACGACGTTTCCGACCTTACATTGCTATGCGATTCGGGATCTTTTGCACATGCCCTACCTCCTGTTAAAGTTTGTCCCAATAATTATGAGGCACCCCGTTTATCAATGCATTTTTATCGCTCACCCTATTTTTCAGCATAAGTCAGAACTTAATAATTTTGGAAATAATTTGGAAATAATTTTATCAATTTTACAAATGATTCATAGTTTTCACTTGAATGTGCTAAAAATTTAAGAATTCTCGTGTAACAATGCAACCTTTAAATATTTTATGGAGCATAAAATCTGAGAATACGAGAACGAGAAGCAGAACACGTAATGTACACATTTGAAGCCAAAAATTAAAAAATGAACAGTCGAAAGAAAATAGAAAAACAATGTCTTCAAATTTCTGTGAGAAAAATGCTTTTATATACCTAAAGAAATAATTAATACTTGTGAGTAGAAAAAATAACAACCTACCGAAAAAATTCCATTCTGGCACGCTAAAACTATGTCGATCGTCATCCGTTGCTGCAACTGAGCTTTCACCTGTCTGGCAACTCCAGGGAAATTTTCGAGGTGGGATGCAACGTGGTATTTACTCCGCCTCCTGTCAACGCCCATTTGAACTAGTTATTCAGACACTGATGTTGAAACTTATCGCAGGGGTAGCGCAATAGCATGACAAAGCTTTATTGATTATTGTTAAAATAATCAACACCTTTACTGTAATTGCTCTTAAACTCATTTTTTTATATATTGGGTATTGTGGTAAACCTTTCAACATTCAATGAAATTTCAAATTAAAAAATAAATAAATAAAAAGTTTACCAATAACATATTTTGCTTCAGTTAAATTTATCTATAACTTTTTATCCAGCTTAAGACAAGTAAGGTAATGTTTTGCGAACCTTGAATCGAATATTTCGGATCCAAACCTAAGGAATTAATTAATAATAGACCAACCCGCCGACCAGATTGTTTTGTGGGTAAAGCACCGTACTGCGGTTTCGGGCTCATCTCCAGGTGATCAGGGTTTGAATAATGACTGGGCGTGGCAGTCATTGTGTCCGTCGTTTCATCGGGGGGGGGGGCGATATTGGTCCACTTACTAGATCCCCCTATAATAATGAAAAGTTCAACAACTCGGCCTTAGAAGTGGCCAATACCTCCAAGGACAGAGGCCAGCCATTGGAAAAAATTAAGTAAGCAATAGACCCACCCTCGGGAAATTTTAGTTCTCTTCTGAAGAAGAAGAGGGACAAAAAAGATATTTTTCTTGCAAAGAGCTGAGCCAAGACGAGGGCGTAACTTAATACTTACTAGTAAGTTAACGTTTTTTGAAAAAAAAAAAAAAAAATTCGTCTGTTTCTTTGCCAGTCAAAGTCAGTAGTATGTAGAAAATATTTTCAAACAGGAGATTTTATACCTTACACATAGGCGTACCTTACTATTAAGTTACGCCTATGGGTTGGGTGAGGGTCCTGCCCTCTATAGAAATATCCAAAGAAGCAAAATTCCTTTAATGGGCTCTTCGTTAAAAAGAAAAAAAAAATCCATCTGTATAAATTGCATTGCAAATCGAAGTCAGTAGAATGCTTTTGAACAAACACTAACATTCTTACAACTGTGGGTCTTACTCTGAGTTTTTCAAGCATAGTCGATACCTACTGGCAAACACTGACTTTGTCAAAACTATTCAATCTAGAAAGCTACTAAATTTTGTTGTAGGAAATATTTGCAAGTAGAATAAAATGTGTGCAATAACATTTCTTTCGAAACTTCTTAGTACTTGTCCAGATCCAGATAAATAAATAAATATTCAGCTGACTTATCAGACGTTATCAAAATTCAGTCATTTATCTATTATTGTCATCAGTTTCTGTATTATAGAGATTAATTAAACAAATTTATTTATTGTATTTAAAATTTTTTGTAGCCATAAAAAATGTTCAAAATATATTTATTGCTTTTTAGAAGTGTATAACTGCAATATTTTTTTATTTTTTATAAATTAAATAAGTACCTTTCCAAGGCAGGAGGCATTTTTCCAAATCTTCATAGGCGGTAACTATTTTATTGTGGTTACGCCTATGACCATAGGCGTAGAGTTATATTGGCCCGTGGGGCTCGAGCCCCCCCAATAAATTGTGAATAGGGGCTGAGCCCACCCAATAATTTACCACTAAATACAGAAAACTAATTTATACTAACGTAAAAAAAAAAAAAAAGTATTCACGCCATTTACAAACGTTTAAAAAAAAACGTTTACTTGTACTTTTAAAAATTTTCTCCTTTTGATTTCAATCATGATTTAGTATTCATTGTGACGCCACTTAACACATAATGTTACTATAAGCTGCCCTCGCCAGGCTCTGGTTAATTAAAATCAGATTATGCAATGTGAAGTATGAAATGAAGAAACGTTCAGATGTGTCTAAAATGCACTATCTCATCGAAAATGATTTTTTTTTTCTGAATGATATTTTTCATGGGGGGTGGTGGGGGGGGGAGGGTTACGCCTTCTGCAACTCACATATATGTATACGGGTGTATGATAAGGGAGTGAAGAATGTATACATTTTGTATGGCAAAAAATTCCTCATGGGGGGTGGTTATGACCCTCCTAACCCCCCCTTGGCTACGCCACTGACGTGAATATATGTGGTTGTGGGGCCCGCCCCCCCCAATAATTTTGAAAACTTTACGCTTATGCCTATGACAGTATAAAACTATCGCGGCTGTTCATTAAAAAAGGGAAAACTTTATTAAATTTTACCAATAAATAAAGCGGATCTGTGCTCTTATCGTTGTTTATCTGAATCTTAATTTTTATTTCGGTTCATATGAATGTGTATGTATATATATATGTATATATATTCCTTAATCTGAAACCCTAATAAATTACGTTTGGACTGTGTAATAATATCAGACAAACAAGAAAATGCTAATGATTAAAAGCAAAGGAGTAAATATATTAGTATTGTTTAAAGGAAAGAGGATGATTAATCATTTCTTTTAACAGATGTCAAATTAATGAAGAAATTGAATTTTATAACTTCACATTATATATATATATATATATATATATATATATATATATATATATATATATATTAAGAACAATTTTACACTCCATACATGCATGTTATTAGATTATCGTTTATTAAATTTTTTCCTATACAATATTTAAAAAAAAAATAAATTACTTTACCCTTACTTTTTATAATAAGAAAATTATGAAATTAAACATTGAGAGCTCATTTCCGATCTTACCCCTCCTCCACCTAACGCACACACGCATTCGCTTACACCCAATCATAAAATAACCTAAAAATTGGCTTGCACATTTTCAATTAAAAAAAAAAAAACACAGCGTGATAAATATACTCCTTAGGAATAATATATTGGTCAGCTTATAAGACGAAAAAAAGCAAATACAATACAGTCTGGCCTAATCCGAGTCCTCTCAATTCCAGTTCTGCTTATTCTGAGATAGTAATAAACTTTCTGCTCCAAAACAAACCACGTTATATTCATTCTTTAAACATTATATAAATAAGTGTGATGTTAATTAAAATACTTTTTTTATATTTACATACAAATCAGTGTATTCTTTATCTGTACCCCTGCACGTATTGATCATAAAACTGAAATTTTCTCTTCGATTTTATAATACAGTCCACATAATCAAAGTTGATGTCGGTACCATCAATTCGGATTATCGGGACTACACTGGAAGCCTGGATAAACTTTGATTTTTATTTTCATTTTTAGTTACATATTAGCAGAGGCTGACACACATTTCTCAGCCAACTACATTTATCCTTTTAAGTTGTGATATAAAATACACGGTCGGATACGCCCACCAGGAAGTCTGTGAGCGATGGTCACTTTCAACTTATTTAGATAGATACACATCAGATGCAGATTTAATATAGTAGATACATATTGTGCTTATATTTGTGTCCACGCAGTGCGCAATTAAATGTATGTTGCGGCCGTTTCTATAAATATTACCGGACTGATGTGGAATGTTGTATCCGATACTGATAAAATGCCAATATGTTCCAATCAATTTCGTATTAATGTATTCATTTACTGCAGAATACACTAAAACATTGATTTTTTGTATATTTTTTATCGCAAGATTTAAAATTAAATAAAAACAAACACATACAAAAGATGCAAACACACCAGAAATTTTTTAACGCCAAGTTTGCACACTATATAAATCTGTGTTCTACCCGTATAATCGGTGGTCCGATGTCCGGTAGACTATTCAACCTACTGCTACACAAGTAATAGATTAATAAATTACGAGTTCCCTATTATGACTGAATACACGGTTTACCTGGCGGCTATGACCACCTTTTTTCCTTAATTTTTTAAAATCAAAAAATTTTACACGAAATACAATAAAAGATAGGAATTGAATCGACAAATTCTATAAGAGGAAGTTGAATCATTTGTCAAATCAAGCGTGGAAATTATTACATCTCACCCCGTTGGATAAAATAATGTCTGCGACCCTATATATAACCGCTTACTTTTCACCTACCTATTATAAATAATATATGCTCCTTTTACTTTGTGTTCAAGTTTTTCGTATGCCGTATAGCATACTTAAAATATCCCATGAAATGTTTTTTAAATCGTGAGAGAATTCTTATAATTTCCTGCTACTCTCAACTAACAACAATTATCTACCGAAATCTTTTTTTTTTTTTTTTTTTTTTTTCTATTTTTGACAATGGAAAGATGTTCAAACTGTATTTAATTGCGTAAATTGTACGGACGCTTATTTATTGTATATATACAAATCATTCCTTAATTGAGTATGCAACTGATTCGTTAGCAAAAATATTAAAATACCTTAACTTTAACTAAAAGGCTCGGATTTCCTTGTAGAGTCCTTTAAATAGTTCATTTGAGAGATAAATATTTTTATTAAGGCATAACATATCTTCCTTAATTTGCTTCACTTTGGTATTCATAGGCGTAACTTACTAAGTGTAAGAAGGGCGATTGCCCCTCCCCTAAAAAATTCAAGAAAATTTAGATGTCTCCTATTTGAAAACAGTATTCTCTAAAATGGGAAACACACGATAGGAAATTTTCCCCCAAATGTTACACGCAAATGTTGGTATTCATAAGCAAACAGATTTTTTTTTTCTTCCCGGAGTTGTGGTCATTTATGTTTGTGGGGATGGGAGGAGGGGCGTGGAGGGTGGATACTTTTGGAAATTACATTAAATATCTAAAAGCAGTTTTCATTTCAACTGTTTTTTGGGGCTTATTTTTTAAAGAAAGAAGTGCTGAAGCCTTAATTTTTTGCAAAATTAAATAAGTTTGCTGTTAACAATGGATATGTGTAGAAAGTAATAAAATTACTGTTAATGGAAACAGTTATAATGCCTGTTACATTTTTAATTTGATGTAAAAATTTACCGATACCAAAAATTACCAAAAGATTTGAAGAGAACTGAATTCCCATATCAACTAACCCCTGACTGTTTTGTTTCTTAAGAACAGGAGGGGAGTGGACAAAGGAGGAACTATGAGACTTCATTTCCTCCCACTACAACTTAGTTTTACAACTTTACAAATTTTAGATTAACCATTCAGTTATAAAAAGAAAAATATGTAAAATAAAATTTTTTTACTTTTGAAAAAGTTCATTATTATTATTATTAGTAGTAGTAGTAGTAGTAGAAGTATGTATAACTGTAAGCAAAATTCCTGTTCTAGTGCAACAAAGTTTCATTTCCTTACGGAAAACCATGAAAAAGTCGCAGACATTCAGAAATCTGCTTTTCAATTATAGATATTTTCTTCGGGACATTTTAATAAATTTATGCTCTGGTAACGGAACAAATTGGCAAAACGTTATATGTTGAATTGTCAATAAGACAAAACTTTAGTTGGAGGCTGGCGGTAATTGAATAGCTAACCCTTTTGGCCACGCCCCTCTGATATCTGAAACAATAAACTGGAATGAAATCGATTACAAGTTAAAATTCTCAATAAAAACTCGTTCTAAATTATAAATGCCCCTAAATATATAAATAGAGAGAGAGGTTTCAGTTTTCGTTTTCCTTCTTTTTTAGCACTAGGGTACTGTTTCGCTCAGTACGAGAATTTTGTGTACGCATTTTTGTCTGAGCTTGAGCTATTTTGTCTATGCGATCTTGTCGATCGCCACTCTACCCTCAACTTGACCATTCATTTTAAAACCCATTAACTATTAGAAAATCATTTATTTTAAAACCTTACTCTAGACCTAACTCCAACTCTAGAAGTTCACTTTCACTTTTACGATACAATTTGAGTTAGCGTTGTAAAACAGGGTTAAATGGCTTTCAATAGAATAATTAGATGGCAGCACCATACATACTTACTGATCTGAGAAATTTTTTCATGAAACTTTAAAGACTAGTATGTTTTTGTTTATGTTGATTGTTTTCGGCCAATTCCATATATTCAGTGGCGCTGAGAGGGACACTGGCGTAGCCAGGGGGGGGGGGCCACCGGGCCCGTGCCCCCCCCCCCCCGAAATTTTTTCAGTTGTTGTTATATATATATATATTGCAATTTCTAAAAATGGATCGTCTCAGAATCCTTGTTGTGTGATATTTGTCCAATCTTTCTGATAAACATTTTCTAGATCCTTTCACATTGAGAACGAAGAAAAAAACAAGTCAATAAAAAGGTTAAAAAGTGCCTTTAATCACAAACCCGAGGTGACTTTCGACACGCCTACACACCAGAAAAATATACATCTGGGCAATATCCTACTCCCGGGATACTAAAAAATTCCCCCTCCCTATAACCTCAGCTCGTTACCGTTGTACCCTGTGAAGTATGTATCCCCAAGTGTTATCAGCTTTCATGGCCACCTGTGGTATTTTTAAACTATGGTGCATACAAAAATATTACTTTCTACGAACGATAAAATTTCAAGGAAGGGCATTTTGCTGTCACATTAGACAGAGCTTCGTAGATTTTTGCGATATATCCTGAAATAAGCTGAGAAATAAAACTAATGTACTAGCAGTGCTAGTTATAACTTGCATAAGACTTGATAGAAAAGAGGCCCCGCTCTTGCGGTTCGCCTGGGGCCCCGCACGCCCCTCGGGCCGGCTCTGAGTGCCCACCGCCCCTGACTTATGGCTCACCAACTAGCGATGAGTGCAACCCCTCCCCCCTCAATAATTTTAAGATCTTATCCGTTCTGGAAAGTTTGTGCGTCTGTTTTTTCCCCTTTTTTTATTAAGAAATCAAATCCGGTGTATTTTTACCATTTAATCTTCCCAATATTATGTAAGATGTACTTTTAAGAGATTTAATTAACAACTCAACACTTATTCAAGTCGAAAATTTGCAATTAATTATATTTTTTAAGACTGCTTAAGTAGAAAAATTCTATATATTTTGAACCAACTTTATTCCAAAAACCAGAATTTTCGAAGATTTTCTTCTAGTGACGTCTGTGTTATTTTAATACGTATTTTGTTAGCAAAGTGCAGAAAATTTTAATCTTGTGATCAACCTTATTCCAAAGAGCAGAGTTTCGGAATTTTTTTTCAAGTGATGCCTGGGTTATTTCAATACTGTGTCTGCATTGCATACGTATAATATTCTAATCCTGCCACCAACCTTATACAGAAGGGCAAAGTTTTGGAAGATTCTCCTTAAGTCATATCTTTGTTATTTTAATATTGTATTTGAATTGTGTAGGGTATTTTAATCTAGTGATCACACACACACACACACACACAACTTTATTCCAGAAACCAGAGTTTTGGATGATTTTCTTCAAGCTATATCTTTCTTATTTTAATATTGTGTCTGCATTATTTAGAATATTTTAAATTTGTGAGCAACATTATATTAAAAACAAGCATTTTGAAAAAATAAAAAGATAAATAAAAAAATCTAGTCATAAGATTTTCTAGGTTAATTATGTGTTACTGCATAAAACTGTACATTTTGACTTATTAATTGCAATAAGAAACTGAGTTAGTACAGCCTGTGCATTAAAGGTTTATTTTTTTAAATTAGCGTCGCTGTTCTGTGGCTGTTAATTATAAAAATAATAATAGGTTTGTATTTGCGTGATCTTCATTATAAAATACAGGTTGATTAAAAAATAACGTGACCAATTTCAGAGCATCATAAAATTTTATTGAATAATGTTATTTAAACGAAATTTTCAATGTGGTTTCCTTTAGCATACACACTTTACGTAAACGTTAGGTCAAGCCAAAAGAGCTTTTTAGACCATTTTTTTCCAACTTCCTCTTTGATTGCTTTTTAAAGCCCTTAAAGTGTTCTTACCTTACGTGTATTTAATTGTTCTTTTAAGTATCCCATAAAAAAATAATCGCAATTAGCACAGTCAAGAGATGATGGTAGCCATTTTTCCGGAGAAATAAAGTTATTTTTTTTTTTTTTTTTAAATCTTTCAGCCATTTGACAGTTGACCTTCCAGTATGACTTGGTGCAGAATCTTGGTGTAAAACAAAGTTTCGTTGGGAGTAAAGACTTTCTTTGATCATATACTCCTGAACTTTATTCTGATAGTATTTAGCGTCAATTTTAACCTTTGGTTCTACAAGAAATGATTTTGTTAAGCCTTGAGAGGACATTCCCATCCACACCACAGTACCTAACGTACAACTTGCCTTCTGCAAAACAGCTGAGTCTTTGCGACGCTGTTCGCGTGAAATATATTGAACCTTTTTTTGCCAATTGTGAATTACAGACGAAACAACGCTTCATCAGGAGTTATCCATGTTTTCTATCTACCTTTGCGTAACATTAAATATAGAGGCCAAGAACGTTTTCTTCGTTTTTCTACAGTGTTTGCAGATATTTGATGACAAACTAGTTTCTTCAATTTTTATAGGCAATTTCCTTTATCTGACGACAAAATTAACGATTGGGATACCTGTAGTTTCTTTTCTAAATTTTAAATGCTTTATTTATAAAAGCATTTGAGCAACCATCCTACAGAAGCTTAAAAATTTCGTTTCAGGTTTGTGAGGATCTAATTTCGGAGCCAAAATTTACTCCCACTAATGAGTAGTTCGATTGGTAATTTAAACGTTTAATTTTTAAAATAAAACAGGTGGTAAATTAAAATTTACCATAAATAATTATACGCTTTTAAAATTGGTCACACTAATTTTGAATCAACCTGTATGTATTAGTTATATGCATCTGCAAATGAGCTGATTGAAAATCCGGGATAGATTGATATATTTCCTGTTTATAAAAAGAAAATTTTACATAGAAATATTTTTTTACTACGGTCGTTTATTGAGTTTAAAAATCCTTTATTTAGTTTTCTTTTCAGTATCTTCCTTTAGATATATTTATTGTAGAATAAGACTTATTGTAGTAGCAGATACGGACCTGGATTTAAAAAAAAAAAAAAAAAAAATCTTATCTGGTTGAGATAATCGTCAGACAAACCGGTACATAAGCATCTACCTACAGAGATAATTATATTGAAGAATTATTAATTGACTCGCGAAATTAATACTGAATAGCATCTTTAAACATATATTTAAGGATATTTTTGTGAAATTACTAATTAAGTAATATTATAATTAAAATTAACAATTAGAATCTTATTTTTAGTTATAATTAGTACTTAGAATATTATTTCTAATTATAATTAATGTTTTTTTTAATTTAAGATTAATTAATAATTAAAATATTTCTAATTACAATTAATAATTAGAATATTAATTAGTTGAACAAAACTCGCTGTGCCCCTCCCGAAACAAAATCCTGGCTACGCCAGTGGAGAGGGAGGGGGATCAGGGGAAAAATCTCCTGGGCCTCAGTTTCTGAAGGGGCCCCCTTTTGCTGTTTATATGATACATAATTTCATAATTGTGTATTATCAATTTTATAAAAAAAAAAAAGTCCAAATTTAGATTATGTCCCTGTATGTTTCAAATTCATTTTTGAATGAAATTACAAAAAGTCAGCTAGAGCATAAACCACCAACTTGATAAAAACGAGAAGTGTTTCTGACTGAATCTTCTTCTGCAAGAAGACTTTTGCCTGCTTGCATGGAAGTATGAATAAAAATATTATTTGTTTCAATTCAATATTGAGGAAACATGCAATGCAAAAATGTTAACCTTTTCAAATACAGTTTCTCTATGGAAGTGACGAATCCTTCAAAACAAAATTTTGGTATTTTTTAGAGCATGGATGTTTATTAAAGAAATACTCTTTTAAATTAATGATTTTAATTCTATTAATTATTTGCTAATTATTATTAATTTAAAGCTTCTTTAAATGGTTAATAATTTTAATAAGGAATAAATGATTTATCTAATACGACATCAAAAGGATTTCTGGATAGCAAAGGGACCCCAAGATTTTATCCCCGGGGCCCCGACTTGCCTCGCATGTATTTTAAATTCACCATGGGTTGGAAGATTTTTTTTTTCTGTCAACTATATACATATTTCTTGAATCATGAAAAATTTCACTGATAAGCCTACATAGGGGTGGATACGAGCCGACCCCCTCCCCTAAAAAATATCTTGTCTCGAAAAGTTTCTATATAGTAATCATGAAAACGTCTGTTTCTTTTCGCATAAAAGCTGTAAATCATCTCTCGTCTCTTCCTGCATGCTTCCCTAGCCTACATTGAACATACATGTAACAACGGGGAATTAAAATAGTGACCATTTATCAACAGATTCATTCAATGAATATTTTCAATCGTGAAACTGTTTTAAGAATTTGTTTTTATTTCCTTTTCATCTTTATAATGATGCTGTTTCACTCATTGGATCTTCTTCATTTGGTTCGGAATTTCTGAACGTGCAGTTCGGCAGTGGCTCCAGATCGACCTCGGCCCTCCCACCCGAGTCACGGGGGTGGTGACCAAAGGCAGGGGCGACAGCCGCAGGAAACAGTGGGTCACTTCTTTCGCCCTCTCCTACTCCAACAGCACCAGTCACTGGCACTACTACAAAGACGACAACCTCGTCAGTCCGAAAGTAAGACGCATTTCGCTTCTCTCTCTCTCTAATTTAACCCTTTAACGCGCAGTGTTCCCCCTCTGGGAACACCAAACTCTGACGTTTTAGCTGTTGCCAGTCACGAAGAATCGATTTGATTTCTATACAAATAGTTGCGGGTGACATAGCTCCACGAGAATCCTTTACTTTTTAGCACGTCATTTCCCGTAAAAAGATTATCAAGAGTATTTTGAACAGCACTGGCATCTGCTGAAAAATGGAAGAATGCGAGAACAGCTGGATAGATTGCCCAATGCGCACGGCCAGCTGTCGTCAAAAAAGGGTCTCTAGCTCTGTGGCATGCGATGAACGTTTCGATCGTCAGCCGCTTGAGCGATCACATGCTCACATGCTTGGGAGTTTGAACCCCAATCTTCCTGCTCTCTCTTCCCCCATTAGCTACGGCCTTGAAAGAGTGCTTTTCAAACAATTCATTCTTTTTTTTTTCAGGAATTCGGTGGCAACATGGACAAGAACACCGAGCGTCGGCACTACTTCAACCAGCCCTTCACTGCCCGCTACGTCCGGGTACATCCCATCACCTGGAGAGGTAGAGTCAGCATGAGGCTCGGGCTCATCGGTTGCCAGCTGAAAGGTTGGATTTCTCTTTCTTCTTGCGCAAAGTCGAAGAGTGCTTTCCCAGCAAACACACACCCGCTGGCGGAGTACCTTGGCAGTGCCGTTCTGCCTTTACGTCCAGCACCGGCCCGGCACTGCAAAAAGTAACTGAATCGTACCAAAAGTGGTCGCCCGAGAAGTACCTTGCCAGAAGCCCGCGAAGGCAATGGCACTCTGCTGGCATACTGCATGTGCCGGCCGTTACTCACAATAAAGGCACTGGCCCATTAAGTTTATAATGCCCAAAATGAAACGGCCGGGTGCCGGCTATTATTAAAAATAAAGGCACTGGCCTGGTATCTTAACAGTGACTGCAATATAATGGCACGGTACCGGATTAGTGCCTATTTACAGTAATGCTGCTATAATTAAAATACGAGCCAGTGGCGGATTCGGGGTAGGGGACTTATTCATCAACCCCCACCCCGAAAAAAAAAAAAAATTATGTTTAAATTTTTCAAAATTACTTTTAAAGTTTATCATTCTCAAGCCTATTGTTTACTTTTAGATATTTATTTACTTTTTTTAACTTTCAAAATTGTAAAAAAGAAAAAAAAGAAGAACGTGTTAAATATATGTATCTATGGTCAAATGTTACTAAGAACAATATTGTGAGCAATTGTAAACCATTGTAAACTAACTGCTTTTATATTGTATAACACTGATGTATTTTACCAATTGTAATCCAAAAATTGTGCTGTAAAAAAGTAAAATAAAAACGAGGGAAACCGCTGCTTGCTGGACCTGAGCCTAGAGCTAGGGTTCAGCAGGACAGTAGGACACTTCAGGAACTAAAACAGGCTTTAAACCAAATAGGTAGGCCGTTCCTGAAGGTAGTATCCTATAGTATCCTTAAGGGTAGCATTTTGAAAGATAAAAAACAACATAAATGAAAGATAAAAAACAGCAAAATCCGTTGGTCAATCATTTGCGAATTATGTGCGCCTATCATTAGTAAATTGTGCGAAGTTTTCATAAACTGCAATTTTCTTACAAATTTGTAGTCGCAAAAGATTTTTTTATGAGAGAGGCGGTAACAAATTTCAGAACCAACATAAAATCATCTATAAACAGTTTAATTCCAATATTTCAGAGTTAGAGATTTTATAACACTTTATGTGTGTATGTACTAAACAAAATCTTGCAGGAAGTAATAATAAATAAACTTGTACTATGGTAACACACATAACTTTAGGGTAACATTTTGCTTTATGGTTCATTTTGTTTAGATCAAATTATTTTTTAAATGTTAGCTATTCTGAAAATAAATTTTCTGTATCTATACCTGTTGTATACTACATGATTCAAATTTTATGGAGGAAAGTACTTTTAAATACTAAAATAAGTATCATTAGTAACCTCACCAACTAAAAAAAAGTCACCAGTTTAGTAGCCATTTTCTCAATTTTAGTTCCCAAAATAGTAACATTTATTAATGATTTTGCAGTTAAGAAATAAACATGCTTGATTTAGCTTCATTTAAGAAGGATTGAATAAAATGATAAATTTAAAAACTTCCTGCGTTTTATTTATATATATATATATATAACAGAACATATAATACATTTATTTTTATAGCAGGATTAAAAAAACAGATTAGAATGTTTGCTGAAAGCTCAATTGTAAAAAATTAATATAAATTATAAAAATTTTAAGATTAAAATTCATAATTCTGTACATAGTGGGAGTTATATACTGTCATATACAGAGTGGGGGGGTTTCACTGTCGGTGTAGTAAACATTTTTATAGCATACTGAACTCGTTTGTATTATAGTTTTTAGTACTAAAATATTTGAAGGCACAATATGAACGTCTCCCCTTAACCCCCCGCCCCCCTCCAAAAAAAAAAAAAAAAAATCTTAGCAGTGACCCTGCTTTTTGGTGCCTTATGATTTGGTTGTGGAACTTATATCCCCTAACAGAGGCGCAGAGAGCCAAGTCGGGGCCCCGGGGATAAAATCTTTGGGGTCCCTTTGCTATCCAGAAATCCTTTTGATGTCGTATTAGATCAATCATTTATACCTTATTAAAATTATTAATCATTTAGAGAAACTTTAAATTAATAGTAATTGGAAAGTTATTTATAGAATTAAAAGTATTAATTTAAAACAGTATTATACTTTAATAAACATCCATGCTCTAAAAATATACGTTAACATTTTTGCATGGCATGTTTCCACAGCATGAATAAAAAATTAATATTTTTATTCATACTTCCATGCAAGCAGGCTTCCAAAAAAGTGGAAATTTCAAAATTTCTCATTGAAAGTCTTATCTTTAACATTTTGTTAAGGAAAATTCAAATTTTCGTAGGCTGGGTGGGCCCGTAGTCTCTCCTCTGGCTATACCCTTTCTTCTACTATTTAACAATGTGTCTCGGGAAAAAATGATTTCTTGTTAAATAAATCCTTTCTACTTTTAGTCATGGCAAACCGTTGAATAATACTATCAATGTTTACTTTTCTTGCAAAAGAAGGCTCAATCACTAACATTCCTGGCTTTTGTCAAGTGGGTGGTTTATGCTCTAGCTGGCTTTTTGTAATTTCATTCAAAAATTAATTTGAAACATCCGGGGACTTTTTTTCTGACTTTTTTTTTCACAAAATTGACAACACACAATTAAGTATCATATAAACAGCCAAAGTGGGGGGCCCTTCACAAGCTGAGGCCCTGGGGATTTTTCCCCTGCTCCCCCTCCCTTTCTGCGCCACTGTCCCCTAACACTTCTACACAGCATGAATATGAAACAATATTATTTAATTAAAATAACGAAATTTTATGCCAACACTACGAAATATATACAGGCCCATTACTGCCGAATAGTGCTGGCCCGGTACATTTTAAGCAGTACCACGCCGTTAACTTTTCTGTGCATGTCATAGACACATGGCAGTTCGCCGTTACTAGTTATGTGCTGGCGCATATGCGCTTTTCAGACACTGGTACTCTAGTGACTTCCAGACGATGGCAATCTACCTTGCTCCCGGTATACGGCACTTTGCCAGCACGACGAATACCCGGCCGTCATTTTGCGGGCAGTAGTGTGTTTGCTGGGTTGTGCGATATCAGTTTTGACTGCCTCTCCCTACTTTAGTGCGGTAAAATAGGGATTGCTCAATGCACAACTTAACGAATTGTGCATTTTTGTGAAGAAATTCTATGGGTGGTCTGATGCTGAATAAGGAATTTAAAATATGTATATACTTTAACCCTTTGAGGCGCAACCTTTCCCAATGCTGGAAAAAGGGCAGCCGTTGCTCGACGCACAGCCAGCTGCCCTAGCAGCAATCTTTGCTCGGGCTTTACCAGGCCTATGATCGGTGCATCGCCTGATCATTACTGATCATCCTTAATTTTTCGTTTGTTCATCTTTTCACGATGATCGAATCTGTACACTGAGATCTGATAGGCGCTTTCAAGTTTGCAAAGGGTAAAGCGAGCAAACAGGTTTATATCGGTCTTTCTACCAAGTAGCTGAACGGCTCGATATCTCCGTTCCTTCATTAATGTGCAAAGAACATCATATGCACACCATATGTTTGTTTTAAGGTTGCTGATTGGCTAAGCTATTACGCGGGAAGACTGGAGACCAAAATGCTGAATCATATTATCCTCTTCCTGCTCTTAGCTTTGTCGTGTTCTCCTGTATCTGTTTTGTGCTAGCTAAAAGGGCACCTTGCCTTAGTCAAGCTCTGTCAAAGAGGGGAGACAAGGAATATTTTTAAAACAAAATTTGTCAGCGACTAAAGATTCTGGAAGTTTCCTCAAAAAGTGCGAAATTAATATATATATAAGAAATTTTCCCTTGTGTAAATTTTTAATGACATTTCATTCAAAAACTTGCATTCTTCCCTAGAACAGCCTTGAAGAAAAGATATTTAGTTATAAAATAATATATGTGCATATGAAAGTACATGAATTAATTGATACAATAAAAGAAATAAACAAGCTAATATGCAAATCAACGATATATGTGCCAATTTTTATCGATTGCTCAGTTTAAAAGTTTCACCAAAGGTCATAGGCTGCACATCCTAAGTTGCAAGGCGTTTGCTCTTATGAGATGAATATACCGAGTTAGAAATGTCTGCACTTTTTTTGCAAAAAAGTATAGATTGTGTACAATTTGTGCATAAAAAGTGGATATTTTTTAATATTTTGAAAGCATACAGTTTTTCTGGAAATTATATACAGTTTTTATGTATACTAAAAAGTGGATATTCTATATTGTCCAAAATTGTGCACAAAAAGTATATACTTTTCAAAATATTCACTTTCTATGCAATTTTTTTTGCACAAAAAGTGCAAACATTTTCTAGCTGGGATTTAAGCAGTTTGAACAGTTTTCGCAAAATCTCAAAATCTAATCCAAATTTTAAGAAACTTTAGGGTCATAGTTTAAGTTATACGACCACCTATCGTGTCAATAAATTTTGCTTTATTCACTTAAGTCGTACGTGATGCGCCAACAAAAAAAAATCTCAAAATCTAATTTTTTTTTTTTTTTTATCCGACGATTATAGCTTAAGGTGAGTGATTGCCTATCATGTTAGTCAGTTTCATTTCTTTCGCTTTAGTCACTTTTACGTGACGTGCGAACAAAAATTTACGCAGTTTGAAACAATCTTCGAAAAATCTCAAAATCTATAGATTTTGAGATTTTAAAAATATTCATTATAATGTTAGAAACCAATATCGTGAAAATAAAAAATAATTGCAATGCAGATTATTTTAAAGCTGGTTCGGTCCAGCTGGAGTATTTGCTACCAGTATAAATATTTGGTGACGTTAACTCTGCCATTATAGCAGTTATACTACACTTTGGAAATTTGCCAGCTCGGCGAGATGATATAATTCGTGGTGCTAAATACGCCAATCTGCAAAGGATTATGTATCAGAAAATATGGATAACGGTTTTCCGAGAACCTTAAATGAGCAGTAATTATAGGTTGTGAGCATGTGTAAATCGCCAAATAATGAAAAGTCGCCATTGGTGACGAGCTATCCTAGCTGTTCCGTAGTTTTTATCAAGAAAACATATGAAGTACTCTTTTCTTAGAGCTAATTATTAACTATACATATACGTAAGTCGCCAAATTATGAAAATTCGCCATAATTGGCTAATACGCAAGGTGTTCCGTGGGTTTCACATAATTACAAATAGTGCGAGGTTTAAATTTTTATGTTCCAAGCAACATGCAAGAACCAAGCAATATGTAGCTCGGTAACATCCTATCCGATCTAACCTTTGAGTTTTGTTTGTTGAAATTGTGCCTTTTTTACGAATAAGACATTTTAGGGGCCGAATGCCTCATACGGAAAGCGAGCGTAGCGAGTGTAGGGGCCTTGTCCCCTAGTAGTGTACAAAGAAAATATATTATACCCCCAATACTGTTAACGATTTTGCTTATTATGCCGAACCAACTTTGACTGGCCTGTGTGTGTGGGGAGAGGGGAGGAGTGATACCGGATGTGCCCACACCGCGTGACATCAGTGATTGTACTATAAAGATGCGATCTTGTACTTAGGAAAAACTGAGATGTTGGCCGGCCTAAAAAAGCCGTAGATCTTGATATACTCTCTCCCATAGGCGCACTCACGGAGGGGGCTATGGGGGCTGAAGCCCCCCCCCCTAAAGGTAGAAAGTTAGAAGTGAAAAGCTTTAAAAATGAAAATTGACGCTAATGTATTATTATTTTTTCTTTTTTTAATTGTCTTCAAGTTATTTCTAACCAAAAAAACATTTATTTGAAAGTTTTTAAATAAATGCTTACAGTTAGTTTATGAAACACTGTTAATCTCTGTTACAACGTCACTGAAAAGATCAGATAATTATTTATGACTCAATACCGAGTTACATTGCTTGTGTTCTATGGGACAATCAAGTGGTACCGAATATGTAGACGTTATAAGAAAGTTGTAACTAATCGAGGTCAACCGAGTTCAGCAGTATTTGTATGTCGCCCAGCCCCCCCCCCTAAACTAAAATCCTGGGTGTGCCACTGCTCTCTCCCCAAATCCGGATCACATGAGAAACTGCGCACATTTTGCTTTTTTTCTTCTTTTTTTTTTTTGCGTAAAACGAGAGTAAATGTGGAACACACACACATACACACACACAAACAAAACACAAATTTCACTTAAAGAAAAAACTTCCTTAGGTGAGATTAACTCTTAACATGCTACTTAGGTCTTGATATAGCGAGCTTAACGTGTGTCTGTGTTACCTACTTTTCTTTTCTTCTATTTTCCATTGCACTGACTGACTGACTGAGGTCTAGCTTCTCGGAGTGCCAGCGCAGCGCGCGTACCTCCAGTATGTAATGTTAGGGGTGTTATTGTTGTGGATGTGCGTAGATAGCAGCGAAGCTGCCTGTATCAGTACAGAAAGTCATTTTTCTGGATGTTGGGTGTGCATGTCGACCCTTCCTCCCCCCACCATAGGTGGTCTTCACAGGAAGGGTTGCTCGACGTGTGTGGCGTGTAAGGGCTTAAGGTTGATCTTGAAGGGCATGGAGAACAGCCTTGGGGCGTTTTCTATGCTGTGGGTCCGACGGCTCATAATCTGGTAGAGTGGCAATAATTTCGTTAGGAACGTTTCGTATGTTCCTGTAGAATCTCTTGGAGATTTTCAGTAAGTGGTGCTTGAGGGTCCTCATACAGAGGTCTTTGAGTATGATGTTGTTGGCAAGTAGTGGGTGACCGTAACGGATGGTTCGTAGAAATTTACTTTCTTTTGCCACTAGGGCTTTGATGTGGGTGTTTGCCGCATAGGCCCACACCGGGGCAGCATATGTGGCCAATGGTCTAACAGTGGCTTTGTATAAAAGCACTTTGTTCTGTGTGCTGAGTTTGCGCGTATATATGAGGCTGGAGATTCTCTGGAAGGCTCCGGTCATCTTGCCTCTGGTTCTATTTATGTGCTTCTTCCAAGTAAGCAGTTTGTCAATTTCGACACCAAGATATGGTGCGCTATCAGCCCATTCCAGTACCGTGTTGTCGACATGTAAACGGGAGGGTGGGAATTTCCTTCCAACGGAGAGTGCCTTGCATTTGGAAGGGTTTAACTTTATTTTCCAATTCCGCATCCACAACTCAAGTTGGTTAATGTGGTGTTGGAGATTCGTGTGGAGCGTTCTTGCGTTCTTGGCTCTGCCGATGATAGCAGTGTCATCCGCATACAAGGCAATATCAGTGGTTTGGTTTCTGGGTATGTCATTTACATAGAGACTGTAAAGGGTTGGGCCTAGGATTGAACCTTGTGGCACTCCACTCTTGATGGGAAAGTTGTCCGAGACAGCATCTTGTATTCTGACCGAATAGCTGCGTCCCTGTAGATAGTTGTAAAGGAGATGGACAAGAGAGTCTGGCACGCCCATACCGAACAGTTTGTAAATGAGTCCGACGTGCCAGACTTTGTCGAATGCCTTTGAAATGTCGAAAAGGACAATCGCCACACTGTCTTTAGCTTGGACGGCTTCAGTCAGATGTTCGACTACCCTGAGGAGTTGATGTGTAGTACTATGGCGACTTCTAAAACCAAATTGTTCTGGTATCAGAATACTGTTGCTTTCGAGGTGAGTGGCGAGACGGTTCAGTATGACCCTTTCCACAACTTTGCCAAGTCCGCAGAGCAAACTGATAGGTCGGTAAGATGTTGGGTTAGTGAGATCCAAGCCTTGTTTTGGAATAGGGCAGATAATAGCTTTTTTCCAAGTTTCAGGGTAGTATTGAAGCTTCAAGATAGCATTTGTGATACTGGTGAACCGGAGGATGGTCTTGGCCGGTAGGTTTTGAATGACCGTATTGGAGATTTGATCATGCCCAGGGCACTTTTTCTTTTTTAATTTGGCGATGATGTCGATAATTTCTGAGGGTAGGACACCTTCGATGGGGATCGTGGGTGGGGTTTGAAGACGAGAAGTAACTTCGTTCTCAATATCAATATCGGAGAGTAGACTGTTAGTAAACTGTTCCTTATAAGCGAGTGCAATAGCGTTGGCCTTATCCTTGTTGTAAAGAGCGTATGAATTGCCCTTACGAATAGGCGGGAAGTCAGTCCTTTTCGTGGTGAGCTTTTTCATCGCTCTCCAGACCGAGGAGTCTTCAGTTGTTAAGGTGGAAAGGTGGTCGGCCCAGGCTTGCTGCTTGTGATTACGTATGGCTGTGCGAGTTTCAGCTTGTAGGCGTTAGAACACCACACGATCCGCGGGGTACCTGCTCCGTTGGTAGATCTTACGGGCTTGGTTCCGTGCGTGAATCATCAGACGGATGTCCGGGGGCAGGTAGGTAGTGAGGTGGTCCTTGGCGGGACGAGAGGCTGCTTTAAGTGCTTTGTTAATGTCCTGAGTCAGTAAAGAGACCTCATCATCAATGTCATTGATGCTGTTTATCCGGGGCATTCGGAGAGGGTCGCTGATGAGGTGACTGGCAAAGAGGTTCCAATCCGTTATAGTTCTGCGTTCCTGTGCCGTTGTTTCATAACTGATGTTAATGGTAGACACAATGGGGAGGTGGTCAGATGTAAACATCTGTAGTGTTGCCACATCCGGGTATTGATGTAAGTTTCTGTGAAGCATGTAGTCGATGGTGGAGCTACTGCTCTCAGCAAAGTGAGTAGGAGTGGAAGGGAATGCCATGAGGATGTGTTCTTCCATGAGTAACTTCAGGAGATTGGTTCCATAAGTGTTGTTGTATTTGCAGCCCCAAGCCAGGTGGTGGGCGTTAAAGTCCCCCATGACAATGTTAGTAGGACAGTATTGGAAAATTGTTGTGAGGTCCCTAGTTGGGAAGCGTTTGCGCAGTTTAACGTATGCTGACGTGATCATAATTCTGGGACTTGCTTCGATGATGATCGAGAGTGCGTCCAGAAATTCCAGATTTAGGTCGGTCACACGATGATGTTGGATAGTGTTTTTAATATAGATAGCCAGTCCGCCAGCGGTGCGCCCGCCAGGGAGGCGAGGGCGCTCTTGACGGTGCAAGACATAATTCGGGATATTGTATGCAATATTGGGTTTAAAAAGAGTCTCTTGAATGAGCGCAATGTCTATCTCACTCCTGGTGAGAAAGTCTCTAAATTCTGAGATTTTACCGTGGAGGCTCTGGGCGTTCCACGATAATATGTTCAGCTTATTCTTCGTGGTCATTGTCGTCCTCGAAGTGTCTTGTGTACGCTTCCAGTAGAGCGAAGGCCCTGTCCATTGGCTGCGTTATTTGTTTAATACTTCCGGCGACCTCGCGGAAGAAGTTGGTCAGTTGCCTCACATCGAGTAGTTGGGAGACTTCTCTCAGCGCCGTGAACATTTCCATGATTGGAGTCATAGGGCCGTTGGCAGTATTTGTGCTTTGCACCGGGTTGTTGGTCGGCTTAGTCTGTTTGTGGACTTGGTTCTGAGTAGTCGTTTTCTTGATGATATTCAGACCGGGGGGGCGGTTCTCTTGGCCGCTTCCTTCTTCTTGTTCCTCAGTCTGGCAGCTTGGTTTGGCCTGGATTCCTTGGAGGTGGACATAGAAGTGCCTTCCATGGGGTCAGCAGTGGTTTGTGTTGGTTCTGAACGTTTCTCTTGCACGACAGTGGTCGTGGACGAGGTGTTCTTGGCCAGTGGATTCTTTGTGGTTTCTTTGGGAGGGTTAGATTGAGGCTGATTAAGTTTCATGCTCTTCAGGGATTTAGGTTTATTAGTTGGGTTCCTAGGGCAACCGCGGTAACTGGAGACGTGAGGGCCTCCGCAGTTTGCACATTGAACAGGGTCCTGCTTCTTGGTAGGACACAGCGTGAAGGTGTGCGGGCCGGCACACTTGAGACAACGGGGTGTCAGCGTACAGCGCGCAGAGTGGTGGCCAAAGCCCTGACAATTATGGCATTGCTTGGCTTTTGTTGGTGGACGATAGGGTTCCACAGTGACGCGCATGTATCCGTATTTTGTAATATTGTCTGTTTTCCATTGCAGGGGAATGTGGTCAAGGCTTTTTTCGAGTGCATACAGATTCTGAATGTGGTGAGTATCATAAATTCATTTTCTATCTTTAAATATATATCTTCTATGTATATATAAATACGCCAAGGAAAACTTTTGTGTCCTTTTTGCAGCACATTGCGCGAACGGATGAGCGTGAAATTCGGCACAGTTAACGTGCGTATGGAGGTGGTTGTGCGAATTTTAAATTTTTGTGTAATATGCTAATGCATCATAAAAAATTAGAGAAGGAATTTGGCACGCAGTATTTCGCCCCAAGTCGGGAGATGGTTCCATTGCTCTGTCAATTTTGAAATAATACAGGGTTATAGTATTACAACAAAATTTGTAAAAAAATGAAATTATTCCCCAGTTTGGTGCAACACCAATGACTAAAATGTGCTCTAGCCCAGTGTTTGGCGACTTTTTTAGGCGGTCTATAAATACGCGAAGGGTTGTGAATTCCACATTTAAAAGCTCTGGAAAAACGAACCGAACAGGGTAGGTTGCAATCCAGGAGACGCTTCACACAAACGCGCCAATTCGACAATTTCTTCACAATCTCCCGCCAAGCAGTATGCTAAAGCAAATTTTCTCTGAAAATATCTTTGAAGAACAGCAATTGCTAGGGAATGAAAATAAATGTCTACACAAAAAACCTGATTGAAATTAATAGCACTCTGGTGCTAAAAATTTTGGAGTGGACCGCCCTTATGACTTTTAGTCTAATAGCCAGCGACCGCCAGATCTTCGTCATAGTATAAAAGCTTAAACTTTCTCTGCGCATACCCCCCAACAGAAGTAGGACCAATCGGCCACTATAAAGTTTGGATGACCGTGGCTTTGGCAGGTAACAGGTGGCAAAGGTGTATAAAACTGCAGAATATTTTCGTCATTTCATAAAGCTTAATTTTTTTATACGTTCTTCTTCGGAATACTAGAAATCACTTTATCCCTTGCCAGACACTTTTCCATCGTGGCAAACTCCCGCCAGACAATCTCAAAGTCATGGAAAACTGTTGTGTTCGTAAACTCCCGCGACGAAGTACGTCAAGCTGTCACAAAGTGTCAAGCACATTTTATACTGCTACTTCTGAACTTTCTTACGATGCTGCAGCGCGCTCGTAATATAATTACGTTTTCTGTGACTTTGAGATTGTGTGGCGGGGGTTTGCCACGATGAAAAAGTGTCTGGCAAGGGATAAAGTGATTTCTAGCACTGCGAAGAAGAACATATAAAAAAATTAAGCTTTATGAAATGACGAAAATTTTCTGCAATTTTATACACCTTTGCCACCTGTTACCTGCGAAAGCCACGATCATGCAAACTTTATAATGGCCGATTGTTCCTACCTCTATTGGGGAATATGCGCATAGAAAGTTTCCGCTTTTATACTATGACGAAGGTCTGGTGGCCGCGGGCTCTTGCTCTATTAGTGGTATGAGACATAGTTAAAAGCCTATTCTCAGACCTAACGAATATGCATATAAAATTTCATTAAAATCGCTCGAGCCGTTTCGGAGGAGTATGGTAACTAACACTGTGACACGAAAATTTTATGTGTATGTATATAAATCCACATTTTATTTCTTATGTTTGATTCCTTATCAAAATTTTGTGCCCTTATTTCTGTTATTGCAACTGTACAAATTGTAAACAAAGAAAAATAACTGAAAAAAAAAGTTAATGGTTCTACCCAGTTTGTTGGCTTAGCTGGGTAGTAAAATCCTTCCTTTGAAACTAATATTTAAAGCCTTAAACTTAATAGGTGGGCTACTCTCAAAGGTAATATTGCTATATTTTAGCATGTGTTCCTAACGGTCAGTAAATCTGTTTCGATGAAAGCTCGACTAAAATTCCACGTGAAAGCATGCAAATAATGTTTAAATAATTTTGATTTCTTGGCAGGAAGGTAAAATAAATCATAAAATGCATATACAATCTCTTAAAATTATTTATTTAGGTATGATAAAAACTTATTTCGAAATCTTCTAATTACCATTTCCTGCTTGCCTAAACGCAAAATAAATAAATAAATAAATAAAAGAAAATAATAAATAAATAAACAGAAATAAGGCCTGCTGTCTCCTAAGCCACCGTGTATAGACGCCATTGCCTGCATCTCAAATTTCAACCGATATAATCAGGTACTTTTAAGATATTCTGTTTAATGAGATGTTTAATGAAGACCAAAAATATTACTTGCTTAGATCTTTTTGTAAGAACAAAAGAGCTATTTTTGATTTCTGGTTGTTTAAAGAGCTCATTTTTCTGTTCTCTACTTAAGTTTGCTAGAGCATATTTAAGGGGAATCCCGAGCCCCCTCTGAATATGTAAAGCAATTATTAAAAAACAGCTATTTTAAAACATTTATTTTAATTCTACTAACAGTAATGTTTAAGATACCGGATCGCTTATCCCTCACCCAAAATGGAAACCTATATACATTACTAAAAGTTTGTAAAATGTTACTTTGAGTTTCATTGATTTAGGTAAAATAAGGGGTGTTGGAGGAATTTTCGTTTAATTTCACTAATTCTTCCATTATTGACGATCCACTGTTGATTTTACATATATAATGATCCCATGTGTATTATGGACGTATTACAACTTGGCTACTCTTGTGTGGTGGGCTGAGTCAGATTTTTTCTGGGGATGGGGGAAGCTGATATATTGTTTCATAAGTTTATAAAGAGCCCTGTCCTTCAACGGTCGTTATTCTGACCTCTGAGAGTTGGCCGAAATCCGCAGTCACCTCGTACCCTTTAACATACGATTGAAATATTGTTGTTAAATTGTTGCTTGTGGGGGAGGGGAGAAAAGTATATGCCACAAATGTTACCGGATTTATGTGCACCTTCTGCCCTTCAACGATGATCATTATCATTCCAATTTCCGAATACTGCTGTGTATTATGGCAGAGGTTGCCCATGGATGACCCCCAGGGGGGGGGGCGAGAAAAACCAAATAGCAAGTAGTGATGCATGTGTTTCAGAAATCCATCTTATTTATTCTTATTTTTACTCAAAAATATATCCATTTTCGCTTAAAATGTTCATTCGAATTTTACTGATAACATTATTTTGTAGAAATTTGACTAAATGTTCATTATTAAAGATAAAAGAACTGAATGTATGCTGAAAAGTGTGAGGCGAGGGAGCACCACCGTAAGTTAGTCTTTGTTGGGGGGGGGGGGGGGGGAGAGAGGTCAAAAGATTGAGCACCGCTTTTTTATGCTATTGGTGATAAAGGCAGGGGATGCTTATAGAATTTGGAGACACTTCAAGTGTACCGATCCACTCTATTAGCTTGGCTGTTTTGTGATTCTGCCCGTGTTCACAAACTGTCCGATTTCTTCAAGAAACACATCTTTACACGATGAAAACATTGGTTGATGGTGTATTATTATATTTGAAAACCAGTATATTTTAATATAGATTCTACTTGACCAATTATGGCTAGTTTGAATATTTTTCACCATTATTTCATTATTTTAGGTAGCTACCCATACACAGTTGGCCGATTTGTAGTTTAGTTCAGTGGTTTTATTATAGCCTACTTATGATACTGAATATTTAGTTCTACGTCTAGATAAATTATCAGAGGCTTCATAAGATTTTCATGTAACTGTAAATTAAAATAACATTCATACATGTTATTTTTAATGTTCAAACACTTTGACATAAAATAAAGCAAAGATGTAATTTAAATGTGCTTAGATTTAAAAAAAAATAGTATTTAAAAAGAAAGAAATTTCCTGCAACTGGAATCAAATTACAAAAAAAAAATTGCATTGCAACTAATAAGCCGTTTCATCTAAATTACTGGTTCTTCACCCTAGAATTTAAAAAGTGTCTACTACAAGGACGATGCTGATAAAGCCACGTCTGAGATCTCTACATGGGGTTAGGGGGCATTCTCGTGAAATTTACGATTTTTTAATGATCATCCGGTTTCTACCAGTAAGATTTCTGCACTAAACCGGAAGCCCGCCTCCCACATAATGGGAACAGCAACGGAAGATTTTTCTCGTATCGGTGTCCAGCCGTCCATTAAAATGCATATAAAGCTTGGCTTATCATCTTTTCCACACTTACCCACAGGGCCGGATCCCATAAGGCCAACCTAGGCCGTGGCCTAGGGCGCAGCGGTCTAAAGGGCGCAGAACAAAGAACTCCCCTGCAGAAACAATCACGGATGAGAAAAAGTACTGAAAAGGAGAAGCGAAAACGACTTACTTTAAGTGATTATTACCCAAGAAAAACACGTTTATGGCTTCCAAAAAATTCCTTTTTACCCTATACAATTTCTTATCTATAGAAAACCCATGTGTGGAGATCCATTAACCCCCCCTCCCCCCCCTCGCAGACACAGAATTGCTCGCAGAGCACCCCAGCACAGACCGTGTCCAAGTCGACGACATGTGTCGCAGAACTAAGAGATCCGCTGCAGAACAATCACATTGAGGAAAGAAGGGGTACCGGAGAGAACAATTATTCAAAGAAGTTATTATCGAAAAGGCGTCTGACTGTCTGTGCTCTTCCGATATCCCAACGTTCCCGAAAAAAATAATCACGCCACACACACGCACAGAACGGTAAATATGTCTGCTCGAGAAAGAGTCTGTTGCTTTGAGAGTAATGCGATTATAATTTTAAAAAATTTGAAAACGCATTATCAACTCTTTCATCCAAAATATATCTGTGAAACATCGCGCAATTAATGAAACGAGCATTTCTGGTTTCTTAGTTCCGTCTAAAAGATCGCCAGAAAAAGTGCATTCTGATTCTGACATGTTACCCATAAAAATGCCGAGAACAGAAAGTGATACCGAAGTTTTGCAGAAAGTTAACGTGTCCAAAAATCGCACGAAGTTTACAATGCAATCCTTTGTTTTATGATGACTCTTCATAAGTTTCACAAAACTGAACTGTTTCGTGGCTTTAAATGGTAAAATTCAGGGTCTTCCTATCGAAATAATAGATAATGTAAATTATCTGACAATCTTAAAAAAGAACTGTACTTTATAAAACACTTTTTTACGTGACATGTATTGCTGATGAGAAAAAACGATTATGCATATTAAATTGGAACTATTAATCAATTTTTCGAGGGGGGGTCGCAAATATGGCCTTTGGCCTAGGGCGCAAAAATGTGTAAATCCGGCCCTGCTTACCCACCAAAAATTCTACCATTAGTCTATTGAAAAATATTGATTGATGTTCACTAAAGGGTTGACAAGGCCACCTTGACTTTCTTTATAACTTTTAGCCCCTCAATCTACAATTTCTGATTGTTGGCCAATGCTTCCGTGTTCAAAAAGGCAATTTTTATGTTGTGAGATAGTATTTAAAATAATAATAATAATAATAAGTATACATATCCTTAATGTCTCTTACAATTGGGGAGTAAAAATGTTTGTTAAAAACCTATACCACTTGTCCTTATTTACCCTAATCCATCTCCTCCTACCCTAATTCTGCCGCTGGACGACTCCACCCACTTTGAACACTGCTCCACTTCTGCAATGAAGCAATTGGAATAATTAATACCAATCACCAATCTATTGTTATAACATAATAATCAATTTTCCACGTTTATATCTTTTACGTAAAGAGAAAATCTGAATCTTTGAAAAGTTCAGTAAAAAAGAAGGAAGCGTAAATATCAGTTAAAAATATTCAGAAATTTATAACTGAACAAAGAGAAATTTTGACAGAAAATGGTCTGCTTTTTCGGCGTTAAAGGAGTGCCTGACTCCTTGTAACGCCGTTTAAGTGTGGAAAAGATTATTATTATTATTACTTTTTTAAATGCCTGACATAATTAGAACTTTATAAACAGTCGGCTGTTACACAAAGTTTTTAATCAAGTACTCAATATTTCCAAACAGTAAACTTGTGAATAATTATAAAACATCTTTATATTGTTAAAAATGTTTTGAAAGTAAAAATAGTTATGCTAGTAATTCAAATTAAATACAGCAAAACCTCCATTATCCGAGCTAACCGACCGCCAATACCTCGGATATCGATTAATAGGAGCTGTGTATAAAAA
This sequence comes from Cheiracanthium punctorium, assembly GCA_038373885.1. NCBI lineage: Eukaryota > Metazoa > Arthropoda > Arachnida > Araneae > Cheiracanthiidae > Cheiracanthium > Cheiracanthium punctorium. The sequence goes on from JAWZYV010010119.1 coordinate 218,922, forward strand.
CTTGCCGTGATCGTGAATTTAATAGCATCTTTTAAAATAAAAAACAATAGATCCTTTTTTGTTGTTGTTGTTTTTTTAAGATAGAAATAACATTTATAAAATTATGTTTCACAGCTCAACAAATTCAAAAAGAAAATCTCACTTAGTTGTGAATTTTAGAAACTGAAATTTTTTGAACTTTATTAAGGCTGTTTCTTCGAAGAAAAAGAACTCTGTTTTCAGTCTTGGTACACAAATTGAAATACGCTACTAGCACCATGGTCTCACAAAAATTCCACATGGTCCTTCCTAAGCTGCTTTACACACTGCAATAAGCGAAAAAGCTGTGCCTTTTGTGAAATTTTCAGAAAAAATTCTTAAACATGGAACTGAGCTGCAGGATTTTTCGAAGAGTGACACACTTTGTGAAAATATCTGATTTTTAAGAATTTTTTCAAAACTGATAAAAGTTCATCGTCTATTTCACTATGTAGTACAGCTTCTAAAGAGATAGTTTCAAAATTTCGAAGTACCTGACATAATTAGTTTATTTGTACTTATGTACCAAAATCACATTGTATTTTTTTATATACTATACTTAATTTTGTAAAAAAAGAAATGTGCATTATTATTTTTTAATAAGCCTGTTGCTAATTATTTGTAAAAATCCAGAATTTCTATCTATCGGTGGCTGTCCTATCGCGACAATTTTCTTAGCACTATCGCGCAACATTACTCATTTTTTTCCAAATATTTTAGTTCAGTTGTTAATTCTTGAACACCTTCACTATGGCACAAAGTAATATCATCAATCTCTTCCTTTAAGTTTTTTTCGTTAGTTTCATGTAAAATTGTGCTTTTCAGGGCTCAATTAAGGGGAGGAAATCAGATTTAGTTATTAGCTCGGTTAACAGAAAGCTCGGTTTATCGAGTTTCTAGTATAATTGAAACGGTCGTCACGCATTAATATATCCTATGGTTGTAGAAACATTTGTAAAATACAACTGAGCATCAAAAATTTGTTGAATGGGTGGTTTTCTTTGTTAACGCCTTCTTCTGCACATCTACCTAAATTCAGTTTAAGTGGGCGTCTACCATAATAATTAGTTATCGCCTATTTCAACTAGATTGTTCAGAAATCTGTTTAAGTAGGCGGAAACATTGATAGTAACCGCTCACAAAAGAAGATCAATTCCCAAAAATAATTACTATAATCATTATCGCATACAAATCAGAAAGGATTTCAGCAGATCATAAAAAATAAGTTTGAAATATTTCATAGAAGCAAGAATATATGTAGGTTTCGACTCTAAACATCAAGTGCAAGATTTGTTTTATTGAACAGGAACCAAATATGAGCAGCTAAAAGGACGTAAACAGATATATCTGTATTTATGTTAGTGGAAATAGGACCATAAGTTATTGCTCACATGTAGTGTCAATAATATATTATTTGTCACATGGTCGTGACAAATAAAAAATTATAAAGCCCATTCTAATCTTGATAGGGAATCAGATTGTCAGCTTCCGCGGTCTGCTTTTCTTGTGCTGAAGAAGAAAAAATAAAAATAAAAGGTTATGCAGTCACGTGGCATATTGTATCAGATATTCAAGGATTAGTTGTAACAGATCATTCCTTTGCGCTGTTGCTGGTACAACTCTTAGTTATGCTTATGTTTAGATAGTTTTTCTTCGTGGATAGAAAAAAATCTTTTGTTTGGACGTATTTTAAAGTTATTGAATCCGCTGCTTCCAAAGCTTTGTGCAATATTTGTAAACAGACAGTTTGTTTTAAATCTACAATTAGCAATTTAAAAAGACACATGAAAGTGAAACACTCTTATGTTCGGTTAAATGATATAAATGTCGAAGAATCGTGTAAAGAAAGGGAGAACGTGGCTGTCAGTGTTACAGGAGTTGAAAATATACTAGAGGAAGAATCTAGAATTTCAGAAGAAATTGTTTTAGTTTCACCAAAGAATCAAGGTAAAAGGAAAATTCAAATGATTATTTGCCAATTTGTGCCTAAGAAGTTTACTAAAACTGACGCAAACAAAATAGATGAAGCTCTAAAGCCATTATTTATGCAGTATTTAAGCAACATACATGCCAAACACTTTTTACATACATGTTATGAGTAAGGACAACAAAAGTAAATAAAAAGCATCGGAAAAAATTTTGATTTTAGAAAGATGTGCATATTTAACAGTACATTATAGAACGTTAATATAATTGAAGTATTTTTCCCAAAAATTACTGTTAATATACTTGATTAAAGAAAGCTAGTATGTTGGTTACAAAGTTTTTTTAAACATTTTACAATTGTACTAAAGTATAATACATGTTAAAAAGGACGTATATTTTCACTTTTAAATTGAATAAAATAGTCATAATAAAGCTACCATAAATCAAAGAACCTGTTCTCAAAAGAGCAGGAAAAAGAACTGTTCTTTAAAAAAGAACGGGAACAGTGAACAACTGTTCTTTGAAAATAACGGTTTTCCCCATCGCTAATTTCTCCCTGCGCCCGAGCGTTTTCCCCTATCAAACTGGAAGATAGAAAAGTCTATGTTTTTGTAGTGGGATTTGGGATTCAATGTTTTCCCAACCCCACGTGGCATTTCTTGCATCTCAAAATTTTCACCTGACCTATTATCAGGCACTTTAAATATATTCAGTTTAGTGAGACGAAGGGCGTCTGAACTGAAGAAGACCGAATAACAGCGCTAGTTCTTTTTATTAAAACAAAATAGCTGCTTCTGATTTCTGGTTGTTTAGAGAGTTCATTTTTCTTTTCTTTTCTTTTCTTAAGTTTCCTAGAGCATATTTAAGGGTAGGCTCGAGCCCCTCCTCCTAATATGCAAAGCAATTATTAAAAAGCAGTTAATTTAAAATATTTATTTTACTTCTAGTAACAGTAATGTTTAAGGTACCGGATCGCCCCCTCCCCCACCCAAAATGGAAACCTATATACGTTACTAAAAGTTTGTAAAATGTTATTTTGCGTTTCATAGATTAGGGTTAAATAAAGGGGTGTTGGTGGACTTCCCGTTTATTTCACCAATTCTTCCATTATTAATGATCCACTGTTTACATATATTATGGTCCCATGTATTCCAACTTGGCATCTCTAGTGTGGCGGGATGAGTCAGAGACACGGGAAGGGATTTTTTTCTGGGGTGGGGAGGAGGAAGCTGATATATTGTTTCATAAGTTTATAAAGAACCCTGTCCTTCAACAGTCGTAGTTATTGTTCTGACCAATGAGCGTTGGCTGAAATCCGCAGTTACCCCATATCCTTTAACACATGATTGAAATACTGTTATTAAATTGTTGCTAGCGGGGGGGGGGGGTGGCAAAAAGTATACGCCAAGAAAATGTGATAGATCAGGTTTGATCTTCCTATTCTTCAAACATACTACTATTGTCGAAATCCTCATATTGGAGAAAATGGAGCCTTAAATGTTACCGGATTTATGTGCACCTTCTGTCCTTCAACGATTAGCGGTCGGGAACCAGAACAACATGTTCACTCCTATCATGGAACTCTTTGTGGCCATGAGGGAGGTCGCACAAATTCTCGACATCAGCCAGATGACGAATTTCCTCAATGACGTAGCATCCAACGTCAAGAACCTGGCCGAGCCCATAGACAAAGCGTACGCCTCGATGGACTCCTTCACGGGACACTTTATCACCCATAATGATGAAGAAAGATAAACTAAATCTGCTATCGTGGAACGCCAACAGCTTGTATAGCAAGATACAGGAATTCCGCGATTACCTGTCAGGTAGTGACATTGACATTGGTCTTATACAAGAGACGGGCCTACGACCGAACTTAACGTATAATATTCCCAACTATAATATATATACACTATAATAATACGTACAATATTCCCTATAGTGGTCGTTCCTACATCGCCAGGAACGACCACTTCTACAAGGAGGCCGCATTGCAGGCGGTCTGGCAATTTACATCAAGAGAACTATACCTGATCACCGGCTGACTGACATTACAATGGACTACTTGGATGCCCATTATTATCGATGCCACCCCGAAGATCATGGTCTCGTCGGCCTACGTTCGTCATAATAAAGGTTTTCCTACCAAGGACATAAAAACATTATTTAACTACTGCCCTGCCAACATCTTGATGGGTGATTTTAATGCTAGTTATCTTGCCTGGGGCTGTCGGACGAACAACGTTTACGGAACGTGCCTTCTCAAACTGTTAATGGAGGAGCACTTTCTGATGGCTTTCTTGCGAGTTTTGCACAAAAACATCCAGGACCACATCAACCAACTGGACTTGTGGATGCAAAACTGGAAGATCAAATTAAACACGAGAAAATGCAAAGCTCTTTCCCTGGGCAGGAAATCCCCTGCTTCCTGTCTACAGGTCAGCAATACTCTACTAGAGTGGGCCGACAGCGTCACCTACCTAGGCATTGACATTTATAGAAACCTAATCTGGAAGAGGCACATTGCCAAAACCAGAGGCAAAATGACAGCGACCTTCCAGCGCCTCTCAAGTCTGATTTACACGAGAAAGGGAAACACACAGAACAAAGTACTTCTATACAAAACGGTCGTGCGCCCCATCGCCACGTATGCTGCCCCCGTGTGAGCCTACGCGGCCAAAACCAACCTCAGTACCCTACTCACCAAAGAAAAGAAATTCCTGCGTGCCATTCGGTACGGCCATCACCATCTGGCAAATGATATTATTCTGAAAGACCTTTGTATGAAGTCTGTCAAATACCATCTACTCAAGCTGTCCAAGAAGTTCTATAACAACATTAGGAACATCCCTAATGAAGTCATAGCAACCCTACCTGACTATGAGCCCTCGAATCTAGCGTTTCGAAGACGGCCTAAAGCGGTTCTCCACGCCCTGCAGACTTAACTTCCACCACGCAGCCTAGTAACCTGTCCGTGGAAGTTCACCATTTATTGGTGGAGGGAGGACAGGTAGGCACCCACTGCATTTAATTTTGAAAAAAAAAAAAAAAATCAGCTCAACAAATTCAAAAAGAAAATCAACCACTTTGTTTCGAATTTTAGGAACTGAAATTTTTTAAACTTTATTAAGTTAAATATTTAAAGTTGAAATTTCAAAAATAACACAGATTTCAAGAAAATATTGTATATTTTTTAATTTAATACTATACTTAAATTTGTAAAAATTTGCATTATTATTTTTTAAAAAGCTTATTGCTAATTATTTGCAAAATCCAGAATTTCTATCTATGGCTGTCCTATCTCGACTATTTTTTTTAACACTATCGCGCATCATTACTTATTTTTTCCAGATATTTTATTTCAGTTGTTAGTTCTTGAACACCTTCACTATGACATACAATAACAACAATCTCTTCCTATAAGTTTTTTCGTTAGTTTCATGTAAAATTGCGCTTTTCAGGGCTCATTTAGGGGGGGGGGAGGATCAGATTAATTATTAGATCGGTTAACAGAAACCTCTGTTAATCGAGTTTCCAGTGTAATTGAATCAGTCGTCACGCATTAATAGTACATCCTATGGTTGTGGAAACCTTTGTAAAATACTACTGAGCATCTAAAATTTGTTGAATGGGTGGCTTTCTTGTTAACGCCTTCTCCTGCACATCTACCTAAAATCTGTTTACGTGGGCGTTAACGATAATAATTAGTTATCGCCTACTTGAACTAGATCGCACAGACATCTGTTTAAATAGGCGGAAACATTGATAGTAACCGCTCACAAGAGAAGATCAATTCTCAAAAATAATTACTATAATCATAATCGCATACAAATCAGAAAGGATTTCAGCAGATCATAAAAAAAAATTTAAAACCTTTTATAGAAGCAAAAATATACGTAGGTTTCGACTCTAAACATCAAGTGCAAGAATTGTTTTTTTGACACGAACCAAATATGAACAGCGAAAAGGGCGTAAACAGATATATCTGTTTACGTTAGTGGAAATACGACCATAGGTTATTGCTCACATGTAGTGTCAATAATGTATTATTTGTCACATAGTTGTTACAAATAAAAATTATCAATCCACTCCAATCTTGCTATGGAACCCATCCCGGAGGTCACTTACGAAATGCAACGAATTTAATTCTGTCAAAGTACACACTTGAAGAAACCTAATTGTGAAAATTACCAGGTATCCCTCTGGAAACTCGAAAAATTAAATTTTAAAATCGCGCCAATTGTAGCCCATTATTGTCTAGTCTTCGGAGAAATACCACGGAAAAAAGCTGTTTTTCAACTATGAAAGTAAATAACCTACTTTTGATTCAAGTTTTCAATTTCCTTTATTATTATAACCATCTCCGTGATTGTAACCAGTAACAAAATTTTTAATGTTCTGTAGACCAAACAATATAACTTTTATAAATTAGCAGTTTAGTGAACCCAGCAGCAGCATATTTTTAAGGAATAATTTATTTTACTGATGTGTTGTGTTAAGCGAGGTGAGCGAGGGATGGGAAATTTTATCTCAGGGAGGTAAAATGATGAGGAATACACAGTTTTATCTTCCCACAAGAAATTGACTTCTCCATTATGGATAAAGAACTATTTTTCATTTGATTTGGCCACTAAGTAGGTAAATACATGCTAAAATATGAAATAATAAATCTTTGGAACATAAATTGCACACTGTTTCTGTCGGGTTTTTTTTTTCGCAGATTTAAGAAAATTTGGCATAAATTTCAACTTTTAAAAACATGTCCCATCCTTCCCAGGTAGGGAGGGAGCATTTTCTTACTATTTTAATTTTCCTTCATAACTAAACCTTTATGTATCGTGAAATTTATTTTCTTAAAATATGTTAATACGTAGAAAGCAGTGATGTAAAATACCCGGGTATTTATTTTCAAGGGTAAATACCCGGGTATATACCCAAAATGGGTATTTACCTGGGTATTTATTTTTGAATTAACTTTATTGTTTTAAAAAAACTTGTATTGGTGGGTAAGGATATTCACACACACACACACACACACATATATATATGAAGTAAAAAAAGAAAAACCAGAAACTTAGGAACCCTTTACAACTTTTTAATTTCATAAAACTTCAAGAAATTACAATTATGAAAAGAAGCCATATAACACATGTTGTATAAAATACTTGAATAAATATAGCCTATAAATGTAACTATTGGAATAAATTTGTAAATAGGAATAATTGCAAGGAGCAGTGTATTTGACACACGTATACATATATATGAGTTGCAGTAGTCATAACCCCCCCCCCATGAAAAATTTCTGGCTACGCCCCTGGCCGGCCTGTATTTTTGCCCTTTATCGAATTCGAGATTTCACTGAAATGAAAATGGGAATATCGGATATTTGATGTTGAAATAAAACCGATATGTCGATTTTTGGCCCAGTCCTACTGAGGGGCTGCTGCCCCCCCCCACAAAAAAATGGGACCCTTTACTTAGCTTACAATTGAACTTTATCTTTAAATTTGATACCCAGCCCACCCCGAAATAAAATCTTGGCTACGCCACTGTCAATAACACTAACTACGCCACTGCTTTAGGCCCTATTTTGTATTTCTCTGAATTACGAAAGAAAATAAAATCATTCCCCTTAAACGAAAAACAAGGTAAAAAAAAAAAAAAGAAATCTGCTGCAATAAAGCGAAATGTTATTTTGCTTACTACAAAGTCCTTTTGTGAGAGCGCTTAATACCGCCCCTGTATCCTTCATTAAAAGTGACAAGTACAATCCTAACTTTATTTCATTCTATTTCCCTTCACATGAAAATCCGCCACCATGTAAACTTAACGTTCCGTTTTTTTTTTTTTTTTTTTTTTTTTTTTTTTGAGGGTGGGGGCAGGGGGACATATATTGAAGTTAAAAGTAGAAAAGGGATGTTTCATTAAATTTTAAACAAATATTAAATCAGTCAGACAAGTTGGAAGGAGGGATTTTCTTAATTTTTTTTTCGGGGGGGAGATTGACCCCTCTTGCCCTTAGGAAGTAACGCCTATGCCCCCCGCCAAAAGCAAACGATGTTCGACCCACTCCACACCCACAGACAGATAAAACTTTAAAATCCGACCACCAACCAAGAAATGAAACACTAAAGATTCGAAAAAAAAACTTCAATTAAATGAAACATCCTTTCAACTCTTTTCGACTCCTTTCGACTCTGAGTCGATAGAAGATTCGAAAAAACCCCTCCAATTAAATGAAACATCCTTTACAATTTGAAAAAAAGGAAAGAAATTCAACTATACTAAATATATATAGACAGTAAAATCATAAAAGTTTAAATCATAGGTTCCCAACCTTTTTTGAACTGACGCCCCCTTTTCTAGTGAATATTTCAATACCGCCCTCCCCGCCTCCCACTCCAGAGAAATAAGAGCGTACATAATGCATGGTGAAAACAAGAATTAAATTTAAAAAAATTACTAATAGATAGAATAGTGTTGGAATTGAAACGCTACTGAATTTCTTCTTCATTTAAAAAAGAGGAACAAAAGTTTTAGAGAGGTATATTACAGAGGTATCGCTTTCTCTCAACAGCGAAGTCTCATATCGAAATATGTGAATTTTCGCACACGTGATAGAAATGAATTATCAGAGTGATTTTTAAGTCTTTTTTAGACTATATTTGGTTAATCTTCCCACGTCCCTCCGTGCCATATCAACGCCTCCTAATTATCTCTGGGTCTTTTACCGCCCCCCTGAAAGCCTCAAACGCCCACAGGGGGGCGTTATCGCCCACATTGGGAACCTATGGTTTAAATTAACCGTGAGAAATATGTGTTTAAACCTATTACTTATAACTACTAGTTTTTAACTATTTCTATGCAATTTTTATTTTAGTGATCATTAAATCAATCATAAGATGCATATAATCCCCTCTCCCCATCAATAAAAAACCGTAATTAACTATCACAGTTTAAAAAATAATAAACATAAAATAAGCTCTGGGATATAATAGTAAACTTAAAATAAGCTGTGAGGTATATTAATCAATGTAACACATTAAAAATATTGCCAAAGCTATCTCTTACACAAAACAATTTAAGGACTACCATAAAACATTCTTCATTATTAAAGTTAGTGAAAAAAAATGCGGTATGACCGATAAAGTAGTTTATGCCAAATAATCAAACGATTAATAGTAATTAAAAAAAAAAACACACAACAAAAATACTCATAATGAAGTCAAATTAAAATTAAAAACTTTTTATTACAAAAAAGGGAACAATAATAGAAATCTAATTGGTATTAATCATAAATGTTGCTAAGAACAGTTATTCCATTCTAAGTTGAAAATACCCAGTTTTTGGGTATTTACCCAAGCCTTGGGTAAATACCTAAAAAATATTTACCTACCCAGTGGGTATTTACCCACCCCATATCACTGGTAGAAAGTAATTTTTAGGATTTTCCCCCCCGACTCTCTCCTCAGTGGCGGGTTTATCTCTGGAGTAGGGATATCTCTATTGTCGGCCATCTCTAGTATCGGGGCTGCTTCAATGCTTAATTCCCGGACAAGCGGATAGGGGCAGGAAAATAGCTAATATTATCGGACTTAGCCGAACTTGCAGAGGGAGAAAATGGAGGAAATGTGCGTATGGTTTCCCTGCAGTGCTGTAACCAGTATTTTCAGATTAGAGATAATTCTGACGAGAGTTCGCTCTTTTGGTAGGCTGTATTTTTCACCTCCCCATTTTTACTGTAGCATATGAATCTGTATAATTATTAACATTATGAAATGTTCCCGTGTGAAATGAACTTGAAAACTTATTTATACAAAGAAAATATACAGACTTTGTTAATTTTTTAAAAAAATATTTATCTTTTTATAAAATGAATTATTGTAAAACAAAAGATTTTAAGTTTAATAGTTTTTTAAAAAGATAAGCAGAAAAGAGTGATTGTAAGTTATTCATTTTGAATATTTAGAAATAAACTTTTACCACATCCTACATAAATAAATAAATATTTATATTTAATAATTTAATTAAATATGTTTTTTTATTTAATTTTAAAATATTATATTGTTTTTTATAATATCTCTTGGCGTCTCACCAAAACGTCAAAATTAGTGAAACATTATTTGCATATTTTCACTAGTAATTTTACTGAGAGCCCTATGATCACATGGACAAGCGGGGCAATATCCCGGGGACACTGAAAAATAGGGACCCCCCAAATCTCCTACCTGTATGAGTTAAGAGTTCACAAAAGCTGAAATAGTTTTTTTAAACTAAATTTCCTTTCTCAATTTCTATTTACATTGGGGAAAATGGATCTGCTTTGTTTAGAAATAGTGTAAATACTCACTAATAATACGAATTGGTTAAAGATATTTAAAAAAGTAGTTTTTTAATGCAACGTGAGCCAAAAATGGTTTTGTCAAAAAATGCTTGTGATCATATAGGTCGGAGCCCCGAATATTTAAATGATTTCAGTATTTAAAAGTGCCTAGCATTAAGGGGATTGACGCTTGAACGTTGCATTTTTTAAAACTGAATTTCCTATAGGAAAGTCGCTCTTTCCTACAAGAAATAAATGGCATTTGAAATTGTATTTATTCTAGCAAGATAAAATCCAAAATCGGGTGAACATCGATCTGGTAAGCACGACAGAAAATCCATACTCTCAAATACTTCATGTCCAGACTTGAAGGAATATTCCTTTGAGGCAATGTAAAACTCAAGATCAACGATCAATTGGTGGGCCAAGCGCCAAGTAAGTCGGTATTCGGAAAGGACTGTAATCCCTCTTTCCTTCCCTTCGCATCAAAATTTCCCTGTGCGATTTTCCTCTAAGTCCGTTAGCATTAAGCTATTTACTGGTCGGTTAAAAATGATCGGACTTAGCCGTATTTGCAGAGGGAGAAAATGGGGGGGGATGCGTATGGTTTCCCTGCAGTGCTGTAACCCGCTATTTTCGGATTAGTGATAATTCTGACGGGAGGTCGCTCTTTTGGCACGCTGTATTTTTCACCTCCCCATTTTTATTGTAGCATATGAATCTGTATAATTTTTAATACTATTATGGAATGTTCCTGTGAAAATGAGCTTGAAAACTTATTTATGCAGAGAAAATATGCTGACTTTGTAGATTTTTTAAAAGTAATTTATGTCACAGGTTGGGTCCTTGCCTGGAGCTGCTTACTTTGTTATTTCGTTTATTTATTCATTTCTTCAGACGAGACTTTGTCAATTCTGATATACGTTGAATATGCAAGATAAAAAAAAAAAAAATCATTTTATGCAGTGATTGCATATCACATTAATAGTAGACAAAGATAGTGCATGTTAATATTCTAGAGATATAGCTAAATATTTAGCATTTACTGACACAGTGCGTGATTGCAATGCCTTAAGCAATTCAGTACTAAAATAGTATGGAAAATAATTTCAGAAGAATTTGAAGAACGCTTTTTAAATATTAATTATCAGAATTTTTTCTAATTAGACTTGTAAAAGATAAAACCTCTTTATCAAATGATCTTCCACTTAATGTTTGTCCTTGTGGGATGTCTTCAGAAGTTTTAATAAATAAATATTTTTCTATTGTATGGAATATTTTTTAAATAACCATTTTAAGAAGCGGAATGACAGAGCTTAAAGGGAAAAAAAAAAAAACACTAAAAATATAAAAGAAAAACACATTAAATTGTCAACTCATAATAATCAATTTTAATCAAAAATACTAATTCTATACAATGAAACTTCTTACTAAATAACACCGTTGCCTACGTAATACTTACACAAGGTCGGGAAAAGGTCGTGTTTTTCAGCAATAAAACGGGCGAAAACTTAGTTCACTAAAATGACCGTTGGGGGCGCTTTTATGACCCTTCAACGTTTGTGTTTTACCTCTCTATGAATGCAAACAATGAGTTTTCCAGACGTTTAAGGGGTTAGGGGTAGTCAGAATTTTAAAAAAATTGATTTTTTTTTTTTTTTTTTTTTTTTTGCATTTTCTTAAAGTATAGTATCTTAAAAATATTCTCTGAAAGTTTGAAGTGAAACCGACAAATATCTTTCGAGTTATTTAGCGAAGAATAAAAGGCTCTCGAGCGGTCTAATATTTCCGAGAACAAGTAGCTAGCGGCATAATTCTTCCTTACCTCCTGAAGTTTTAAAAGCAATCAAGCCTATTTATGAAGATCTTAGTAATGAAAATTTACTTTCAAGATGTGTAGGTGGATTTAATCAAAATAATAATGAGAGCTTCAACCAACTAGTGTGGAAAATATGCCCAAAAACTATCAATACTAGTTTTACCATTGTTCAAATTGCTGCATACGTAGCTATGAGTATATTTAATGAAGGGACAAAGTAATAATGAACACACTGGGACTTAGTTGTGGGCCTAATTCGCATCGGTATACTGAAAAAACCGATAGTGCACGTGTAAAAGTAGCTGATCAGCGCGCTAACGACAACACTCGCGAAGGTAGAATGCGACGTAGACAACAACAAATTGATGTTTTAGAAAGTTCTACAACGGCTGAAGAACTCTCATATGATCCAGGAATAGATGACTCAGTGTAAGTATTGAAATTATTCGTATTACTGTGCATCAATCGACTGTAAAACTTTAAATGTGTTTTTCTCAAAACTATGTTTTTTGAACTGGTGACCACTGTAACTCAAAATCCGCTCGATAGATTTGAATGAAACTTATACAGCTTTTAGAAAACATAAAAAGCTAGTGCCTGATCGAAGGATTTTTTTTTATTTTTAAACTTCGATTTTTTATAAACAATTAATTGTTGGTTTTTTCCCGAAAATCTGCAAAAAAAATTCCAGAGACCGCCATTTTGTTAATTTTGAAAAAAAAACAAAAAAAGCTTCGATCAGGCACAAGATTATCTATCCATAAAAATAATCTTTTTGTTTCATTGATTTTAGATGAATCTCCAAGGAGCTGTAATGGTCACCGCAAGGACCCATTATTAAAACCTGTTCAACTTAGACCGCCATAACTTGTAAAATAATTATTATTATTTTTTTAAATTTAAGTGAAGTAATGTTAAAGTATGATGAAATGATACTATGTTTTTACTTATGTGAAATGAACTTAATTACTAGTAAAAAAAAATTAATAAAAAATGGCATTTTTTCCCGCCTCTGACTACCCCTAACCCCTTAAACATGTTAATAAGGCAACGATGAGTACTTATAGGACCAAAAAGCGCCATCTACATTTTCCCCAGTTTTGAAAGCCGCATTTCCCGGTGTAGTATTACGTACAGGGTGCGAATTGACGGGGAGGATGCCGGGGATCGTCCCCGGCTGAAGAATGTAATATCCCTGCCTAGAGAAATATTAATGGATCAGATAAGAACGTTTTGCATAGGGAGCGCCTGGGAACTTGTCCCACATCTCCCATTCAATAACAGTCAACAGGGTTACAGGGAGTACGCGAATAGTAAATGGAGTGAGTTTGTTTACAAACAAATGAGGGGGGGGGGAAGTTGGAAGAAGGAACAGCCGATAAGACTTAGCCGCTGTTCTCAGCATTTTCATTTTCGTTTACTTTTTGATGATCGGGGCCGAATGTTAAGAAACTTAAAAAGAAAAGCATTTTTTCCTGCTTGTTATTTATTTTCTTAAGGTTTTCAAGAAGGGTATTAAGCTGTTTAAGCAAATCACTAAGAGAGCGAACTCCTAGCTCATTTTCAATTGATTGCGTAATTTTTTGGATTTCCAGTAGAGTGTTTTGATTAGATTGGGGGGGAGGGGGGTTGAGATTTCTTTTTACGGCAGTGGCGTAAGAAAAATTCGTAGTTTTAGGTGTTGGGGCAGGGGTGTTGGAGGGAAATTTAGGGCAGCCTTTGTAACTAGCCGGGTGGTCCGAATGACAGTTACTACACTTGGGAGGGGGTTTATTTTCTAATTTCTTAAGGGGGCAGTTAAAGATCTCGTGGGGCTCGGCACAGAAAACGCAACGGGGGGGCATGCGGCAGAATTTCGCAAAATGGAAGAAGTCGTTACAGCGATAGCACTGAACGGCTTTTCTTGGGGGCCTGAATTTCCCTACTGAGACTTGAAAAGATAATAAATTTTTGAGATCGAAGATTTCTTTGCCGGTATCGTTGTTTGGGAGCTGAATTTGGAAAATGGGGAGGGGTAATTTATCTTTAAAACTTTTGAGTAGTTCTAAGTACAGTGTAGCCATTACACTGAAGGGCTTCCTTGATAATTTCTAAGTTAGTGTTGGGGGGGAGACCTTTAATGACAACTTTAAGGGGGGCGGGAGAATCCGAATTAGTGAAGTAGTTGATAAGTTTAGCGTCCAGAAGTTTAATTATTAAATTTTTACTTTTTAAGTCGTGGGGGTGGATCCTTAGAGTATCTCTATTTAAGCGGGCGTGAAACTTTGCTTCAGTGTTTTCATTGATAAGTGCCGTGATTTCATGCATTTCAGTCGAATTTGGAATGATGATGGCTCTAGGATGTTTGATTTTTTTCCTCAACTGTGGGGGTTCGCTCTCTTGAGTGACCGTTGGGGGTTCCTGAGTACTATCCTTTGCTAAAATTTGGAAGGGATTTTTTGTTACGAAACTGATTGGTTCCACGTTCTTATTCCAGTTCCTCATATTAGAAATCTTAGCTTTTTTAGCTGGTTGTCTGAATTCGTTGCTGGTGGTGGACGAGGTAGGGGGGGTGAAGGAGACATCAAATAAAATTGCGTCACCTGTTTTTGACGAAGTGCCTTCTTCCACAGAGGTGGTCTGCATCTTTTCTTCGGTAGGTTCGCCATCATTTTTGGCTTGTTTTCTTGCCTTGTGATAGTCATTATAGAATTTGAAGATGTTCTCCAGTCGCTTTTTCAATTCAGGTTCTTGGAGCAGGTCCTTGACCGCTTCCTGAAATTCTTTGTATGTCATGTCATCACCAATCCATTGGTTGAAGTGCAGCCATGAGTCGTAAAAATAATAATCCTTTTCCTTAACATGATCAGGGTAAATCACAGGCCTGTCAATGCCGTTACGTAGTCCGACGAGTTCAAGTGTTTCCGCTTCGATGCGTTCTTGGGTTTCACACCGGTCTGCCCAGGAGGCTTTGATCGGAACGTCTTCGCTCATCATCGACTCTATCATCTATGACGAATATATATCATATATCATATTATATATTAATGGATCCCTGCCAGGGACAGTATTTATCCCCAGCTGAAGAATTGTTAAACTGGTGATTGAAGATTTGGGACTGAAGTCAAGAAGTCAAAATGAAAGTAGCATATTATCGTTTGTTACTAAACTCTAAGGCGACTGCCTTAAAATTTCGTCTGTTTTCTAGGTTAAAAACCCTCAAGGGTGGCTTCCAATACAGGTACATTGTATGTAGCTTGTGTATCAGTGATTCCATAGAACAAACAATCTATGACTTTTGTTTGAATATAAGTCAGTTCCCACACGTGTCAGCGACTGCATTTGTCTTGTAATATCATGCGAGTGAAGCATTTACACCTTTTTCTTTTCAAGTGTCCCCCCCCCCCCTGGAGAATGTTTTCTTTCAAATGTCCCCCCCTGGAGAAAATGTTCAGTTCGCACCCTGATTACGTAGGCAACGATAACACTCAAGATCAAAACAAGCTGAAACTAAAACTTATCACCAACATCGCGCGTGGCCGCTCAAATACCGCCAGTCACGTGCAAAAAGTCCATTGGTCAGTGTCTTCGGGACACTCGGGTGTGTGAAAACAGAGAAACTCTCTTCGTTCACTCACTGTCATCTTGGCACGTCTTCGCATTGGACATACACGAATTACTCATAAGCACTTACTTTCGGGCGAACCTGCCCCGGAGTGCCCTCACTGTCATACTCAACTCACCATTCGTCATCTTTTAACATCGGGCACTGCCTTTAATGATTTTTACCAAATACTTTTTAACTGTTCTCATCCTAAACTAGACGATATTTTGGGTGAAACCCCACATCGGAATCTATTTGCTTTTCTTAGACGGATCAATGTTTTTTATTCAGTGTAAAGTGTCCCTTACTGTCTGACTGGTATCTGGATGGGAGCCCCCATCCAGATGCCTTTGTTTCGCTTTTTATCTACTTTTAACACTTTTTGAATTTTACTTTCCACTTTTTTAGTCTTTACTTTTTAGCTTTTACTAGGTTTTGTGGTACCTTTTACCTGAATACATCATGCTGTGATTTTAACTCCTTGCCTGGCGCAGCATGTCCTTTTTGGACTTTGTGCCAATAAACACCAACAAGCCAAACCAACCAATCGTTCACTCACTTGCTAATCGCGTGTTTCCTTTTTCCCACTAGTCGAGAACCTGGCGTATAAGAGGGACACGTGGGTCAACGACAAGCGGCACTCGTGGATGGGCTGGAAGGACGGGCACTCTTCCTACGCCGTGGACGGGGACGAGGACACCCACCTGAGGCGGTGCGCCATCCTGGACAACTACTACGTGGACTACCCAGTCTGGATGGTGGACCTGGGGGACAGGAAGACCGTAAGGGGCGTGGTCATCGTCACCTGGCAAGGCAGAGGTGAAGGTATTCTTAGTGTGTCTGTTTGAGCTTCCGCCGCTGCAGCTGCCACACGCAAATCGCCTTGCCCTTAACCCTTTGAGGCGCAACCCTTTCCCAATGCTGAAAAAAGGGCAGCCGTTGCCAGGCTGCCCTTTCTGGCTGTGCGCGTACAGCCAGCTGCGTCAAAAAAGGGTCTATAGATCTGTGGCACGCGATGAACGTTTCGATCGTCCGCCATCTTGCTGGTAGTTAAGTCAAGCGATGGCAACGGCTGCCCTTTTTTCAGCATTGGGCAATCTATGCAGCTGTTCTCGCATTCTTCCATTTTTCAGCAGATGTCAGTGCTGTTAAAAATAATCGTGACCAATTTTTTACGGGGCTATGACGTGCTAAAAAGTAAAGGATTCTTGTGGAGCTATGTCACCCGCAACTATTTTTATAGAAATGAAATGTATTCTTCGTGACTGGCAACAGTCAAAACGTCAGAGTTGGGTGTTCCCAGAGCGGGAACACTGCGCGTTAAAGAGTTAAGAAGCCTCAGCCTTAACCCTTTAGAGCCCAACCGTTTTCACATCGAGCCGTGTCCGCCAAACTCATAAAACTTCTGACCTGCTGTAGCTTATTAAAGTTCTGTTGAGACTACTTATAAAAGAACTGCCAACAATAAAGAAAAGAAAAAGAATCTCCCATTTGTTTATTGCCTATAAACTTACATTTCTATTAAATATGAAAGTTATTTTAATTAAACTGTATTTAACAAAAGGAACTTGATATCGAATTATACATAAGAAACTGAATTCTATTTAGTAATAAATAACAAATACCAGATTTCTTTTATCGCTTATTAACTCTCATAGTTTAATCATAATGAAGGTTGCAGGCAGGGGCGTAGCCAAGGGGGGGGATATATTCCGATATCCCCCCCCGAAATTTTTGGATTAGTGATGAAATTCCGTCTATTTATACACATATAAGTTCATATCCCCCCCCCCGAAAAATTTTCCAGGCGCATATCCCCCCCCCCCGAAATATTTTCCTGGCTACGCGCCTGGTTGCAGGAGCGAAACAATTACTTGTTGTCACCAGTCAGCTCGTGCAAGAATCAAGGTTAACTAATCGCATTGTTAACGCGATCTACTAAAAATATCCTATCGAGCAACTAGTAGTTCGAGATCGATGTTTTGGCAAAAATGGATATACTGTCGTAAACTAAAAAAGTGCAGCCGTTGCCATCGCTCGATTTAATTACTAGAAATATGGCGATCGATCGAATTACCCATCGCATGTCAGAGAGCTAAAGACCTTGTTTGACAAAGCTTTCTGGGGGAGCCATATTTGTCAAATAAGTTCTCTAAAGGGTTCAACGGCTGCTCTTTTTTAGGATTGACAGTATATCTGTTCTGACATCAGTTTTACAAATAATTCATAATTTTTAGAAGAAAAATAATGTGCTAAAAAGGTAGAGGATTTTCGTGTAACTACGCCACTCTAAAACCATTTGCATCATTAGCGTATACATACACTCAAGTTTTCTCATCACTCTCGCCAAAGCCCTATGCACACGTTTAACTTTGTTGGTCGCTAATACAATCTTAAGACAAAATTTGGTAATAAAGACCTTCTTTTCGTATTCTCTTATAATGGAAAAGAGCTAACAAGGAAATCTCCTCGAAGCTCACTCATGAAATGTACGAATCATCAGCATAGACCCTTAGAGAAACCTAATGTGTGAAAACTAGAAGCAATTTCCTCAGATTAACTGTACAAATAACTAGTAAAAATGAGTTTAGGTTCACTGTTTGGGATGGACTTTATCGCCATGAGGCCCTTTCTAATTTCTTTCGTACATGCTTTTTCGAAAAATTGTTTGTAATAAGCCTCTTCATTTGCGACCAAATCTGTAGCATTTACTTTCTCATACTTTTTCAAAACTTCGACAATTTGGTCCTTGAGACTTATTTCTTCTTCTATGAATGAAGACAGTGTCATACTTTCGAAAAAAATTCCTCGTGAAGCATAAAAACAACATTAAATATGTTTATCATTAGATCCATCGTATCGTGAATAGAAGTTTTAAAATAAAAATACAGTAGACCCCCTATAACACTGTCCATACAACACGATCCCTAGAACACGGCGAAAAAATTGCGATCGTGTTCCTTATAACACGTTAAAACAGACTCGTTTATCGTCTGCTTTTCTAATTGTGTACATTAAACGTATCTGAAAGAACTTTTGTATGATTTATTTTATTCTTTTTCAACTTCTGAAATAAAACGTTTCTCTCTATTCTAAAAAAAAGTAAAGGCCGCTGGCGCTGTCAAAACTTGTTGACCTATATCCTCCTAAACCGTGGGGATTTAAGTTTCGACTAAGGTGCCCACAGATTCGAAAAATTCCGAGGAACCTGCTAAGCTGACTTAAATTTCGAAAATCTAATTATTTTAGAAGATATTAATAAAAAACTGAAAAAATAAACAGAATGGTTGCCAGATTTGGCATAAAATCATTCATTTCTTTGCAACAAAGCATTTCCAAGTATGTAGTATCATGTGAAATTGTCAAACATGAAGTAGAAATACACCCATTTTACGTCAAAATAAAAACTATATGAAATAAGTAACTCAAAATGTGTTACACAAAGTTGACAATTTTCAAATAGTAAGTTCGCTTAGACAACAGGAGTTTAGAATGAGCGATTATTCGTTTTTCCAAAACAGAATAACTAATATCTTCAAAATGAAAAATAATTAAAATACAGATTATTTTAAAGCCGGTTCGGTCCAGCTGGATTATTTGCTACCAGTAGAAATATTTGGCGGCGTCCACTATACCATTGTAGCAGTTATAGTACACTTTGGATATTTGCTAGCGCGACGAGATGGTATAATTCGTGGTGCTAAGTACGCCAATCTGCAAACGATTATGTAAATGAAAATATGGATAACGGTTTTCCGGTAACCTTAATAGGTTGTGAGCATGTGTAAATTGCCAAATAATGAAAAGTCGCCATTGATGGCAAGCTATCCTATCTGTTCCGTAGCTTTTATTAACTTTACATATACGCAAGTCGCCAAATAATGAAAAATCGCCATGGGTGGCAAATTCGTAAGGTGTCCAACAGGTTTTACATTATTAAAAATACAGCTGAAACAGATGTTCTGATTTTATTACGCTTTAGTTCTTAATTAATATAACTTTTAAATGGCAACATTAAATATCATTGTGTTTCTGAGGAGTGCAAGTAATTTTTCCAGCGATTGTAAGCGGAGTCCGCACTCCTGGTGGAGTATAGCTCAGGACCCGTACAACACGGATTCCCATAACAAAAAATCTTCCGTGTTATGAAAGGGGGGGGGGTCTACTGTAGTGTGAAGTTTAAATTTTTATGTACCTAGGAACATGCAAGAACCAAGCAATGTGTAGCTCAGTAACATTCTGTCTGATCCAATCTTCGGGTTTTGTCTGTTGAAATTATGTCTTTTTTATGAATAAGCCTTATTAAGGGCCGAATGCCTCATACGAAAAGCGAGCGTAGCGAGCCTGGGGGCCTTCGCCCCTAGTTATTAAAATAAATCTTCAAATTTACACTCGATTTAATTTAAAGGAAGTGCATATCAGTTATCTCTGGTGCATATACGTAGTATCAAGTAAGCAGTATTTAAATGAAATGTGAAATAAATTGCTCAAATAACGAGTGCAGCGGTTGAACAGCGTGGTTTACACTCCAGGTGGAGCATAGCCCTGCTGAGACTTTCACAATTGAAATAAAAGGAATACAGACGTTAGATTAACCAACAGAAAAACAAGACTTGGTAGCTACTTCAAAGTCCAGTAGGGTGAAATCTAATACGTTAAAACAAACAATGTAGGCAAATATTTCGATTACGCACTCGGGTGAGTTTTTAAACTTTTTCTACTAACAATCGCTGACGCCAAATACTGGACAAAGGTTTACGATTGACGTGATTTTAACTACTTTCAACTTTTAATTTTTAAATTTCTACAGGGTTATAGCTGATAATTTTCACACATGAGATTCCCTTTAAGTCTGTACTTGACACAATTAAATTCGTTATATTTCGTGAATGAGCTCCGGGGACGTTTTATTGTAAGCATTTTGTTGAAATCAAATTTAAACTTCATGAATCAAAACAATCAAAATGTCGGAGTTTTGGGTCCTTATCGCGAGGATACCGTGCGTCAAAAGGTTAGCCTTTTAACGTGCAGTGTACCCGCTCTGGGAACACCAAACTCTGACGTTTTGACTGTTACCAGTCACGAAGAATAGATTTGATTTCTATAAAATAGTTGCGGGTGACATAGCTCCACGAGAATCCTTAATTTTTTAGCATGTCATTTCCCGTAAAAAAATTGTCCCGATTATTTTTAACAGCATATGACATCTGCTGAAAAATGGAAGAATGCGAGAAAGCTGGATAGATTGCCCAATGCTGAAAAAAGGGCAGCCGTTGTCATCACTCGACTTAACTACCAGCAAGATGGCGGACGATCGAAACGTTCATCGCGCGCCACAGATCTAGAGACCCTTTGGGTACAGCCAGCTGTCGTCAAAAAAGGGTCTCTAGAACTGTGGCACGCGATGAACGTTTCGATCGTCCGTCATCTTGCTGGTAGTTAAGTCGAGCGATGGCGACAGCTGCCCTTTTTTCAGCATTGGGAAAGGGTTGCGCCTCAAAGGGTTAAGGCTGTTCTTTTAACAAATGATGCAACTTTTGAACAGCTTTTAAAACATCGCAACTGCGCTAGACTCGAAAACGTTTAGAATATCTCTTTCCAAGTTGTAAAATGAATTATTATAAACAATGAACGTATAAGAGTTACGAAACATTCAGGAAAAAATGATAAACATAAGGAATTTTGCAAGACCTAGACGGGTAACATTTCCGCCCATCTTCAAATGCAATTTTTGTGAGCATGAATTTTTTCTAAAAGTTGTGGGATGCATACGGGTTTACTGTTAGTATTAGTCCATAGTGCATTGGGGGTGAAGAAACATTAATTTTTTGAGTGCTTAACATCGATTTGTTTTTAAAGCTGTTCAAAAGTCGTGTGATACCGATCTCTTTTCAAAATGAACACCCTTAAACAGGTTATACTTCGTCCCGTGTTTGAAGGCAAATTTGTTGCTTAAGAATTTTTTCTGAAAGTTGCATGATACATATATGTTGACTGTTAATATTAGTTTATAGTGCTATTAGTGAAGAAGCTTTTTTTTTTTTTTTTGAGTGCTTAACATCATTAGTTTGTTTTTAAAGCTATTCAAAAATCATGAGACGTCTATCGCATTTCAAACACAGCCTCTTTAACGCATAGGCATAACGCATAGATTGATTTGTGGATTAAAATTCAAGGACTTGAATCATTTGAAGTTAAAGCTAAAGTTCTAAGAACGTCATCAATTTGTTCGACAGTACCAGACGTCGCGTTGCATCAGTTATTGCAAAACGCGTAATGGATATTTGCAGCTTGAAAGATTTGTTGCGAAGAAAATAAAACTAGCTACAATAATGTTGAAAATCCGTTTTTTTTTAAAGCGTCAAAAATGTTTATATTCTACTTCTTTTTCATTTATGCATTTTTATTTTTCAAGTCTTATGTCAGCAAAATAATTCTAATTTGCATCATGAAAACTACACCATATAATAATCTAATACATTTCAAGTCTTACGTCATATGTCAGCGTTATTTCAGATCAAAGAGAACGTGAACTGTATTTGATAAACAAATCTATTCTTTTCAAGTGCTTCTGCAGGATAAACTTGTGTCTTTCTGGCTTAAGTTCTAAAATAGCGTCACATTTTGTCATCTAATGAGTGTGCCGTATTTTTCTTCTTTGTTCCATAAAACACTTCTTTGGAATCGAAATCTGTATTAAATCTCTCCTCAATCTGTATTAAATCACTCCGAGTATAGAAATCACTCCTCTGTCCGTTTCATTAGTGAATTTAACAACTTAAGTGGCAACAATGAATTGCTTTACTAACCGTGAAGTTAAAAATACAAAATTAAATTAGCTATTTATTTTAATTGGACTAAGATGAAATGTATTAGATTATTATATTGGTGTAGTTTTCATAATGCAAATAAGAATTATTTTGCTGGCTGAAGAGACTGCTTTTTTTTTCCTCTGCGAAAACTCAACATTAAGAACTTGGGCATATTGAAAAAGACTCCTATTAGAGACAGTGACCTTTGATGTCGCATTAATAAAAGACATTTGGCTAGTATTATGATGCATATCCTTGAATTTAAATTCATTTGCTGATTTTATAGCTTTGCATGCAAAACGCTTTCAGCGGTACATCTGCCTTAATCGGAACAAAAACAAAAAGGGGCTTTTGTTTCCCTAAAAGTTTTGTTACTCTTTTACAATGTCCTAAAACATTTAAATGCACTTTTTTGGAAATGCTCATAAGGATATAGCACTTGGTCAGTTACTAATAATTAACTTTTTCAACCGACTTTTGCGCCAGTTTTTTTGCTCGGTAACTTGATTACGAAGATTTCGGACTTTTCTTTTTCCGATGAAAAAAAAAAGCAATTTTTTCTCCTGAAAATAGGTAAATGGACAAAAGCAATACATAAATTCATAAACTTATCATAACCTTTTTTTCCCTTCGAGGGGGGGGGGGTGCATACCTAATTCAAGAGTAGAAAAGAGAAGTTTCTCTTAAGTTTCAAAACACACGCTCAAAAGATTTTTAGATGAGGGGGTTATTCTTCACCCCACCCCGACGGTTCCACTGTGTAAAATTTATGCATAGGAAATGCATAAATTTTACACAGTGGAACCTGAGAACTCACCTTTACAGCTGATAAAATCAGTTTCTTTAATTGTGTACTAAATATTTAAATATTAATTTATGAAAGCGGACTTCAGCAAAGTTTTCTTTTATTTCCTTCTTTTTTTCGATATGGACAGTTTAATCAGGCGGATAATTTACCAAAATACCAAAATGCTATAATAAAATTACCAAAATGTTATAATAAATGTGTTTATAAACACAAATAATTTTATTGTTAAAAGACTGCATTAAAGCTACTCCCCGCCAGGATTGCGTCCAAGACCGGCTAAACACCAAAGATGCACCTAAAAAATGAAGACGACTCAAAAGCTGCACAAGAAAGGGCGTTTTGAGGCATGTGCCAACAGTGCCTAGGCCAAAGCAAGTCTCTTCTCATTCACCTCTTGGCTTCAATAAGATCATGATCCGAATGATTTTAATCATAAAATGCCATTTTCGGACGTAATCTCCAAAAAAACTAGGATTTACGAACCATATGCCAACTGGCAGTGGCAAAGACTTCATTATTATATCTGTCTAGTCTTAGACTTCCCTATCTTTCATTTTATAACGCGCTTCATTTCATTATGGATTGCTTTTGTTCAACTTTACATGCCTATACTCGAAATTCAATGAAAGCGTCGCATGTTGAGCCTACTTTTGCTTAGAGGCCCAGGCCCTGCAGATGTCTGAACACATCTTCGTGCGCAAGCTGCAGCACACACACCGAAGATGCGGCTTGAGGTAAAGCATGCGAGTGTGTGCATAGAACGGTATACACATTCACAACATCAAAGTGTTGCAGAATGCAGAACATTAGTGAAAATAGCGCAGCCATCAAATTATTGAAATCGTCCTCCACAATTTAAGCAAGCCGATTCTCAGTAATGGCGGTTCGTCTAGTGGTTTGGGATCATTTCTCATATTATTAGTTCTTCGGTTGGAAAGTGTAGACCACTTGGAGATTCAGAGATAACATGCTACGGATGAAATTGATGGAATGGGTTTCAACAGATCTTGGGACGTACTCTTGAACTCAGAGTACTCTACAAATGTCTGGGTTCAAGGATCTCCCGACATCTCAAAGCAAACATGCAATCGCTACTTATTTAAGCCGTCTTAATGACGCTCTGCCTACAAATATACTTAATTGATTTATTCTTTTCCAGATCGGACGAACGTATATCGGGAATACCTTTACAATCTAGAAAAACTCACTGTTTTCGTGGAAGACAAACCTCGACTCGAAACCAGCACCATCGGATCAAAATGTGCTTCAATTTCAAGACTCAACAACGCCCTCTTCCGCAGAACTCTGCATTTCGAATGCCCCAGCCACTTGATGGGAAGGTATGTCTACGTCAAGGCTTATGGTGTGCCAAGATGGAACAGACTTTATTCCGCCATTCTGTGCGAAGTCAGAGTTTATTGACATTTTGGAATATACATAAAACGATTTAAAATAAACAAACACAAAAAACTGTCTCAGTATAGTTGCAATTCCAATAAACTTCATGATCTATGATTTAGAGAATTTTATCTAATCGTAGTAAATACAACTCGGTAGGGAAAGAAGAGTTCTGTTTGGATTCAAAGTGTTGTCAACCTTCCTTCGGAAAATGTAAAATACACATGAAGAATTTTATCTCCGGTTATATTTTGTTTTATGGTGACTGAAATTCGTTGAGTATGAATAAATTATGTCTTCTTTTGTTCCACTTGTTTTTTTAAAAAGCGTTATTTATTTCTTGATGGTGTATTTATTAATTATACAGGTGTCTCAAAAAAAAAAGGTTTAACGAGCTTTATTTCTTTACTAGCTGCGTACCCGTTCTTCGTACGGAAGGAATCAAATGCTTTTCTTCAAGTAAATGAAATTAATTTCATCTTTACTGAATTTCATAATATGAGAAATTCTTTGACTGTGACATAAGCTTTGCCTTAGAGATACTTACTTGAGATGGTGTATAGCGAAAGAGCAAAAAATAACTCAAAACATATGCCAGCGATATTTCAGAACAAAGAGAACGTAAACTGTGTTTGACAAACAAATCTATTCCTTATCAAAGTGCTTCTGCAGGATAAACTTGTGTCTTTCTGGTTTAAGTTCTAAAATAAAGTCACATTTTGTCATCTAATAAGTGAGCCGCATTTTTCTTCTTTGTTCCATAAAACACTTCTTTGGAATCGAAATCTATATTAAAGTCGCATGGTAAAACAGCTTACAATCTCCACCAATCATATTCTAACTATACTTCACCATTAATGAATACTGTTTGGAATGTGCATCATAATCCATGTGTGTTGTGTTTGTCTTTCTTGTTCCATAAAAAAATTCTCCAAATTTGAAATCGATATTAAAATCGATTACCAAATCTGATTAATAATCTTTGCCAAGCATATTCTAACTATACTTCACCTTCTTAAATACTATTTTGAAAAGTATCGTAATCCGTGGGTGTACCGTATTTGTCTTCCCAGTTTCGTAAAACAAATCTTTGGAACTGAAATCTATATTAAAATCGCTTACTAAAACTATTTTATAATCTTCAAGAGGCATATTCTAAATATACTTCTCCTTGGTTTCAGCCAAATTTGGAAGAATCGCCAAGCTTAGTTCAGTTTTGAAGATTTATTTTTTGGTGTAAAAACTGACGATAAATTATCAAAATTTGAAAACCTTGGCGGCTTTCAATTTGAGTCTCCTTCTCTAATTAATTACTAAAATGTAAGCACATTTCTATAAAAAAAGAAAGAAATTGAAAAATGCAATGGAATCATGCCGGCAAATAGTACACACACACACACACAGAAAGAAAAAAAATTTTTTGAATAGCAGTCCAATGCTATTAATAACACTCTAGTGCTAAAAAAAACCTTCTAATGGATTTCAAAATTACTCCCTTAATTGGAGATCTCATATCAAACAGTGTTCGCAAATTCCACAAAGCTAAAGCTGATCCCAACCATCTTCTCTATGCTAAAGGAATGTCAATAGAAAACAAGGTATTACTCTATAAAACAATTCTTCGACCAATTCCCCTATACGCCTCATCTGTTTGGGTCTGTACGGCGAAGTCGAATCTACGAAAACTGTAAACGGTGCAAAACAAATATCTTCGATCTATCTATAGAACTCCTTGGTATTTCAAAAATACACTTATACATTCCGATCTTGGAATGGAGCCTATAAGAAAAATTATTAAGAGAAACTCTGATAACCTATTCAAAAATATCTATACGATTCCCTCGAATTACTCTTTAATCTCCCCGACTACGACAGTAGAATGTATCATAAAAGATCCCGTACTATTACTCATCTTCCCGGTGAATTCCATTAGCGATATTCTTTTCCCGTGCTTTACTATAGCTCTTCTTATTTTTTTCGCCAAAGCGCACCTTTCGTGTTGCTGTTAGGAAACTAGGCTGCTTCCTTCCCTCCCTCACTTTTTTTTCTTTTTCCCCCTTCACCCCTTCCCTTATAATGTTTCACCTTTTTATAACTGCACTTACCTGTAATCTTACAGTAATAATTTCTATGAGGTGACAATTCTGTTTTCCACTAAAGGTGCGTTCAGACTAGCGTTTTTACCGTTCTTCTTGTAGCTTATGTCGCAAAAATCGTAAGTGCAAAAAAACCGAGCGTTCACACTCTCGACTTGAAAGTTTTGTAATGGTATTCTAAGGTGACCAAATGTCCCCATTTTCAGGACGTTTTTCAAATTGTCCCCAGAATGTAAAAATGGAGCTGGGGACAATTTTTAATTATTGCATTGTTTTTCAATTAAATTACTGTTAATTATTGCATTAATTATAAATGTCGCCGGTTTTGTAGGCAGAATCGGGGACATGTCCCCGATTCTGACTACAAAAATCTGGTCACCTTATATTCGCATCGGTTGGGGGGGAGGGGGTCTAGGTGAAACGAAAAAGCGTTGAGTACGGTGCATGCAGGCAGAATGATTGATGTTAACATCCTTTCTCCACCTTGAAAACGTATCAACAAAAGGAGAGGGGGAATCGTAGAGACATTAGACACGGATTTGGAAAGAACTTAAATCCCAGAAAACTGGTTTTATCGTCGGTAACTGACTTCATAACTAAGGGCCCGATTCAAACGAAACGCGATCGGTCGTCTCCAAAACGATCGTTTTCTCTCTGGAAGTTCGATCGCTTTTACAAGCGATCGCAAAAGTGTATTCAAAGTGAAACAAAATAGGCGATCAAGCTTACAGAACTGAACTGAACTGAAGTTCTGGGTTTTTCGGAGCACCTTAGCATAGAGCTTTATCTCCAGTTTGTAGTTATATGTCTTGAGGTACTTTATCATGAGGTGGGGGGGGGGGGCGGGGGCCCGGATCAGTTACAGATCAGATTGGTCGTGCAGGAGTTCACTATGAGGGCGCAAAAACGAAGAGGACCGCTTTGGGGCGTTTTCGATAGCAGGGTTCGGAGGGGTCATAGTCCGGGTACTCCGCGGCTATTTCATTGGGAATCTGGTTCAGCGTACCATAGTACCGAACAGCAAGTCTGTAAATGAATTGTCTAAGAGTTTTGATTTTCAGGTCTCTTCTAATGGCCGCGTTCTTTAGGAAATGATGCCCATTATGGATTGTGCGCAGAATTCCATTCTGCTTGCTTTCTAGTCGGTCAATTGAGGATCTTGCGGCATAAGCCCACACCGGTGCGGCGTACGTAGCAGGAGTCTTATAAATGTCTTGTAAAGAAGCGCTTTGTTTTGCAGAGAGAGGTTCTTGTTTTTAATGATAGGGGCTAGCTTCCTGTAGGCCAGGGCCATCTTGGCTCTGGCACTATCAATGTGAGGTCTCCAGGTGAGATTTCTGTCGATGGTGACGCCAAGGTATTTAACCTGTCCTTCCCAGTCAATCGGGGTGTTGTCGATCATAATCCTGGTCGGCTTATTCCGGTTGGAGAGGTACAAGGCCTGGCACTTGGGAATGTTCAGGAGTAGCTTCCAGCCCCTGATCCAGCGGTTGATGGAGTCAAGATGAGTCTGCATGGCAGTGATGAGGGCAGAGCCAGTGTCGGCGTGGCCGACTATTGCCGCGTCATCGGCGTAGAGGGCCAGCATGGTATCTTGGTGGGTCGGAATGTCGTTAATAAAGACATTGAACAGGACGGGTCCGAGGATGGAACCCTGGGGGACTCCACTGGAAATTGGTGACGGGCTAGAGTATGCGTCTTTGACTCTAACTTGAAATCTGCGGTGGACCAGGTAGTTATTTAGTAGCTTCACTAAGCAGTCCGGGAAATGGAGCTTGACGAGTTTGTAAATTAACCCAACGTGCCAGACCTTGTCAAAAGCCTTCTGGAGGTCGAGAAGCAAGATGGCGGAATGTCGTTTCTGCTGATGCTGGATGGACAGGGCCTCGACGACACGATGCACTTGATGGACGGTAGAGTGCCCCGGCCGGAAGCCAAATTGTTCTGGGAGAAGCAGGTTACTGTCCGTGATGTGTCGTTTACCCTGTTCAGAATCACCCGCTCTGCTATCTTACTCAAGCAGCTTAGGAGGCTAATAGGCCTATATGCAGTCGGGTTTGCCAGGTTCTGTCCAGCTTTGGGTATCGGGACTACGGTGGCAAGTTTCCAGGCCGGAGGAAAGTAACCAGTGTCCAGGATGGCATTTATAATCTTGGTGATGGCAAAGAGTGTTTACCGGAATGTTCTGGAGCATTTCATTTGTAATGTGGTCAGGCCCTGGCCTTTTGTTCTTCTTGGTGCGCTTGATGATGTTTATAACTTCACTCGGCGGGCAGGGCTAATCCGATGCTGCGTAGGCTGCAGCAGGAACTCATAAACAGTCCTGTGCACATGGTAGTCCCAGCCCTGGGAGGAGAGGTTGGCAGTGTTCGTGAATTGTGTCTCGTAGCACGTAGCAAGAACTTCCGCTTTTTGCTTGTTCTGGTAGTGAAAGCTACCCTGGTGTTTCAGGGGGGGCATGTCCGTGACCCGGCCTGTGATGCGTTTGACGGCTTTCCATATGGAGCCGTCATCAGGTGCGAGGTTAGTGATATAGCTGGTCCACTGTTCATTTCGGTATTTGAGGATTTCCTCTTTCACCGTGGCACAGAGCTGCAGGTAGGACTGCTTGTCCTCCGGGTTTCTGGTTTGATGATACCTTTTCCTGGCCTGATTTCTTTGCCTGATGGTGGATCTGATTCTCCAAGGAAGTTTAAAGTGTTCTCTTCGAGGCACCTGCTTGGAACAGTCCCGATGTGAGGCGATGATATTGTCCGTGAGGCTGGTGATGGCCTCATCAATGTCCTGTTGGGTGCGTATGTTTTTGAAGGAGAAAGGGGAGCACCGAAGGTGCTCTGTGAAGGCTCTCCAGTCAGTAGACAAGTAGGGCCGATCCTTGAAACGTTTATGCAGCAGGCTGATTTCAAACGTGATCGGGTAGTGATCTGAGGTGAAGTACTGAGTGACGGAGCAGGGAGAAGCAACAGAGAAGTTGTTGCTGATGGCCATGTCGATGGTAGAGAACACCGGGGTCGAACTTACAGGTTTGCTAGATCGAAACTTTATCACCACAGAGTGAAAACGCAACTTCCGGTGACGTAGAAAGTCCCTCTTAACCAATAAAAAAATCGCATCTTTCTCTGGAAAATTTTTTTAACTTAATGGCGACGACTAACTGTTTATTTATTTATGTTTGAGCTTTTTCCCCAACAGTATTGTAGGTTAATGTTTTAACATTTTAACTGGTTTAGGTTAATATTTTTTGTATGTTTATAATCATGGAAACGCATTTTTAATTTATGAAGATTTTTTTTTAGAAAATTATTGATAATAGTATTGTTCGTCATAATTATCATGTCGAATTATCGAATAATAATTGTTCTCTAGTTTACCTACTATATTTTATTTTTTTGTAGCAGAGAAGCTGTTTACTACAGATGGCGTTTGCATCGTAGTGTCTGCTAGAGTAGAACTCAAAGGCCGACAGAAAATAAACCCTACAGATATTCTGTTCTGCGAGAAAATTCAGCTTTCCGCAGGCCTAAATCTTTTGCAGAATTCCCTGTCTGATAATTCCAACGGATTGCTTCGTAATTTTAAATAACGAGTCTTCATTGTTGTTGTAATCTTCTCATCAACCATCCGCAGATCGATCCGCCATGTTCGAAAAAACGATCGCTTTTGGAAAAACGATAGCAAAACACCAATCGCAGTGTCACGTGATCCAAAAGCGATAGACAGGTTTCACTTGAATAGGAAACATAGGAATCAGTCGAAAATTTCCGCGATCGCAACGGAAAACGATAGAACTCTGTTTCGTTTGAATCCGGCCCCTAAGACCGATAGCTACAATAAGAACGTAGTCTGAACGCACCTTTACTGTCTACCGGCGATAACCCTAGTAGCAATAACCCATCGGTCGATGAGAGGCGGGTGAGTTAAATCCGAGGAGAAGGAGCAATGGCCGATCACGGCTTTTCATCCAAAAAAAGGGAAAATTTCATCGGCAACTGGTACAAAATGTCCGCTCGGGGGACCATAAAGCCGATCATCGTTTCCCGACGACTCCGATGAAATAATGAAAAGAAACCGATAAACTGTTTAAAATATATTTGTTAATAAAAAATAAACGACTGGCAGCAAAATTTTCAAAAAATGTCCGTTCTGTTTATTATGTTTTCGTTTTTTGTATGCTAAATTTCCGTTTTTCTGAAAAAAAAAAAAAAAAAATATCTTCCATCTTCCTCCCCCGGGCCCGAACCTTGAGCGTACTGATTATGACTAGCGTCTAAACGACATGAAAAGTCTCTTATCACAAAATGAGCACGCATGCGCAGTAAGACGGCTGGGAACTTAGAAATTTTCAGCTGCGGCTGGAGAATAGGGACGGTATATTTTTGCGCTTTCGTGAGATGGGTATCACAAAATGAGCGCGCATGCGCAGAAAGACAGGACAGTTGCGATTTTAATTTGTAAATATTGCTGATTTGTTTACATTGACGCTGACCGGCTTTTTCAATCGCCAGATTATCAATTGTTTACTTAATCAACGATACCAATTTATTTTCATAGAATTTCGACATGTGTTTCGAAAATAATGAAAAACGGCCCTTTTCAGGGATGGAATATGTGGAAGCATATTCACTTGCTTTGTACATCACTTTTGAAGGAAGCAAAAATTAAAGAGTTATGAGGCAGATGATGATTCTTTTCCTAATTTCTGCATTGAGGAGAGCAATGAAACTCAATCTATAATTCAGAACCTGGGCAAAGAAAAACATAGCCAGCCGGATCTCTTGAAGAAAACAAAGCCCTCATGCTTCAAGAATGTAAAAATATAATTGACAAAATAACATCGTTTGATGATTTAGCTATATTTAGAGATAATATAAAATCAATTGAGCCAACCTTGCAAGCATTCCGAAAGTCAACTCATAACTTACCCAATTCATTTATTCCTACCAGTGATGAGTCTGCACCACCCAATAAAAAAATAAAACTGCAGCAGGGTTTTAAACCTAAAAAGAAATTGGTTAAAAGGACCTTGACTAAGCCATCTGCCCAGGAATCTCAAAATATTGCTTTAACATTATTATTAAGCAATCATGAAGATATTCAAAATATCTCTTATCTCAAATGTTAATGAAAACACAGAAGATTCTGTATAAACAGGCATGTAAGATATGAGGCTTTTTCATTTTGTTTGAGATTTAAATCTACATATGAGAATTTTTACACTTATACTAAAAGCAAATAAAATTAAGAATGTAATGTGATAATAATAATAATAATTGCAGCATTTACATCAAAGGACACATTCTATTAATGAAGTTTCAACTTTCTGAACGATTTCCTCCTGCAAATCGAACTTAAATATACCACACTGTTTTCCAACTGAATTATCTGTCTTGCATTAATTTTCTTCATGCAAATTAAAATTGAATACTGCTACAGTCATCTCTCTTCTGCCTTGCCATTACTTCATGAAAAGTAAAAAATCAGTGCTGCTGTTAAAATAATAATTATCTAATTTTTAAAAAAACATTAAAAATGGATTCCTTGTGAATTTCTTCTGTATTGCTGTATGTGATGCTTCTTTTTTACCCTGTTTCAAGGGATTCTTCTTCTGGTGTCAAATAGAAAATAATTTTCATTTGTGGAAACATACACGAATATTCCTGTGTATGAACTGTTTTTTCTCATAAATGCCTCTTTTTACATCATTAATGTCAATAATTTTCATCGCTGCCTCTGAAAATTAAATCTGCTCCTGTGCTTTACTCCTGCCCTGCTTTATTAAAAGTTAAAAAAAAAAAAAAATTATGCTGCTGCTTAAACAAGATTTATCTAATTTATAAAAACGGAATTTCATCTGACTTTCTTCTCCTTCATTGCTGCCACCTGAAAAATATTTTGCAACTGGGAACATACACGAATATGATGTATCAAAACTGTTTTTTTTTTTAATGCCTCTCTTTATAGTGAGAAAGTCAATGATTTTTCTCGATGCCTCTGACAATTGAATCTTGTTTTGTCTCTTACACCTGCATTGTCATCACGTTATCTCTTTATTCTAAAAAAAAGTAAGGGCCGCTGTCAGAAGCTTGTTTGCCTATCTTCTCCTAAACCGTGGTGATATGAGTTTCGACAAAGGTGCCCACAGATTCGAAAAATTCCAAGGAACCTGCTAAGCTGACTTAAATTTCGAAAATCGAATTACAGTAGAACCTCGATCTATCGTTTTTCAAGGGGTGCGTAGTAAAAAACAATGAATGCGGGTTAAAGTCAAAATATAAAGAAAACAGTATTAATGGATACACACAATGTATGCAGTATAACAAAAATACTAAATTTGTTACCAAACTGTAAATAAACGAATTGAAGTTGTTTAGAAATTAAGTGATACTTATTTTTTAAAAATCAGTAATTTTTCACTGGGTTTTTCATTAATCTTTTAATTAAACAAAATTCTTAAGATTTACAGTATTTTTTTTGTCTTTTTAAGTATATTCATGTTCGTATATAAAAGTCATACAATTTTAAATACCGTTATTGCGTAGGATAAACTAGGCACTAGTGTTGGCTCAGTCTCATCGGCATGAATATTATTCTCAGCTTCTTCCATTATTTTCATTATTTGCATCACATTTCTTCCATTCTTAGGATACCGCACATTGCTACTTCTAAATCAATATAATCACTGCATTTCTCACCATATACATCCCTCCTGGATGTAAGAACTCTTCACCTATACCATCATCAACCCAAGATATCATACCAGTGAAGTAATTAAATTTGTAAGCCATTTTGATCCGCTTGATCTTCAATTTCATTTCGGTCAGAAGAAACATTTTACAACGATGAACGCGGGAAAGCAAATTTTTGACAAACGATACATGCGGGTTTTGTTAACGTTATTTGAATACAGTTTGTGCAGGGACCATAGAAATAAAACGATCAATACGGGAAAACGATGAATGCGGGAACGATAGATCGGGGTTCCACTGTATTTTAGAAGATATTAATAAAAAACTGAAAAAATAAACAGAATGGTTGCCAGATTTGGCATAAAATCATTCATTCCTTTGCAACAAAGCATTTCCAAGTATCTAGAATCGCGTGAAATTTACAAACATGAGTTAGAATTACGCCCATTTTATGCCAAAATAAAAACTATATGAAATAAGTAACTCAAAATGTGTTACACAAAGTTGCATAAGCGTAAAGTTTTCAAAATTATTGGGGGGGCCGGGCCCCACAACCACATATATTCACGTCAGTGGAGTAGCCAAGGGGGGGTTATACCCCCCATGAGGAATTTTTTGCTATACAAAATGTATATGCCTCACTCCCTTATCATACACCCGTACCGTATACATATATGTGAGTCGCAGAAGTCGTACCCCCCCCCTTCCCCTTAAAAAATTTCTGGCTCCGCCACTGATTTATGTACATATAACTTACTCTTAACTGCCAACTAGTACGGAATAGAATTAATCACTTTTTCTACATGATTTTTTGGCTTAAAATATAGCAAAATTTTTCTGCTGCACGCTCGAGCTGGTTACTATTTTGAAAAAAATAATTTTAAAATATACTGTTTACAAAAAGTGGTTAATTATACTCCGTAGTAGTTGGCAGCTATGACTTACTATGTGTAAGTGTAAATTATTGGAGGCGCTCGAGCTCTATGGGTCCATAGAATTCTACACCTATGTAAGGTAAGTATCCATGTTAGTATCTTTCTACCATGTTATAAGTTAAAAATAGAAGCAAAGAAAACGTTTTTTAAATGTTTGTAAATGGCGTGAAATACTTTTTTTTATGTTAGTATAAATTAGTTTTCTGTATTTAGTGGTAAATTATTGGGTGGGCTCAGCCCCTATTCACAATTTATTGGGGGGGCTCAAGCCCCACGGGCCCATATAACTCTACGCCTATGCAAAGTTGACAATTTTCAAATAGTAAGTTTGCTTAGACAACAGGAGTTTAGAATTAGCAATTATTCGTTTTTCCAAAACAGAATAACTAATATCTTGAAAATGAAAAATAATTAAAATGCAGATTCATAACCCCAGGAATAAGATTTTGAGTGTTTACTATTTCTTCAGTATTTAATGGAACTTTAGAAGGGATATTGTCGAAATTATTTAAGCAAAAACTGTTTTTTTTTTTTTTTTTTTTTTTAGCAAGAAGGAAACTTAAGCCACAGCTAGGACAGAACCCTCGAACTACTGCTTCCCAACTGCATGTTGTTACCAAGACGCTATTATTTCACGATCGCTTTTGCAATATGTTCATTGACAGATCCAGAAAGGGGAGCCCCAGGGTACATGCCCCTCCTCCCCCCAGACAAATGAAGCTTACGCTATAGAAAATTCACTTGTTTTGCAAATTCAAGTGATTCTATAAGAAAATGTGACAAAAAATACCTTGTGCCCATTCCAGAATTTTTTTTCTCAATCTGCCACTGAATATGTTGTAAGCAATTCCTCCTTTTCATGTTTCTACCATTTATTTACTTTGGTTGTAATACATTAAAAAATCAGATTCATCCATGCTTTTTAAATCATTTACGTTCTTCTCGCACATAAAGCTTGAAATTCTAAAGTTTCAGTTGATCGGCCTGTAACCAGCTGATAGGATGCTTCGCGAATACTACTATTAGAATCGGAACAGGCATGGGGCAAGGGGGGGGGCAATGCCACCCCCCCCCTGGATTTTTGTATGCAGTGTTTTCCCTTGCTTTTTTGCGCTTTTCAACATAGTAACCATACATTGAAGTAGTCTTTGCCCCCCCCTGGGAAATATTCTGCCGGCGCACATGGGAACAGGTCAATTCTGCGGAGAATTTTCCTCTGTGATTCCACCCACAGGACAATCCCACCGTACCATTTTGTCATGAACTGACAGAGTGGAACCTTACAGGACAATTCCGCCTCGCCATTTTCATGTGACAGGAAATAAGAGTTTGAATAGCGTGTTCATATTTGTCGATTCATTCAGAATGTGTTGGCGATGATGTAATACCAATATGCCCACAGGTGCATATGCTGGTAATCAGTGGAGTAAAAAAGTTTGTTTCTGCAAATGAGCCCATAGGGTTACTATTACGAAAACCACATTTTGAAATATTGTATTTTATTTATATTTTTGATTTCAATTCGTCTGTTTAATGCTGTTCTTGCATTTCATAAAAATTGTTTTTTTTTTTATGTCCAACAGATGGTGTAACCATACTGTGTGTGAAAAAAAAATGCTTAGGTTTTTCTCCTTTTTGTTGGGTGAATAAGCGCGGAATTTTTGCGCGGTTAAGTTTAATGTAGAAGTGTTATTGAATGTGCTATGCTTCTGAAAAGTAACCTTTTTTATAGTTAATGTCTGGTGTAGTTTTTACGTGTGTGCATTATGTGGAATATGTAAATTTTAAGAAAGTACCTTTTTAATTTAACTTAAAGAGTTTTGTGAGACAATATATTATCAAAAAATGCAGATTGATTTATTTCTTTCCACGAAACCACGCACACATTTTTTTTCAGGAAACAAAGCATCACTACCCAGGTAAGCGATTTTAGTATGTTTTCAGATTACTTGTTGTCTGTCTTGTTGGGAGAAGTGAAGTTTTAATTTTATATCTGAACCTGTGTACATGTCGGGTAGACATTCAAGTTTTTTTCTTCAATGTTGAGACTCCAATGTTAGACCGTGTTAATCGGGCAATTAGTTTTATTATTCTTTGGTCGGAGTCTTGACAGTTACAGTGGGGTTACTAGGGTTAAGAAGTTGATAAATTATAATCTCGATAGATTTTGAAATTTTTTTTCTAAATAAATATGATCTCATCAGAACTGATTACACTGCATACTTAAGTTTTCTTTTTAAGTAAGTAGTAATAGTGATTTTTTGTTAAAGTGGTTTAAGCATTTTTTTTTTCAAATAATTATTTTAAACTTAGAACAAGATGTGATTTTGGACTTATTATAAAGTTATCTTATCAATATTAGCTACTTATGGTTGTTTTAATTATTTTTTAAATGTCAAAGTGATTTTGCTTTTGCTTTGGAAAGAAAATAAAAAATATGATTAATTGTAACAGCTACTTCTTTTTGTTTTGATTATAAAGAAAAGGGATAGATGACTCAGGTTTATTATACTTGGGTTAGGTCTAGGTTTATAAGACATCCGGAATTAGCCTGGACAGTCCTGGTTTTTTAGTGCTGCCCAAGATAACGTACTCGGTTTGAAAATGTCCGGGGCTGACTTTCAAATTCAAGTATGTGTATGGTCACCATCCCGTTTTTAAATCCGCTTTAAAATTTTTAATGAAGAGAAGTGGAAAGCAATTTTTAAGGATTTTCAGAAGTCTGATACTTCATGTCGCAACATTTCTAAATTTGTTCAGTTTGTGAGATCTTTGCCTAGTACATCTGCTCCATTTCTTAAAAAGTCGTAACGGAGAGGGACCCTCCCCCTGCCAACCTAAATCCCCAGTGTAGATAATTGGCTGTAATCCCACAAACAAGAAAATCATTTTAACAAATTTTTGAGAATTACAAATTTAATTTTTCCTTGAAATTCGTTATGACGAGATTTTGCTGGAGTCCTGGGTCAGACTCCACAAAAATATGGTTTTGTCCTGGGTTGCACTTAAAAAAATATGGTAAGCCTCAGGTGTGTAGCCAGGAAAATTTTTCGGGGGGGGGGGGGGATATGCGCCTGGAAAAATTTTCGGGGGGGGGGGGGATATGAACTTATATGTGTATAAACAGACGGAATTTTATCACTAATCAGAAAATTTCGGGGGGGGGGGGGATATATCCCGATATCCCCCCCCCCCCCCGGCTACGCCCCTGGTAAGCCTAATTGTTTTAACTGGTAACTAAGTTAACTATACTAAGTAAAAATTAAATCTAGATTTAATTGTGTTTCTCGCCTTTTCATAATAAGTAAGCTGGATCACACTTTTTTTTTAGCTACGCCCCACATCATAATCGCAAAAGTCCTGTAAATCTGTGTATAATTTCACCGGCGGTTTCATCAGGATTGATATTAGTGATAAAGATAATATCAATCCAGATGAAACCGCCGGTATTTATAAACTAAGCTTTACAGACAATAGTACCAATAAACAGGACTACTATATTGGCATGACAAAACGAAAAATCAAAGACCGAAAAAAGGAACATCAAACAGACATTAAATTCAATAAAACCACTACTGCCCTCGCAAAAATAGCCCAGGAACACCCCATAGAAATCAACTTTAACAATAGCCAAAAACTCGCCAATTACAAAAACAGTCATTATGCCCTAAATATGGAAGCCCTACAAATTATAACCACAGATGGCGCGGTGAATGATATGACGCATGCGCAGATCGATCCTGGGTGGAAAGCCCTGCTGAGGAAGAGAGCTGGCCATTTGGAACCAAGACCTATGCTGAAGAAGGTGGTGGCCGCCACCGATAGTGCTACATACAGATTTTAATGTGTTTTTACCTGTTTTTAAATGAGTGAAATACCTTTTTTTTCAATTTGTAAAAATTGAGTAAAATGCAAATTTTTGTTATTCAACGTAACTTATTCAGGGGGTCTTGAGCCCTATGGGCCCATATGACTCTATGTCCCCTCTTTAAACTTGATTAAATAAAAAAAAAAGAGTTTTCCTAAATAAAACGGCAACATCAGTCACCACCATCAGTCGATTTCAGCACCAATTAAAATCATATATTAGTTTTTAAAAAATCGTTAGAGTGGATTCCGAGATAGAAAAGGGACACCAAAAGAATGCAATTTCTAGGCGTACATATAGAGTGTCGTAGTTGGTTGGTGTTGGCTGTGTCACTCGCAGAACTGTTGTTCTCCATGATATCACCATGGAGGTAACTGGAGAGAGCAAAGCGGCTGAAAAGGTGTGCCGAGTATGCTTCTGTGTATGTGACCAAAATGCATGCACACGATACATTGTGTTTTGGTCATATGCGTGGTGCGCATGCGTATTGCGCATTTGACCTTATGTGTGATGCGGTGCGGAGGAACACATTTTGTGCTCTCTCCAGTTGTCCAGAGCCTGATTATGACCAACAGGGGCCCCGGGCATTGATGAATTTGGAGGCCCCCATCTATGGAATTTGTTTTATTTTTCATAAAATTTTGATATAAAAAAGAATATTTCAGAACAACATGATATTATAGATTCAGAACAACATGATATTATAGAACAGATTTGATATTAGGGGCCCTGGACAAAGTCCCGATTTGCCCATGCGATAATAAGGCTCTGCAGTTGTCTCCATGTTTTGCACCAATGCAGGGGCACTCCCCTTGTTATTGCACTGCTTTGCAGTTATCTTCTGTGGTAGGTGCTCTCTCCACAGATTAAATATTACAAAATACTTTAATCTGTAATGAGTCTATCTTTTATGTTTAATTGTGAACCAAATTTTAACCTATTCATTTCATCATTGAAAAGACAGCAGATAAGTTTGCCTTTCTGTTGCCAATGCGGTTTACAGTATAGGTCTTTCAATGTCAAATGCTCTGCTGGGACCCAGGGTTGAACTGGAGCAGAATTAGACATATGTTGGAATCAACACTGTTCACAAAACAAGAATTTTTACTACTGCTTAATTTCAATGATTAGAACATACTGGTTAAACCTGAGTTAAAAGGTGGGTTAAATTCCCTAAAAACTCAACATAATTTTTAGGTTCAGTGTTTTTATGTATTTAGCAATTGCATCCTGTGCTCTTATTAAAAAAACAAACATGATAAATAAGTGGTAATTGATAAACAAACCGTAATTATGCATTGTTAACTAATTAGTAAAGCATTAATAAATTAATTACCGTATCGTATTAATATAATGATTAAGTTTTATTTTGTACTACAATTTACTGATCTATTTGCTATAATTCATTTATTTAAGAGATACATTTAATGTAAATATTTTTATAAAATTAATTATTTATTAGATTTACTCTAGAATGCTCAGATGTTAAACAACTATTATTTGGTCGTTATTTAATGTAATTCATTAATTAGCCTCCAAGCAGTTTGCGTAATGTTTTTAGCAATAGCATTCTCTGCCAATATTTCCAAGAAAAGCACAGTAAATAAGCCATTATTATTTAAAAAATTGTAATTATTTAACGTAAATAATTCCCTCTAATTAATCTAACTATTCAGCTTATTGCTGTAATGTAATGATCAGATTTTACTAAATAGATTTTTCAAATATTTAATTTATGAAAATAAATCATGCATTACATAATATTTCTGACATCGGTAGCCTTGAATGCTGTTAGTTTATCGTAATTAATTTAACGCAATAATTCAATTAAATTTTGTATCTTTTTATATTCTGTCAATCTCATTAAAATCCAGCGTAAACAAATTTTGTTTTGTTGAGAGACATGCATAAGTACATTTATTCCTGAAACAATATAAAACAATTCAATTTGACATTTTCTTCCCGACATACTCCGAAAATAATCACTGCGCTACTGCGCATGCTTGCTCATCTTGTGATAAATTCCTGTTCTCTACATCAAGAAACACTTGTAAATAAATGGACGGCCCCTTTTCTTCTATCTCCGCTGAAAATGACAAAGTTCCCAGTTGCCTTACCGCGCATGCGTGCTCATTTTGTGATACGAGATTTTTCATGTCGTTTAGACGCAAGTCTGATTATGAGATAAGCGCGCTACCCCTAGACCATCGAATCTTATCAGGTGTAAGGCAAAGTATGAAGTACCGGTTATTTTAGTCTCAGATTGGGACTTTGGCTGTAATTTTGACAAAGTGTTGTTCAGCTATTATTAATAATAGTCAAATTATTCGATTGGTAAGAAATTAATTTCACTTTTTACCAATGTATGTAAGTAGCACCAACATTCATAATTAATAATTAAAAAACAATATTGCCAATTGTATAGGAATTTTAGTGTGATTTTAACTTTCATATTTCTTGGATAACTTTTAAAAATTAGCTGATTTCTCTTCTTGCTGTTTACATTAAAGAGGTTTCAAAAGAGTTGCTCATTGTAATGAAGTTTCCGTTTTTCTTATAATGCAGCTGACGCTCAAATAGATTTTCTTTTCTTTTTTTTTAAACACATTTCTTTTAAATTATTTAAATATTACAAACGATTTTTATATAATAAATACTTACATTTTTTGTAAATATTTTTTTTCAAATTTAAATTTTGTGGGAGGGGGCAGGGGGGGGGATACCACCCCCCTGCCCCCTCCCAACCCCAATACAAGAAATTTGAAGTAAATTATGCGATTAATTCAAGAATTGTTCAAAATTTCCCTTAGATTATGCAAAGGCACATCTAAATTACGCAAATATTTATAGGAATTTGGGTAAAGTGTAAACAACTGGGGACACCTGCAAGGCCCGTTGACTATAGAGCTGCAGTTTCGGATAACATATTGTTTTTCGGTTTCCCATCGGCAAAACTGCTCGTCTAGATCACTTCTATCCATGAATAAAAATTCATCTATTGCAGATAAACAAAAGTGCACTTGCCGATGACTGAAGTCGACGAGCCGATGAGTTAACGATGAGTCGATGAACGACCGAGCAGAAAACAAGCAGTCATTGCTACTAGGGAAGAGTCTTCGCCTCAGGTGCTCCAAAATGTATTCTACGTTATATATTATGCCACATGTCTTGTTCCTTTTGTGCTAAATAGCCAATTTTCAATCACTGCTGATGGATCAAAGTTTTTTGATTCAACACCATCAGCGCTTATTCGTATTAAACAATTCATCTTTTCAGATGACAGCATTCCATTGGAATTGATATTTAATGCGATTCATTGCACTGAATACTCTCTCCATGAGGGTCGCAGCCTGTAAATTATTGGGGGGTCCGGGCTTCTTTTTTTTTTTTTGGGACCCTAAAATGACTAAAATGATAATGATATGGTCTTTTTGTGAAAACTTTTGCCTTTTTCGTCGTTTGGACATCCCCCTTCGAAATTTTCGGACCGCTTCCAAAATGTTTTTCTGGATATGTGCCTTCCAAAGGGATAACTTAATAGAGCAAAAGGGGCCAATTGTTTTGGCCCCTTTTGCTCTATTAAGGGGCCAAAATTCAAATTGCCCCTTATTCCCAAATTCAATGAATTCAGATTTCACCTATTTGAAAATTGTATTTTCCCCGATAGGAAACATTTCCCCCCCCCTCCTCCTCAATGTTGCTCTCCCAATCGCGACGGTGAGAGGGACAAACAATAAAATAAAATTTTTACTATGCACCTTTATTAACGTCCAGGTCAAACCCCACCGTTGTCATTAGACAAGGGTAGCGTTTGGGAGTCCACGCCCCCCCCCCCCAACTACTGTGAATATTTCTGGCACATAAATTATTATTTGGAGAAGTGTATTGAAAAACTACCATATTGGAACATTAAACTTATTTTGGGAGGTGCTTGTAAAAAGAGATAATTTTGCATATCCAAAGCGTATTATAATGCAGAATATTACCTTTCAGCAAACTCTTTGACACTGCAATCTGCTGAAAACAACATGGTAGTTTAACAGAAATGAGGACTCGTAAAAAACTCGTGATGCTCTAGGAGAGAAGACATATGACTGATCAGATCCTGTAAATTCTACCGGTCTATAACAAAAATGTACTTTTCCCTACTAATTTCCAAGAAAATGTTACCACCCATGGACCCTTCCCCTGCCTTCTGTCTTGCTCTGACTATTCATATACCCGGATCTATTACGTATTTAGTTCAGTGTTTTAATTCCTCTGAAGGAAATGGGTGGAAGCCTTTTGTAAGGCATCTTCGTTCGGACACGACTCTTCTCGATACTAAACTAAAGAGCGGCTGTACAGTTTGCGCGGTCTTCAAGAGAAATTACGCAGAATAAACCTTGGGCACACAGTAAGATGGGAAGATAACGCACGATTTTCTTCATAGGAGAGAATTCGACTCCGATGCTGTATTGTCCAGCAGTCTTAAAAAGATGCACCCACTTCGAAGTGAGAGAAAAAGTTGATTTGAAATGTGATTTCGGCTATCTATTTTTTTTTTTTTTAACTCTTAGAGCATTTTAAACGAAAATTACACAGTAGTCTTCGGCCCCCTCTAATTTAAACATCGGGAGGACGTGTCCCCTGGTCTCCTTAGCTTGCGACGCCCATTAATTACGTAACTAAGATAAC
Source organism: Cheiracanthium punctorium (assembly GCA_038373885.1). NCBI lineage: Eukaryota > Metazoa > Arthropoda > Arachnida > Araneae > Cheiracanthiidae > Cheiracanthium > Cheiracanthium punctorium. Next base: position 261,871 of record JAWZYV010010119.1, read on the forward strand.
TGCGACGTTAAAAATACAAAATTAAATTAGCTATTTATTTTAAGTGGACTAAGATGAAATGTATTGAGTGTAGTTTTCATTAAAGCAGATAAGAATTATTTAGTTGTCAAAAGAGACTGTTTTTTTTTTTTCCTCTGCTAAATCCCAACATTAACTGGCGTTTTTTATTCCTCTGAAGGAAATAGACGGAAGTCTTTTGTGAGGTATATTCGAGTGTTCGGACATGGCAGAAGGCCGAAATTTGAACTAACCACTCTTCTCGATACCAAACCGAAGAGCGCTTGTACAGTTTGCGTGGTCTTTAAAAGAAATTACGCAGATAAGAAGGATAAACCTAATGCCTTGAGCAGACGGCCAGATAAGAAGACATTGTGTAAGGTTCTTCCTAGGGGAGCATCCGACTACGATACTGTGTTGTCCAGCAGTCTTAAAAAAATGAAAAAAAAAAAATGTACCCACCTTGAAGTGAGGGAAAAAGTTGCTTTGGGATGTGATTTCGGCTATCTGTTTTTTTTTTTTTTTTTCCCTTTAATTGGTTTCTTTAACATTTTAAACGAAAATTATACAGTATTCCTCGGCACCCCTCTGTCCTCCCTGGTTAAAACATTGGGGGAGACGTGTCCCCTGGTTCGACGCCCATACTCTCTCACAGTGAGTTGCACTGGGAGAAACACAGAACATTATTTTTAAGAGTAGTGGAATATTTGTTAATTTTGCCTGTTACTCTTTAGGTTATATTTACATGCCCGGTCGGGCATATTAGGGGTAAAAATGCATGACCGATTTGAATTTTTGCATGCCTCGAGCATGTCGGGCAATATAATTTTCGACCACTGGCACATAATAAGGTTTGAGGATCACATAGCAATTCGGATCGTCATGATAATCGCCGTTTTTATTATATACCTCAATGATATATAAAAACTCTGCTTTCCCTTACCTGTTAAAAATCACTTTGGGAAAAGAACTGTAGAGTTTGCCTAATTTCTTAACAAAGCTTCATGGGCAATGTGCATACCTCCAAAAATTTCATCTATGAATTAAAATAGAATTTTTAAACCATTAATTTCAGTCACGTGTTTTCTGTGAAAGATACATTACATTTTGACAAACGGTGGTCGGAAAGTTCACTGCTACCTAGTGAATATTACAAGCTATATGAAGAAGACGTTTCCGACAATACGTTGCTATGCTGAAAAAACACTCAAAATACTGGTGTTAAACGATAAAGTAATTAAAAAACTTTGTAAAAAACACACATAAGAAGTAAAAGGAAAAAGGATACGCGTTTCGTTCAAAAATTGTTTTGAACTTCTTCAGTCCAAGCTCCTCGACGTAAAGAACACAGGGAACTGACTGTGTTCCCTGTGTTCTTTACGTCGAGGAGCTTGGACTGAAGAAGTTCAAAACAATTTTTGAACGAAACGCGTATCCTTTTTCCTTTTACTTCTTATGTGTGTTTTTTACAAAGTTTTTTAATTACTTTAACGTTGCTATGCTATTCTGAATCCTTAGTACATGCCCTACCTCCTGTTAAAGTTTGCCCCAATAACTAGGGACACCCTGTTTTTCCGATTCATTTCCATCGCTTACTCCATTTTTCAGCATATGTCAGAATTTAATAGTAATTTTCGAAATAATTTTGCTATCAATTTTACAAATAATTGATAGTTCTTACTTGAAATTATGTGCTAAAAATTTAAGAATTCTCGTGTAACAATGCAACCTTTAAATATTTTATGGAACATAATATACGAGAGAACGAGAACAAGAACAAGTGAAACACATACTGGATATAAGCGCAACGCGCAGATGCTTCCTTAAACCACAAATTTCAGTCAGTCAGTCCAGAACACATAGTGTACACATTCGATGTAAAAAATTAAAAAATTGACAGTCGAAAAAAATAGTGAAAAAACATCTTCATATTTCGGCAAACAGCATGCTTTTATACACCTAAAGTATTAATTAATACTTGTGAGTATATGAATAACAACCCACTGAAAAAATCCCATTTTGAAACACAAAAACTATGCCGATCGCACCTGTCTGGCAACTCTAAGGAAATTTTCGAGGTGGGATGCAACGCTGTATTCACTCCACCTCCTGGCTACGCCCATTTGAACCACTTATTGAAGCAGTGATGTTGAAACTTATAGCAGGGAAATAGCAGTAGCAAGTCACAGCTGATTATTGTTAACTGTTGATTATTGTTAAAATAAATATATTATTGTAATTACTCTTAACCCGCATTTCTTTTGTATTGTGCATTGTAGTAAATCTTTCAACATTCAATGAAATTTCAAATTTTAAAAAAATAATTTTTTTCTAATAAAAAGTTTATCAATAACGTATTTTGGTTCAGTTAAATTTATTTATAACTTTTAATCCAGCTTAATACACGAAAGGTAATGCTTTGTGACCCTTGCATTGAACACGTCTGATCCAAACTTAAGGAATTAATTAATAATGGACCCGCCGACCAAATTGTATAGTGGATAAAGCACCGTACTACTACGTCGGGTTCATCTCCCTCCCGGTGGTCGGTTCGAATAATGAATGGACGTGACTGCCACCATGTCCGTCCTTCCATCGCTGGCGATGTTGTTCCACCTACTAGGTGCCTCCATAATAATGAGTTCAACAACTCCGGCTTTAGAAGTGGCCAACACCTCCAGGGACAGGGGCCAGCCATTGGAAAAAATTAAATAAACAATTGACCCACCCTCAGAAAATTTTAGCTCTCTTCAGAAGAAGAAGAAGAAAAGATTTTTTTCTTGCAAGAGTTGTGACAACACGAGGGCGTGACTTAATATACGAGATCATTGCGAAATTCCCCAATTACGACTTCCTTGATTCCAACAACCGAGAGAGACCCAAGGCGGTCCTAGCTGCCTTCGACTCGATACTTAATTAGGCTGTAGTCCTTATTAGGCGAGTAACTCGACTCGCAAACTGATCTGAACTGATCCCGTCCTCCTCATGTTTGGGGACTCTACATTTCTTTAACTCTTGAGAAAGATTTTAAATACATACGTGCAGGTGCTCCCTTGAACCACTAATTTCAGTCAGTCATTCAGGCGTAACTTAATAGTTACTAGTAAGCTAACATCGATTTTGAAAAAAAATCCTATCTATTTCGTTGCCAGTCGAAGCCAGCAGTATGTAGAAAATATTTTCAAAAAAGGTGATTTTATACCTTACACATAGGCGTTCCATACTAGTAGGTTACACCTATGGGTTGAGTGAAGGTCCTTCCCTCTATAGAAATATCCAAAGAAGCGCAATTACTGTAGTGGGTTCTTCGTTTAAAAAAAAGAGAGAGAGATCCATCTCTATATATAGCATTGCAAATCGAAATCAGTAGTATGCTTTTGAACAAACACTCACATTCTCACAACTGTGGGCCTAACTCTGCGTTTTTCAAGCATAGTGAATACCTGTTGGCAAACACTGACTGTCAAACACATTTAATCTAGGGAGCTACTTAAATGTTATTGTACGAAATATTTGCAAGTAGAATAAAATGTGTACAGTAGCAATTCTTTCGAAACTTTTTGCTACTTCTCCAGATCCAGATAAATAATTTAAGTAAATATTCAGCTGACTTATCAGACGTTATGGAAATTCTGTCATTTATCTATTATTGTCAATTATCCAGATTTGATTTAATGTGGTTTATGTTTTATTTTGGGGAATCATCAGTTTCTGTATTATAAAGTTTATTTATTGTGTTTTTTAAGAAAATTGTAAATATTAAAAACGTTCAAAATATTTTTATTTATTTTTAAAAATGCATAGCTGAAGGTTTTTTTTTATCTTTTTTTTTTATATAAACTAAATATACCTTTCTAAGACAAAATACCAGGGAGGCGTTTTCCAAATCTTCATAGGCGCTAACTGTTTTGTGTTGCTTACGCATATGACAATGCAAAACTTTTGCGGCTGTACAAAAAATAAAGAGGAAAACTTTATTAAGTTTGATCAATAAACAAACGATAAGAGCAAACATTCGCTTTAGCTGAATCTTAACTTTATTTCGTTTCATATATATACAAATATATATATACAGAATAAACTAAAACATTAATTTTTTTATATTTATTTTTATCTCAAGGTATAAAATTAAATAACAAACATATGCAAACCAACATATAAATATACCAGAAAATTCTTAACACAAAATTTTCACACTATATAAGAATACATTTCACACATGTCATTGGTGGTCCGATGTCGGGTAGACTATCAAACGTAACTCCATAATTCTAAACGAGTTCCCCATACACATATTACGAGTTCACAATTATGACTGATTACTCAGTTTACTTGGCGGCTATGACCACCTTTTTCTTATTTTATCCCTGAATCAATAAATTTTACACAAACTACAATTAAAGATAGGAATTGAATCGACAAAATCTGTAAAAGGAAGTTGAATCATTTGTAGAACCAAAGGTGTGAATTATTACAACTCTATTATATAAAACACTGTCTGTGGCCCTATATGGCCGCTTACTTTTCACCTATAAGTAATATATGCTCCTTTTAGTTTGTGTTCAGTTTTGTGTATACCCAATAGCATACTTAAAATATCCCATGAAATATTTTTAAAATCGTGTGAGAATTCTTATCTCATTCCCCGCTACTTATAACAATTAAAGTACCGATATCGTTTTTTTCCTTCTAATTTTTGATGAAAGTATATTTAAACTGCAATTAACTGCATAAGTTATACGGATGCTTATTTATTATGCATACAAATAATTTCTTAATTGAGTATGCAACTGATTTAAGTTAAGGAGTTAATGGAAAGTTATAATGGCTATTACTTTTTTAAATTTCATATAAAAATTCACCGAGAAAAAAAAATGAAAAGAACGAAATTCCCGTACCAATTAACTCCTGGTTGTTTGTATTGTTTCTTAAGAACAAGGGCGTGTGCAAAGGAGGAGCTATAAGAATACATTCCGTCCCACTACAACTTTTTAAAATTTTGGATTAACGTTGTAGTTCGAAAAAATCTTGTGGTTTTGGTACACAAGTAAAAATAAACTAATTGAGTCGTGTACTTCAAAATTTTTAGAATGTATCTTTCCAAGCTGTACTATGCATCGTAATAAACGATAAATCTGTATCAGTTGCGAAACTTTCAGAAAAAATTTAAAAATCGAAAATTTAGCATGATGTGCGATTCTTCCAAAAATTTTGCTATACAATTCCATGTTGAAGAATTTTTTGTAAAATTTCTATAAAAGGCACTTTTGTTTCATTTATTATAAAGGGTAGTAGAGCGCAGAAAGAATAATCCTGAATTTTTTCGAGCCTCTGGCGCAATTAGTTTATTTTAATTAGTGTACCTAGACCGTGAGGGAGATTTTGATCCTTCGAACTACACCCTTAACTACTTAGTTATAAAAAGGAAAGTAAAATGAAATTTGGTTACTGTAGAAAAGGTTTATTATTATTAGCAGTAGTAATAGTAGTAGTATAACTGTAAGCAAAATGTTGCAATTCTTGTGCAATAATGTTTCATGTCCTTACGGAAAACTACGAAAAAGTCCCAGACAGCAGACATTCTGAAATTTGCTTTTGATTTATAGATTTTTTCTTCGGGACATTTTAATTAATTTATACTCTGACAACTTAACAAATTATCAAAACAAAATTTGTTGAATCGTCAAGACAAAACTTTGGAGGCTGGCTGTAATTGAATAGCTAACACTTTTGGCCACGTCCCTCTGATTTCTGAAGCAATAAACTGGAATTAAATCGAAAATTTATGGTCTGGCAACGGAACAAATTGTCAAAACGTTATATGTTTAATTGTCAATAAAACAAAACTTTAGTTGGAGACTGACTATAATTGAATAGCTAACTTTTTGGCCACGCCCCCGGATTCCTGAAACTATAAACTGGAATGAAAATCCATTTCAAGTTAAAATTGTCAATAAAAACTCTTTCTACATTATAATTGTGCCTAAATATAGGCTTCAATTTTTTTTTTTTTTTCTGTGGATTTTGCAATGTTCTTATCATAACTTTCTGAAAATAAACCCATAATGTATATTGATCTTAATGAAAACAATAGTAATAAAACAGGCAGCTTCCGATTAATTAAACGGTTCACATATAACAAAAAATAAGTTTTTATCATTTCATTTGCGTTGTTAGTTTATCTGAAATTAAAACTTCGAAATGCAAATCATCTAGCCAGCTGCATCTCTGGAACGAAATATGAACGGCATTATTTGCACATTGAATTGTCATTTTCTATTTTTACCTATTTTGTAAGTGAATTACATTTTTTAACCTGTTATATAATTCACCGAGAAAAAAGGATTTGAAAATAACTAAATTCCCGAACCAATTAACCTCTGGCTGTCTGTTTTGTTTCTTAAGAACAGGGGCATAGACAAAGGAGGAGCTATCAGAATGCATTCCCTCCCACTACAAATTCTTAAAATTTTAGAGTAACTACTCTACTCTTATAGAAAGAAAAATAAAGGAAATTTGTTTAGGGTAAAAAAAGATTATTATTGTTGTTATTATTATTATTAGCATTAGTAGTAGTATTATAACTGTGAGCAAAATTCCTATTCTTCTGTAATAAAGTTTTATTTCCTTACGGAAAACTATGGAAAAGTCGCAGGCATTCAGAAATTTGCTTTTGATTTATAGATTTTTTCTTTGCAATATTTTTATTAATATATGCATTGACCACTCAACAAATTACCAATACGTAATACGTTGAATTGTCAATGAAACAATGGCTGTAATTCAACAGCTAACCCAATTGGCCACGCCCCTCTGATTTCTGAAACAATAAAGTGGAATGAAAATCGATTTCAAGTTAAAATTGTCAATAAAAACTCTTTTTCTAAATTATAAATGTTCCTAAATATAGACTTCTTCTTCTTCTTTTTTTTTTTCTGTTGCAAACCATGGATTTTCCAAAGGTTCCCATCACAGCATTCTGAAAATGAACCGATAATGTATATTGATCCTAACGATAAACAATAGTAATATAACAGGTAGCTTCCGATAAATTAAACGGTTTACATGTAACAAAAAACAAGTTTTAATCATTTCATTTTGTGATGTTAGTTCGGAATGGAAAAAATCTAACGAGCTGCACCTTTGCAACAAAATATAAACGGAACTATTTGCACGTGGAATTGTCATTTTCTATTGTTACCTATTTTATATGTGAATTACATTTCTTAACCCTCTCGTCACCCTGAACCTCATAAAAGGCTCCTACTTCAAATAGCAATTTAGAGAGAAAACGATTAAATTTAGTATTTTTTTCTTTCAGTGATATCAATATCATTAATTCATGTAGAAAGTATATGAGACTCTTAACTAGATGCATAAATCGTGCCTAGATTCCAGTACTAGTCAATTTAAATCATTTTATACAGTTTTCGCTTCATTGTTTCAGGAGAAAAATTAAGAAAATATTTACGCTGCTTTTTTACCATTTTTTTTTTTCTTTTTAAGATAAGTATAGTTTTTTTCTTATTCCTCAACCGTTACCTAATATGTGCATCCTTTTAAATTAATTTTAGCATAGCAAAATGCTTCGAAAATGCAGAAATTACTATTAGAAAAATCTAATATTAATCGACATTAGAAAAAAATATTTTTGCATAGTATTTCAGATGCATTAAATGCTAGACAGATTTTTTTTTCTCTGATTTTTCATAATTCGGTGACGAGAGGGTTAAGTTGATATAAAAATTCACCAAGAAAAAAAGATTTAAAGAGAACTAAATTACAATGCGAATTAACCCCTGGCTGTTTGTATTGTTGCTTTAGAACAGGGGCATATGCAAAGGAGGAGCTATCAGAATGCATTTCCTCCCACTACAAACAGATAAAATTTTGGTACTCAGTTATAAAAAGAAAAATATAAAAAAAATTGTTTAGTGTAGGAAAAGTTTATTATTATTATTATTATTATTAGCAGTAGTAGTAGAATTATTATAACTGTAAGCAAAATTCCTCTTCTTGAGCAATAGCTCCATTTCCTTACGGAAAACTATGAAAAAGTCGCAGACATTCAGAAATTTACTTTTAATTTATAGATTTTTTTCTTCGGGACATTTTAATTAATTTATGCTCTGACAACTTAACAAATTATCAAAACGTAATGTGTTGAATTGTCAATAAAGCAGAACTTAGTTGAAGGCTGGCTGTAATTGAACAGCTAACCCAATTGGCCACGCCCCTCTGATTTCTGAAACAATGAAGTGAAATGAAAAACGATTTCCAGTTAAATTTGTCAATAAAAACTCTTTCTAAATTATAAATGTCCCTAAATATAGACTTTTTTTTTCTGTTGCAAACCATGGATTTTGCAAAGGTTCTCATCATAGCATTCTGAAAGTAAACCGATAATGTATATTGATCCTAGAGGTACATAATAGTAATATAACAGGTAGCTTCCGATTAATTAAATGGTTTACATGTAATCAGGGCTTAATTTCTAGCAAAAGAAGTACCGGAGCCCTAATATTATCGAGCTTATGTTCATATATAGCGGTGTACTGTAAGTCCGAGCTAACCCTTCAGTACGGGGTAGGTAGAACATTCAATTAAAATAATAATTCAAATATTTTTCCGTGTAATAGTATTTGACATATTTTTAGTATTTCATGGCACAGTTGTTATATCACTGAAAATGGTAGACGGCCGAAGTGTGAAGGTCCCGGGTTCGGGTTCGGGTTGCTTGTTCCCGGCCTTGTCCCCGGCTTGTTCCCGACAGCCCCCCCATACAGGGGCTGCATAACAGGGGCATACAGGGGCTGCATAAGTGGCCGTAGGTCTGACATACATTTTGTATAGGAGGGTTTTGTTTCGAGCATTGATTTTAGTATTGAATAAGAGTTTGGAAATGTATTGAATGCAGCAGTCATGTGCTGTCTGATATGCGTAACGTGGTGCCTCCACGTGAGATTTTTGACAAGCAGAACACCTAAATACTTGGCCGAGTGCTCCATTCAGCAGGTTGGTTATATACGTAAAGTCTGGAGAGAGAAAGCTTCCAAGTGAAGTAGATAGCTTGGCACTTCTTGGGATTTAATTCCATGTGCCAATAGTGCATCCATCTCTCAATTTCAGGTATATGTTTTTGCATGTATTTGCATACGAAGTTTTTGTTGGGAGCGTGTCCGATGACGGCAGAATCGTATACGAAGAGAGCAAGATCTGTGTTCTTGTATCTTGGCAGGTCATTGATAAAGAGGTTGAATAGTGTGGGGCCTAGGATAGACCCCTGGGGTACACCACTGTTGATAGGAAATGGGTCAGACAGGGAGCTGTCAACCTTTACATGATAGCTTCTTTTATGTAAGTAATCGTGTATGAGATGTATAAGAGAGTCGGGGAAGCGGAAGTTATCAATTTTACAAATAATTGATAGTTCTTACTTGAAATTATGTGCTAAAAATTTAAGAATTCTCCTGTAAAAAATGCAACTTTTAAATATTTTATGAAACATAAAATATGAGAATACGAGAACGAAAACGAGAACACGTGAAATACACACTGGAGATAAGCGCAACGCGCAGGTGCTCCCAAAAACCACAAATCTCAGTCAGTCAGTCGAGAAGAGGTAGTGTACACATTCGAAGCAACAAATTAAAAAATTAACAGTCGAAAGAAAGGAAAAAAAATGACTTAAGAATGACAAGTTTCTGCGGAAAACATGCTTTTATATACCTAAAGTAATAATTAATTCTTGTGAGTATAAAATAACAACCCATTGAAAAAATCCCATTCTGGCACGATAAAACTATGCCGATCACATCGCCGCATCTAAGCTTGCGCCTTTCTGGCAACTCAAGGGAAATTTTCGAGGTGGGATGCAACACTGTATTCACTCCACCTCCTGGCTACGCCCATTTGAACCAGTTACTCAAACAGTGATGTTGAAACTTATCGCAGGGATACGTGTAGCAATAGCATGTCAACGCTTTTAATGATTATTGTTAAAATAACAATATTATTGTATAATTACTCTTAATCCTCATTTCTTTTATATTGTGCATTGTAGTAAATCTTTCAACATTCAATAAAATTTCAAATTAAAAAAAATATTTTTTTAATAAAAAGTTTATTAATAACATATTTCGGTGCAGTTAAATTTATTTATAACTTTTAATCCAGTTAATACACGAACGGTAATGTTTTGTGACCCTTGCATTGAACACATCTGATCCAAACCTAAGGAATTAATTAATACTGGACCCACCCGCTGACCAAATGGTATGGTGGGTAAAGCACCGTACTACGGTGTCGGGTTCATCTCCGGGTGGTCTGTTCGAAAAATGACTGGGCATGGCTGTCATTACGTCCGTCCTTTAATCGGGGGCGATGTTGGTCCACCTACTAGGTGCCCCCAATAATAAGGAGTTTAACAACTCCTTAGAAGTGGCCAATATCTCCAGGGACAGGGGCCAACTATTGGAAAAAATGAAATAAACAATTCACCCACCCTCGGAAAGTTTTAGCTCTCTTCAGTAGAAGAAAAAAGATTTTTTTCTTTCAAGAGCTAAGCCAAGACGAGGGCGTAACTTTATAAACGAGATCATTGCGAAATACCCCGATTACGACTTCCTTGATCCCAACAACCGAGAAAGACCCAAGGCGGTCCTCGCTGCCTTCGCCCTCGACCTTAATTAGGCTCTAGTCCTTATTAGGGGATTAACTGGACTCGCAAACTCATCTGAACTGATGCCATTACTTTCATGTTAGGGAACTCTACATTTCTTTAACTTTTGAAAAAGACTTTAAATGCATACTGGAGATAAGCGCAACTCGCAGGTGCTCCCTTAAACCACGAATTTCAATCTGTCAGTCAGGCGTAACTTAATAGTTACTAGTAAGTTAACATCGATTTTGAAAAAAATCCCAGCAGTTTCGTGCCCAGTCGAAGTCAGTAGAATGTAGAAAAGGTAGAATGTAGAATAGTCAGTAGAATGAAGAATGTTCAAAAAGGTGATATACGCCTTGCACATAGGCGTACCTTACTAGTAAGCTACGCCTATGGGTTGGGTGAGGGAGGGTCCTTCCCTCTACAGATATATCCAAAGAAGCACAATTTCTTAATGGGCTCTTCGTAAAAAAGAAAAATAAATAAATATTCAGCTGACTTATCAGACGATATCGAAATTCTGTCATTTATCTATTATTTCCAATTATCCAGATTTTATTTAATGAGGTTTATGCTTCATTTAGGGGAATTATCAGTTTCTGTATTATAAAGATTTATTAAACAAATTTATTTGTTGTATTTTAAAAATTTTGCAGATATTAAAAACGTTCAAAATATTTTTATTGCTTTTAAAGGTATATAACTTAAATATTTTTTATACATTATAAATATATTCCTTTCTAAGGCAAAATACTAGAGAAGCGTTTTTCCAAATCTTCATAGGCGGTAACTTCTGTGTGTTGGTTACGCCCATGGCAATAGAAAATTATCTCGGCTGGAGAAGAAAAAAGAGAAAACTTTATAAAGGTTGACCAATAAATAAACAAACGATAAAATGAAACGTTCGCTTTATCTGAATCTTTATTTTATTTTGTTTCATATAAATATATATATTCCTTATTTGGAAACACTTATAAATTACACTTGAACTGTGTAATTATAACAGCCAAACTAAGAAATGCCAATGATCAAAAACAAAGGAATAAATATTTTGTTCGTACGAAAATGCAATCTTTTCTAAAAGAAGAAAGATAGATAATTAACCATTTCTTTTAATAGATGTCAAATTAACGATGAAATTGAATTTTATAACTTCATATTATATATATGTAATATTTTAAGGACAATTCTACAGTCCATACATGAATGTTATTAGATTATAGTTTATTAAATTATCCATATTATATTTTTTTAAAAATCTATTATTTCACCTTTACTTTTTATTTAAAAAATCACGGACTTTGTCAAAAATATTTAATTTAGCGAGCTACTTTAATGTTTTTGTAGGAAATATTTCCAAGTAGAATAAAATGTGTAAAATACTTTCGAAACTTTTTGCTACTTGTACAGATCCAGATAAATAAATAAATAAATATTCAGCTGACTTATCAGACGTTATCGAAATTCTGTCATTTATCTATTATAGCCAATTATTTAGATTTTATTTAATGTGGTTTATGCTTCATTTAGGGGAATCATCAGTTTTTGTATTATAAAGATTTATTAAACAAATTTATTTGTTGTATTTTATCAATTTTGCAGATATTAAAAACTTTCAAAATATTTTTATTGCTTTTAAAGGTATATAACTTAAATATTTTTTATACATTATAAATATATACCTTTCTAAGGCAAAATGGTAGAGAAGCGTTTTTCCAAATCTTCATAGGCGGTAACTTCTGTGTGTTGGTTACGCCCATGGCAATACAAAATTATCTCGGCTGGAGAAGAAAAAAGAGAAAACTTTATAAAGGTTGACCAATAAATAAACAAACGATAAAATGAAACGTTCGCTTTATCTGAATCTCTATTTTATTCTGTTTCATATAAATATATATCTTCCTTAATTAGAAACACTTATAAATTACACTTGAACTGTGTAATACAATAAAAGTGAAACGAAAGAAATGCCAATGATCAAAAACAAAGGAATAAATATTTTGGTCGTACGAAAATGCAATCTTTTCTAAAAGAAAGAAGATAATTAACCATTTCTTTTAATAAATGTCAAATTAATGATGAAATTGAATTTTATAACTTCACATTATATATATATATGTAATATTTTAAGGACAATTCTACAGTCCATACATGAATGTTATTAGATTATAGTTTATTAAATTATCCATATTATATTTTAAAAAATCTAATACTTCACCTTTACTTTTTGTTTAAAAAAAATTATGAAATTAAACTTTGAAAGCATATTTCCGATTTTAACCCTCCTCCCGCCTCACACACATACATGCATTCGCGTACACCCACTCATAAAATAACCTAAAAATTGGCTTTCACATTTTCAATTAAAAAAAAAAAAAAAAAAAAAAAAAAAAAAAAAAAGCAAATGCAATGCAACCTGGCTAATCCGAGCTCCGCTTATTCTGCGGTAGTGCTAAACTTTCTGCTCCCAGACAAACAACTTTATATTCATTTATTAAACATTATATAAAGAAGAGGGATGTCAAATAAAAGATCTTTTTATATTTACATACAAATTAGTGTATCCGTGAACATGTTGATCATAAAACTGAAAATTTCTCTTCGATTTTATAATACAGTCTACATAATCCGTGTCGATGTCGGTCCCGATCGATTGAGATTATAGAAATTCGACTGGATGTCAGGATATTGATTTTTATTTTCATTTTTCGTTATAAATTAGCAGTGACACATATTTTTCCGCCTACTACTTTTATCCTTTTAAGTTGTTTAGTTGTGGATATAAAATACACGACTGGATATGCCCACCAAGAAGTTTTTCTGTAGCAATGCTCACTTTCAACATATTTAGATAGATACACAGCTCTTAGGATATAATGTAGTAGATACATATTGTGCTTATATGTGTGTTCACAATTAAATATGTGTTGCCGCCGCTTCTATAAATATTACCGGACTGATGCGGAGAGTTGCATCCGGCACTGTTAAAATACCAGTATGTTCCAATAAGTTTCTTATTAATGTATGTATTTACTGCAGAATAAACTAAAATATTAAATTTTTTATACTTATTTTTATCTCACGATTTAAAATTAAATAATAACAAACATTTGCAAAACAACTTGTAAACCCACCAGAAATTTCTTAACACAAACTTTTCACACTATATATATAAATGTTCCACAATGCTGTGTTGGTGGTCCGATGTCGGGTAGACTACTTTACCTAACGTAGCTCCATAATTCTAAACGAGTCCTTAATAAATATATCACGAGTTCACAATTATGACTGATTACGCAGTTTATCCGGCGGTTATGACCACCTTTTTATATCTTTTCACAAAATCAATAAATTTTCAATGAAACATAGAATTTGAATTGACAAATTCTGTAAGCGAATGTTGAATCATTTGACAAATCTAACGTGGAAATTATTACTCCTCACCTCACCCCATTGATTAAAATACTGTCTCCGGCCCATATGGACGCTTTCTTTCAGATAGGTAATAATATATATGCTCTGCTCCTTTTAGTTTGTGTCCAAGTTTTTTGTATGCCTCATAACATACTTAAAATGTCCCATTAAATGCTTTACAATCATGTGAGAATTCTTATCATTTCCTGCTTCTAATAACTATTAAACTACCAAAAAAAATTTTTTTTTCCTTCTTTTCATTTTTGACAATGAAGAGATGTTCAAACTGTAATAAATTGCGTAAATTATACGGATGCTTATTTATCGTATGCATATAAATAATTTCTTAATTGGGTATGCAACTGATTCGTTAGTAAAAATATTAAAATACCTTAACTAAAATTCTCGGATTTCGTTGTAGTGTTCTTTAAATAGTTTATTTGAGAGATAAATATTTTTATTAAGGCATAACATATCTTCTTTAATTTGCTTCACTTACTTTGGGCAAGAGGGATGATTACCCCTCCCCTAAAAAATAAATAAAAGAAAATGTCCCTATTTGAAAATAATATTTTCTAAAATAGGAAACGTCCCCCCCCCCCCAAATTTTACATGCCAATGTTGGTATTCATTAGCAAATTGATTCTTTTTCTTCCCGGAGTTCCAGCCATTTATATTTGTGGGGATGGGAGGAGGAGCGTGGAGGGTTGATACTTTTGGAAATTACATTAAATATCTAAAACCAATTATCATTTCAGCTGTTTTGGGGACTTATTTTTTAACGAAAGAAGTGCTGGAGCCTTAATTTGTTGTAAAATTAAATAAGTTTTCTCTTGACAATGGGTTTGTGATTAATGTAATAAAATTACTATTAATGTAAACTTATAATATCTATTACATTGTTTAGTTTGATGTGAAAATTCACCGAGAAAAAAAGATTTTAAGAGAACTAAATTCCCATACCTAGTTAACCCCTGGCTGGTTTTTTTTTTTTTTTTTTTTTTTTTGGAACAGGGGCGTGAAGAAAGGAGGAGCTATCAGAATGCATTCCCTCCCACTACAATTTCTTAAAATTTTGGATTAACGGAACAGCTTTAGTATAGGTCCTTTTTGGCGATTTTTTGATTTGGCGACAAAATCTTGTCGCCAACCCAAGTTTGCCTTGCCGATGCCAATTGTAAACAATATGGCGGATCGGATGGCGCTGGTTTCCGAGATAATTGATTGTCTCCGTTAGCTTTGCTATGATTTATTTTAATGGCTTTTAAATATTTTTATGAAAAAAGAAAATTAAACAGATAACAAGCTTTTACTTTTCTTTTTATGTGAGGGGGGGCTGTGCCCCCTTTCTCTGTTTAGTAGATTAAATTAAATAATGCAAACAAATAATATTCTAAAGACAATACCTCACAAAAATAACAAATAAAAAAGACAAAACATTAAAACATATTTTACCATTCTGACAAAAGATTACGTAAGCAAAAGTAAAGAACTAGTTTAAATCATAACAAACAATGCTTATCTCATACCTTAATTAAAATCGCTAAATTATTGCAATATTGAAATAATAAAATCAAAATATCAAATATTATATTAATAACGAAATTATTTGTTGCTCCTATCCTTAACAAATAAACAAAGGAAATCATAACGAATAAAAACAAATAATGCTTATCACATACCTTGATTAAAATCCCTAAATTATTGCAATATGGAAATAATAAAATCAAAATATCTAAAATTATTTCACTGTATAAAATATTAACGTAATTATTTGTTGCTTCTACCTACCCTTTACAAATAAACAATCGAGAACGAAAATATTAACCTGAAACGTACTATCGAAAGAATGTTTATTCATACAAAACTGTATATAAACAGTCAGTGTGAACCTGAACATCCATTTTAAATTTCAAAAATAATTAAATTATATATTTTTTAAAATAAAGCCATTAAAATAAAACCATAAAGCACACATTGTAATCGCCATTTTCCGGAAACGAATCGCCGGGTTTATGTTACCATGCTCCGCTCCGGAAAATCCGACAGCGGGGTTACCATATTGGCATCCTTTATCGCGCCAAGAAAAGTCGCCAAAAATAAAGCGCGCCAAAGGACCAATACTTAAAGCTGTACCGGATTAACTACTCAGTTAAAAAAGAAAAATAAAATAAAATTTGTTTAGTGCAGAAAAAGTTCATTATTATTATTATTAGTAGTAGTAGTAGTGGTATAACTGTAAACAAAATTCCTATTCTTATGCAATAAAGTTTCATTTCCTTACGGAAAACTATGAAAAAATTGCAGACATTCTGAAATTTGCTTTTGATTTATAGATTTTTTTCTTAGGGACATTTTAATTGATTTATGCTCTGACAACTCAACAAATTATTAAAACAAAATTTGTTGAATCGTCAAGACAAAACTTTGGAGGCTGGCTGTAATTGAATAGCTAACACTTTTGGCCACGTCCCTCTGATTTTTGAAGCAATAAACTGGAATTAAATCGATTACAGTTAAAATTGTCAATAAAAGCACATTCTAAATTATAAATGACCTAAATATAAGCTTTTTTTTTAATATTTTTCTGTTGCAAACCGTAGATTTTGGAAAGGTTCTCATCAGAATTGAAAATAAACCGATAATGTATATTGATCCTAATGATAAGCAATAGTGATAAAACAGACAGCTTCCGATTAATTAAACGGTTTACATGTAACAAAAATACGTTTTAATCATTTCATTTCGTGATGTTAGTTTATCTGAAATTAAAACTTCGGAATATAAAACAGCGAGCTCCATCGCCACAACAAAATATAAACGGAATTATTTGCACATGGAATTGTCATTTTCCATTGTTACCTATTTTGTATATGAATAAACTCAACCCTTTTTATTGAGACAAATTTATTGTTTCCTAAGAGAATTAATAAATTTCATTAGAGGGCTTTAACTTTCTGTGTGAAAACAGAAATTTTTAAGCAAATTCTTTCGCGCTGTGAATGTGTTAAATAATGAATACGGAGTTTATCTAAAAATCGCAAAGCAAGTTTTCTAATAGTTTAATCGACGATATCGACTGTGGTTTTGGGATTCCCTTTAAAATTATGCCAAAAGTCTCGAAGCAATACGACTTTTGTTAGTAGGCGGTCACTCAGTGACATGAGTGAAACGTCACGTCCAAATACTCTATTATGAGACCTTCATTCAGTAGTTCTGTCAGCAGATTTACTTTTTTTTTTAAATTTGACTAGGGAATAAGCGATAACCAATTAATTATCTCTTGCTCATTATTCCTCTTTCAGTTAAAAACATGCAGACTAAAATGAAACTCGTTATTAGTGTTGACTCTTTATTCAAGTACTTTTAAACACCCTCAAACTGAGCTGTCATATGATGAAGGATATTAATGAAGCTTTTGTCTCGTGCATATATCAATGTAACGATGTGATTATATTTTCTAGACCAGGCCCGTCTTACTTTTTTCGCGGAGTGCTCGGAATATTCTTTTTCTTACAGAATTTTGATGAGACTATCTGTAACTTAAATTTTAATAATTTTTAACGTTTTTATTTTTAAAAAATGCAAAGATGAAGGAGCGATTTATAGATAAGACGTTTTGTTTAAATAATTAAAAAAAAAAAAAAAAAAAAAAGATTTTCTGATTCTGGAACGTCTGTTGAATTATCTTCTCTGTATAAAGCTATCTTCGGTGGGCATGACAGCAGGAACTTCGGAAGCGCGTTTATGCAGTTTACTAACATAACATAACATAGAACAGTTTGGAGCATCTGAGGCGAAGACTCTTTAACTCCGGTAGACAGTAAGTGGAAAACAGAATTGTCACCTCATAGAAATTATTACTGTAAGATTACAGGTAAGTACAGTTAGGAAAAGGGAAAACATTAAAAAGGGAAGGGGTGAAGGGGGAAAAAGTGGGGGGAGGAAGCATCCTAGTTTCCTAACAGCGACACGGAACGTGCGCATTGGCAAAATAAATAAGAAGAGCTATAGTAAAGCTCGGGAAAAATTATCGATAATAGAATGCATCGGGAGCATGAGTAATAGCACGGGGTCTTTTGTGATACATTGTACTGTCGTAGTCGGGCAGATTAAAGAGTAATTCGTTGGGAATCGTATATATATTTTTGAAGAGGTTATCGGAATTTCTTTTATAATTGTTCTTATAGGCTCCATTCCAAGATCGGAATGAGTAAGTGTATATTTGAAATACCAAGGAGCAAGGGCGCCGGCAGGATCATTTCCAGGGGGGTGCACCCAGGATATATATATACAGGGTGTTCCTGAATTCATAGGCCAAACTTTATGAATAAAATGCATATAAAGCATTTTTTGTATAGCAGATTAGCAGCGTGGGGTTAAAAATAAAAAGTGTAGATGGAAATATAACAAATGCAAAAGCTCTACTGTAAATGCTCAAATGTGCTGGTATCGTCTATCAAGTGACTGGCGTACCCTTTCGAAGATGCCGCGGGTATTCCACGAACGGTTGCAGCGGTTACTAAAGTTTTGCAATGAGGCCCTCATCTGTGTCATTAACTGTTAACTGTGTGTGATTAAGGCAAACCTGCGCGAGGGGTATCTGCCTAATATGAGGGATGCCTTGGTAGGAGGACTTTCTAAGGGGTTCTAACGCGTATTCACGTTACATCGGGAGGAAACCTACCAAAACTCCAGACCGAAAATCGACGACCGCGCGATGGGACCCGAACCCAGGACCTTCACACTTCGGCCGTCTACCATTTTCAGTGATATAACCACTGTGCCATGGTGAGGCCCTCATCTGTGTCAACGGGAGCCTTCTAACGAGTATCTTGAAGTGTCCCCAAAAGCAAAATTCGATACTCGATTAATCTAATGAACGTGCTGGCCGAGCAACTAGTTCAACTTGTCCAATCGATCGGGGGTCAAAGATCACAATAGGGTAATTACACACATTATTTGCGAACTAGGCTGGAGCCCTATCGTGCTGAAACTATCTACATTTTTCATTTCCGACCAAACGTTGCAATGCAGAAAAATTCTTCTTTGTATATATTTTAACTACCTTCAGGGACACCCTGTATACATACATATAAAAAATTAGACTAATTGGCGTTTGAAGGCAGAAGAATCTTGACTTGAAAATGTAGCATCAATATGTGAAATAAACATCGTCATAGTTATATTGTCGCAGCTGAAAAATCTTAAACTATTAATTTGGCCTAATTATTAATACCTCAATTTAAGTATATTAATACTTAATTATTTAAATTATATGCAATTTTGATAACATTTTTTTATATTTAAACATACGAATTTTCCCTGAAAAACTGAAGCGAAATGTATTTTCTCTAGCATTGATGTATATAGCAATTTTTGGCTTAAGGGTTCCAGCATGTCCAGTACTGAAAATGGTAGAGGACTGAAATGTGAAGGTCAATAGTTCTGGCCTGCCGCGCGGCTGTCAATCTAATGCTTTTGAGTTTTGGCCGGTTTTATCTACATGTTACGTGAATATGCGTTAGAACCCCTTAAAAAGTCCTCTTCCCAACGCAACCCCCCCTTCCATGACAGATACCCCATGTGTAGGTTTGCTTTAAGTGCACTTGTCAAGGACATCCCCATATTGAAACAGACCCCAAGTTTCGAAAGTGACGCAGTGATGCCTTCATTTAATAGTTGAAAAATCACCATGTCAAAAAACTCAAAATACAAATTTTCATCTAATAGTTTTTTAGTTTAAATCTCTGAAAAATTAACTCTATAATGTTAAATTTTAGGCGTTAAGTCCTAAAATAATTGGATTTAATCATATTCACAGTAGAGTCTCGATAGTTCGAGTTTCGATTGTTCTTGTTTTCCCATACATCTCAGTTATTGAAGAAATCAGTTTAGCTCCCAAATAATGACCAACGCATATAAAACAGGCGATTTTTTTAAATTGCAGGACAAAAATTCAAATACTTGGCGCACCCTGAAATCCTATCAGAAATCCCTCTCCCAAAGAAAGTGGGTGTATTTTTTCTGTAGATGTCCTCATAGACAATTCTGTGCAGCGTTGACATGCTGCTTTGGCAATGGTGCGATACTGCTGTGTGGAAACGAGTCATCGTGTCAATTCAAAAGAATTGACTATTATTTTCCGAAATTATTAACCTGTTCTAATCAGTAATGTCATAATATGTAACAACATTTTTCATTTAAATATGCACTCAAATCACAAAAATTGCTTTATTTCCATTTATCTGTTTATTAATTTAATGATTTCGATAGTTCGAGACAAGCCCGGTCCCGTCTACCTCGAATACTATGGAGACTTTTTCAAAATATTTTTTCCCTAATTGCGGACACATGCCGTGGGGCATTCAACACTACTACGACGTTGGTCAGTACATTATGAGGGCTCATGTGCGTACGCCAACATTATCCCAAAATAAAATGCGGATGAGTTCTCAAAAGTTTAAAATTTATGTACAATGGTAGAAAATATTAAGCCATTAACACAGGTCTAAGCAGCTAATTTAAGGCGACAGTTACACGTAGAATTCAAAACATCACACACACATTCAGGCTCTTTTTTTTACCTCTCTTAAGGGTAAAACAAATTACTTATACTTTCAGGTTAATTATACTTTTTTCAAATTTCCAGGGGGGTGCAAGTGGACCCCCTTGCACCCCCCTCCCGGCGCCCATGCCAAGGAGCTCTGTGGATAGATTAAACAGATTTGTTTTGCATGGTTTGCAGTTTTTGTAGGTTCGACTTCGCCGTGCAGCCCCAAACAGATGAGGCGTGTAGGAAAATTGGTCGAAGAATTGTTTTATAGAGTAATATCTTGTTTTCCATTGACATTCCTTTAGCATAGAGAAGATGGCTGGGATCAGTTTTAACTTTGTGGAATTTGTGAACGGTGTATTTAATATGAGATCTCCAAATAAGGATTTTATCCAGAATTATTCCAAGGTATTAAATTTCATTATCGAATTGAACTGGTCAGTCATATATCAGCAGTGGTGGGGGAGGGTTTCGTTTGTGTGAGAAGAAGACGGCTTTAGTTTTGTTAGTATTTAATTTAGTTCTCCTCTTGTTGAACTAAGTGCTTGTATAGGATCGTAGAGGTACTTGTACATAAATCTGACGTTCTTGTTCTAGGCAAGCACACAAGCATTTTCAGTGTAAAGAGATAATGTAGTTTTGAACGATCTAGCTATATCGTAATAAAGGTGTTAAATAAAATGAGTCCCACTTTGGACCCTAGCGGAACACCGGCGATATGCGACGTTTAGACGAGTAGTGGTTTGAGTAACGGACAGAAAATGACCTATTATCAAGGTACGATTGAATAAATTTAACATATGCGGTAGGGAGATTAACATTAATTAATTTGTAGATTAAATCGGAGGTCCACAAAGAGTCAAATACACGGCTAATGCCAATAAATAGGGCGCCAACCTTGTGTAGTAAATTAAGATGGATAAAGACACATGGGCGCCCATAGGAATTTTTCTAGGGGGGGGCAAACTTCAAAACATTTTTCTAGGGGGGTGCAATTTCAAACTTTTAACAAATTTAGTACTGTTTTTGCGATTTGTTTACATCATGAGACAGTAACCTAAATCTCTAGGGGGGCAAGTGCCCTACCTTGCCCCCCCCTATGGGCGCCCATGTAAAGACATTACAACACGAAAATTTCGGGCGATTTGGTTGCGAAAACGTCTTTCCAGGAAATTTCCTAGGTTACCGAGAAAACTGTCAACTTCAACTTTCTCGTTTATAGGCGAAAATATAGCAGGTTGCTGGAATGCCAGCCAAACGCAGTGCTTCCTATTTCTACGTCACAAGGTGACGGAAGACTCAGCGTTACCGATAGTAGTGATGAGCGAAGAAAAAATGTCTCTCAAATGAGAAAGCGATAGGGAAATAGATCTGATTGAAATCAAATGTGAAATTCCACATTTATGGAACTCTCGAGATCCCAGATATTTAAAAATGTTGCTGAGGCGATATGCTACCTATAATTAGATGCTCTAGCAATCGCCAATTCGACGAATCTCGGGCGTTTGTGAGCACAGCTTATTATGAAAACCCTGCTTGCTCATTGACTTGCCAGAACGAGTTTCGGCAACTGGTTGCAGCAACCAAATCACCCGAAATTTTCTCTGTGTAATAAGGACTTAACATTCCGACTTCTGCTTTGGAAGGTCACAACACACTGCAATGAATCCTCCTACTCCAACAGTCTTAAAAGTATTGGGAAGCTAGACAACGGCTAATGGCTAAGTGGTCAAATGCCTGGCATTTGTATACATAAAATAAATTTTAGAATAACTACAACAAGAAATTTTAACAAGATATTTTTTATTAAATAGGTTACTCTTGGTAGAGTAAATAACAATCAAGTCTTACACTTCATAAAATCCCTCACCGAGGAAGTCAAGAATCTCACAAACCCGCTAGACAAAGCCTCTGCCTTTATCAGCGTATATTGCAGACACTTCGAAAATGATCATGGGTCGTCCAACCAAACTGAAAATTCTTAGCTGGAACGCGCAAAGCGCTCACGGTAAATTCCACGAGCTTCGTGACTTTCTTGTGCATAACGACTATGATATAATCCTCCTTCAAGAGACCTTTTTCTATATCAATCTGCCATATAACATAGCAAACTATTCCATGTATAGAACCGACCGCCCCAGGGGCCCTGGTGGGAAAATCTCGGGTGGCACCGCACTGTACGTAAGAAGGAACATCCCCCACACTGCTGTAACGAACCTAAATCTAACTTCTCTCGAGGCCACGTCGATCCTTGTCCACGGCCTCAATGAAAATATCATGATTACTTCATCCTATGTGAACTGCTCAAAACCCTTTCCGGTGCATGATGTGAGAACTCTGTTGAAGCAGTGCCCGAAAAACTTCATCGCCGGAGACCTTAACGCCAGACACTTCGCCTGGAACTGCAACAGCAACTGTGCCCGTGGCGGTGCCCTACTAAAACTACTGATCTCGGACCACCTAAAGCTGTCTTTCCCTGCGAGCTTCACGTACGCCGGCCAACGGAACCCCGGTGTTTTCCACCATTGATATGGCGATCACGAACAACTTTCCTGTTGCACCGCCATGCTCGGTAATTCACAGCCTCTCCTCGGACCATTACCCTGTCGCTTTCGAACTCTGCCTTCAGCACGAGCGGCGCTGTGACCGGCCCTTCCTGGCCACTACTGGCGTGCCTACATGGAGCTTCTTCGTTGCTCACCCTTCCCGATGAATAGCTTAAGCTCCTCTCAAGACATTGACTCGGCCATCAGCAGCCTAACCGAAACCATTATCACTGCCCATAGAGACAGCTCCAAACCGGTGCCACGCAGAGACCACTTCAAACTCCCGCTAAGAATCCGAACCATCATAAGACGGAGAAATCGGGCTCGAAAGACTTTTCACCAAACCAGGAACCCCTCTGATAAACAGCACTACCTACAGTTATGTGCTAACGTCAAAACTGAAATCGCTAGCTACAGGAATGAACAATGGACAAACTACATTACTGACCTAGCCCCCGATGACGGCTCTGTCTGGAAAGCCGTTAAGCGTATCACTGGCAGAATAACAGAAATGCCCCCTCTTAAGCACAGGGGTAGCTATCACTACCAAGACAAGCATAAAGCTGATCTACTTGCCACCTGTTACGAGACCCAATTCTCGAACCCTGTCAACCTCACCTCCCAGGGCTGGGACTATCATGTGCACAGGACTGTTTACGATTTTCTGCTGCAGCCTATGCAGCATCGAGTAAGCCCTGCTCCTCCGAGTGAAGTTGTCAATATTATTAAAAACACAAAGAAAAACAAAAAACCTGGTCCTGACCGCATTACGAACGAGATGCTGCAAAACATTCCGGTCAACATTCTCTTTCGCCTCACTAAAATCATCAATGCCATCCTGAACACGGGCTACTTCCCTCCTGCTTGGAAATTAGCCACCGTGGTCCCAATTCCCAAGCCTGGTCAGGACCTGGCCAACCCAACAGCCTACAAACCTTTCAGCCTGCTTAGCTGTCTCAGCAAGATAACGGAAAGAGTAATACTGAACAGAGTCAATGCCCACCTGACCCAGCATAACTTGCTGCTCCCAGAACAATTTGGCTTCCTTCCAGGACATTCTACGGTTCACCAAGTCCATCGCGTCGTCGAAGCCCTCGCCACCCAGATCCAACTAAAGAATCACTCGGCCATCTTTGCTGCTTGACCTCCAGAAGGCTTTCGACAAGGTCTGGCACGTTGGCCTCATATACAAGCTCATCCAGCTCAGGTTTCCAGACTCCATCTTTCAGCTCCTAAATAATTATCTGGTCCACAGATGTTATCATGTACGTGTCCGGGACGCCATTTCTCACACCTCCCCCATCTGCAGCGGGGTCCCGCAGCGCTCCATCTTGGGCCCTGTACTTTTCAATATCTTCATTAACGACATCCCTACTCACCCGGATACCATGCTGGCCCTTTACGCTGACGACACCGCCATTGTTGGGCACGCTGATACCGGCCCCATGCTCATCACCGCCATGCAGGCCCATGCCGACCGAATCAACAACTGGTTCAGGAGCTGGAAACTGCTGCTTAACATCCCTAAGTGCCAGGCCTTTCACCTCTCCAACAGAAACAAGCCGCCAAGAATCCAAATGGATGGTTCCCCGATCGACTGGGAACACCATGTCAAGTACCTGGTTGCTATCATCGACAAGACCTTGTGCTGGAAACCTCACATCCGCAGTGCCAGAACCAAGATGGCCCTGGCATACCACAAGCTTGCCCCCCTTATCAATAACAGGAACCTTTCCCCTCAGAACAAGGCTCTCCTATACAAAACTTTCATTAGACCAACGGCTACGTACGCTGCCCCGGTGTGGCCGTATGCTGCAAGAACATCCATTGATTTGCTCGAAAGCAAGCAGAATGCCATCTTACGAGCTATCCATAAAGGACACCACTTCTTAAAGAACGAGGCTATTCGTCGAGACTTGAACATTCGAACCCTATACGTCAACATATATACAGACTGGCTGTACGTTACTACAGCACCCTAAACCAGCTACCTAATGAGATCGTAGCCGAATACCCGGACTACGACCCTTCTGAGCCCCACAACAGGAAAAGGCACAAGAGCGTCCTCTTTGTGTTTGCGCCCCGCTAATGTGCCTTCCTTTCATCTGCACGTCCCTTCTGATCTGATCTGATCCGGGCCCATGCCCCCCCCTACCTCAAGATTAAGTACCACAGGATACAATACTACACACTGGAGATAAAGCAATTTTGCTAAGGCGCTCCATTAACACCGTATTTCAGTTCAGCTCAGTAAATAAAAAACTCTGTAAAAAACACATAAGAAGAAGAAGTAGCAGGTAAGTAGATACGTACGTTTCGACTAAAAATTGTTTTAGTCTTCCTCAGTCAAAGCCCTTCGTCGCTTAGAACAGAAGGAACTCTGACACTGTGACAAGCGACTAGGGAATGCAATCCCGCTTTTGCGGGATTAGAATATCATGTCTATAATTTTCATGTTTATGTAAGGTATTGTTTTAAATATGAATTAAGATAAAGCATTAAACCTGATCGTGCTTATAAACTTACTTCTTCCCACTTTTCTCTATTAAAATTAATTTTTATTTGAATGAAATGTGTCAATTCCGCGATCTCGTGCGGGATTGACATTTTATTCAAATAAAAATTAATTTTAATAGAGAAAAGTGGGAAAAAGTAAAGTTTATAAGCGCTATCGGGTTTAATACTTTATCTTAATTCATAATTAAAACAATACCTTACATAAATATGTAAATTATAGTCATGATATTCTAATCCTGCAAAAGCGGGATTGCATTCCCTACAAGCGACGACGAAAAGAAAGTCGACGGAAAGAAAGGCCTGTCGTCTCCTAAGCTGCAATTCAAAGCACATATACGGCAACCGTAGCACATATACGGCAAAGCACACCTGCATTTCCCCAGCCCAACCACATTGGCAAATGCAAATTCGAGTTATGCCATTCGTTTGTACTTCGTTTGTACCGGAATGTACCGAAATATTTTCGTTTGTACCGATACCGATACCGAGATACAGCGCCCCCTTTGTGGTCGGGCTGGGGAAACGGCAGCCCGACCACAACGCAAATTGCAAATTTGAGCTATGCCATTCGTTTGTACTTCGTTTGTACCGGAATGTACCGAAATATTTTCGTTTGTACCGATACCGATACCGAGATACAGCACCCCCTTTGTAGTCGGGCTGGGGAAACGGCAGCCCGACCACAACGCAAATTGCAAATTTGAGCTATGCCATTCGTTTGTACTTCGTTTGTACCGGAATGTACCGAAATATTTTCGTTTGTACCAATACCGATACCGAGATACAGCGACCCCTTTGTGGTCGGGCTGGGGAAACGGCAGCCCGACCACAACGCAAATTGCAAATTTGAGCTATGCCATTCGTTTGTACTTCGTTTGTACCGGAATGTACCGAAATATTTTCGTTTGTACCGATACCGATACCGAGATACAGCGCCCCCTTTGTGGTCGGGCTGGGGAAACGGCAGCCCGACCACAACGCAAATTGCAAATTTGAGCTATGCCATTCGTTTGTACTTCGTTTGTACCGGAATGTACCGAAATATTTTCGTTTGTACCGATACCGAGATACAGCGCCCCCTTTGTGGTCGGGCTGGGGAAACGGCAGCCCGACCACAACGCAAATTGCAAATTTGAGCTATGCCATTCGATTGTACTTCGTTTGTACCGGAATGTACCGAAATATTTTCGTTTGTACCGATACCGATACCGAGATACAGCGCCCCCTTTGTGGTCGGGCTGGGGAAACGGCAGCCCGACCACAACGCAAATTGCAAATTTGAGCTATGCCAATCGATTGTACTTCGTTTGTACCGGAATGTACCGAAATATTTTCGTTTGTACCGATACCGATACCGAGATACAGCGCCCCCTTTGTGGTCGGGCTGGGGAAACGGCAGTTGACCAGTTGTACCAGTTTGAGTTTGAAAGTTTGAAAGACACAGTTTTTCGAGATCTATAGCACTTAAACAAAAATATTAAACAAAATTAAAATTCATATCTCTAACATCCTTTTTCTGCATGTAATACATTAGAAATGGATGGGAAAAAGCTGCGCAGAAAAATGCACAATTCGAACTGAATGAAAGTTCCAAAAACTTATTCAGGTGTATTCACAATCCAAGTATCAGACGATAAAATGACAATAAATTGGGCCAAGCGGTAGAATCACATCTTCTCAAAATCGCGTACTAACCATTTTATTTTTCGCCAGATTAAAAAGTTGCACGTTTTAGTCTGGGAAAAATTCCAAATCCTTTTTTTCTTCTGCGTATGAAGCATTTCATTCCTGCTCTGATTTCACATGCACGTGATATTTTAATTTAAAAATAACCTTAAAAATAATCCCCAAAAAATCGTTATTATTTTATTTTTACTTCAAGAATCTGAATCATTTAATAAACTTGCCAAACATGGCAACCTAGATATGCTTAATTCTCACTTTTCCACTGCGGGGTTACAGCTGCGAAATGGCGGGAGATCAAACATTGTAGAGGAGTTAATCTGTGGCTTTTGCGAAAATAATTCGAATTTCGAAAAAATCGCTTCGAGGTATTTTGATACCCGTCCTGGAAAATTTCCGTACAAAATTTGGTAGGTCTAGGATCACCCATCAAGGAGCTACGTGAGACACAGACAAACTAAGTGACTAAGATTTTACAGTTCGTTTAATTTATATAGATAAGGAAAATTTCCCAGTCTGTCTGTTTGCATGTATGTTTACTAGCAATAGCCGCCTAGAAAGTTCGTCGAATCTGCACTAAATTTGGAGAAGTGGACTGTTAGGCGATTTCTGTGTCCATTGTTGCTTCCCGGCATAAGTCTTTGAATGCTTACGCTTCGGGCCTGAGTGGGAGTAAAGATGCGGGGAAACAACGATGGACACAGGAAGAAATTGCATTCGCGCCTTTGCAATGGTGGGAAGCGAAGCAGAAAATAATTTTAATTTTGTGAGTGTGTAAAAGGGGGGGGGGGAGGTTACTCGACGTAAACTCCTGTCTTTTATACCGAATTACAGAAATTTGAACCCGAAATCAAATTAAATAGCATCTTCACTTTTAATCAGAGCCCATATATAGGGGCAGGTGGGTGCTTGACTCCCACACCCTCTTTGCAAATCCAAGAGCTTCATGAAAAGCAAATCAAATAGGTTTAGGTCCAATATTTCAAAAAATTCAAGACACATAAAAAAATGTTCGGGTGGAAGAAAGCCACATAAGTTTTTCACTCCTTTCTCTTATAAATACTTTTCAGTTTACATAATAATCAATAAATTATCGTTTAAATTAGAATGTTTTTTTTTCCCATGGGGGCGTTCTTCCAGTAGCGTTTTTTCCTACATTCGGTGCACGGACACCTACAAAATTCGTAAATGTTCAGACATCACCAAGCGTCATTTGTTGGAGAATGATTTTTGAAATATTGCATAGTAAAATCTGAGAGTATGAATGTTTAAGCATAGTTATCCAAGAACAAGATTGCGTAGAGGCACGCGAGAGACTAAAAAATTTTTGAAAAATTCAGAATTGCCAGTCTAATTACTAGAATTTCGAAACAAGAAAAGATCCTGGCAAAAAAAAACCTGAAAAATGAGTTTCCTGGTTAATATTTTTAGTAGTTTTCGGTCATTTAAAGTGATTTTTGTTCTTCATTTTATGAACAGACGAAAATTCTGTTCGTCAGAAGTGTTCTCGAAGATCTGCTTCGAGAACACTCTCTCTCACACGCATTTTAAAGAAATCAGGGTTCTTTCTTTTCTTCTCTTTGAGTGTGTTGTGTCTCTGCCATAGGCGCACCCACGGGGGGGGGCTATGGGGGCTGAAGCCCCCCCTAAAGGTAGAAAGTTAGAAGTGAAAAGTGTTAAAAAAATGAAAATTGTCACTAATTAATTAATTTTTTTTAGTTCTTCCTTTTTTTAATTGTCCTCAAATTATTTCTAACCAAAAACGACATTTATTTAAAAAAGTTTTTAAATAAATGCTTACAGTTAGTTGAAACACTGTTACACACGGTTACAACGTCGCTCAAAAGATCAGATAATTATTTATGACTCTATAATGAGTTACATTGCTTGTGTTCTATGGGACAGTCAAGTGATACCGAATATTTTGACGTTATAAGAGAGTTGTAACTAACCGAGGTCACTATGACCGAGTTCAGCAGTATTTGTATGTAGCCCAGCCCCCCCCCCTAAACTAAAATCCTGGGTGCGCCACTGGTCTCTGCGTTCTTTTTCATGCTGTGATATACTGACCAGTAACCCCCCCTCCTCCTCCCCGCTGTTCACCATGTGCTTCTAATTACTGCACAGATGTTCTAACCCCTACAAGCCCCGTCGCTTTTCTTTGAATATTAACAACCGGTTAAGACAGCTAAGAAAAATGATAGTTAATGCATTTCTCTGCCGTGGTTTTGCAGATTGAACTTATCCCCGAAAGTGTCGTTCGACAGTCGCTTATTCCTGATCTCTGTTCACCATTTCTGTTCAACAGGCAGAGTAGTTGTTCTTGCATCATGCCGAAGAAAGCGTTTTTAGAGCCGTGTAAAGTCCATGAGGCTATTTTAGCTCACGAAAAAGATATTTTTAATGAGCAGCAGGAAATACAACCTCCCTCACATGTCGTGTGGACAGCGATTTCAAAATCAGCAGACTGCGTCTATAATGCAAAGTATTTTTACTGTTATATTAAACAAAACAAACGTGGCATATGGGAAAAATTAAACTTTTGCCCACAAAAAGCAACAGTGGAAGAGTTAGAAAAATCTGACGAAGAACAGGCAGAAAAATACAACAATGAAGGAACAGATTTGTCCGACAAAAGTGATGAAGGCAGCAGTGATGTTAAAACTTTTAGCCTGACATTATCTACGGAAGAATGGAATGAAATTAAGCCCGTTGAAACTTCCTATAAAAGGGGTGTTGGAAGATCATCCTATCATATGTATAATGTACTAACGCCAGGTATATGGACAGAAATGATTAATGAACATTTTTGGGCTGTTACGTCTTTGCCCTGTTCTTTGTCATTTAAACGTGCAACCGTCAAGAAGGATTCATATCCATATGTGTCTATAATAGGACAGTGCACTCAATGCAGCTCAAAATTTAGTGCATCATTGAAAAGAATTCCCAATGAAGGTGAACGAGCAGTTTTCACCTGTAAATATAAGGGTAATTTTGATGACTGTGGAGAACCCGCAAAACGACGAATGATAGGGCACATGAAGGAATTGGCGTATTCGGAAGTGTGTGAAAAGGATACAACACCTCTGCAATTTAGGCGAAATCTAGCGAGGAAACTTATGCATCTTGGAGACTCAGAGCCTGCGCATTTACCATCAGCAAATGCTTTACGTATTATGAAATGCAAGTAAAAAAAAGGAATTAATTGATGAAAATCCAATTATAAGTATTGAACAAATGATGCATGATCCAGAGTTCCAAGGCTCAATTAAAGCACTGGGTTATGAGCCTTTTTTTGTCATATATTGGTTACCGTCGCAGTTAAAAGTATACAATGAATACTGTAAAAAATCTCAATATTCTAAACTAAGCATTGATGCGACTGGTAGCGTCGTAAGAAAACTTAAGCGACCTTTTGGAAACAAATCCAAGAACATATTTCTGTATGATGCTGTAGTTTCTGATCAACTGAAGAAATCGCAGTACACAGTCTGCAGCTACCTCTCGGAAGTTCATGATTCTCACAGTATCTTTCACTGGTTAGCAGTATGGAAAAGAGGTGGTGCCTTAACGCCAAAAGAAATTGTCTGTGATCATTCTGTTGCGCTATTATCTGCAATCGTAATGGGATTCATTCAATTAGCAGCTTAAGTAATTATTTAGAAAATTGTGCATTACTATTATTTCAGAAAGAGAAAGGTGAAAAGCCCTACTGCTTTGTAAGATGTGATGTTGCACACACTATTAAAATAGTATCATCATGGAGTGCGTTAAAGAATAAAGGTTTTCGAACAAGGAATCTTTATATCAGAAGCATCGCTCAAATTTTACAAGCGACTTCAATGCAGGAAATTGAAAAGCTGCTGAAAGCTATTATAACAGTTGCAGTAAGCGAGACTGAAGGGCTGGATATACTAACAGGAAAAGAAACAGAATGTGAGAAATCTAAAACATTTCTGAAAAAATGCATAGCATACGGTTCTTTTGATGAAATAGTAAGTCATTGTGTAACGGAAGAAACAAATGACATAGAATCAAATAGTTGTGCACAAATTCCGAACGAAATTGAAGGTAATTCTACCTTCAGTTCATGGTTTTTCAATATAGTAGATAAATGCAAGGAAAAATCATCGAAAGAAGAGGGAGACCACGATAATCTTCAATACATGCCTGAATTATTGAAACATCTGTTAGAAATTGTTAAAAAACTCCCTTTGTGGACGGCAGTAATGGTTCCAGTGTTTGGATACGGAACATTAACTGCTTCGAGTGCTCTAGTTGAAACAAATTTCAACATTTTAAAAAATAATATATTTGGAGCTGAAAGTTTGCCAATAAGAGTAGACAGATTTATCGACAAGCACATTAAATCTTTGGAGGGTAGTTTAATTTTAGCTGCGTCACTGAAAGGCGATATTAATCATAAAAACGAAAATCCAAAAGACACTACAGAAGATGGTCTCGTAAATGATTTCAATAATCAAAAGAAAACAGGGGGAGAACAATGCATCGCTTGCGCACAGAGCAACTATCCATCTGGTCACAAGTGCTTGATTTGCGACACCGCGGTTCATATGTTACCGGGGTGTTCTTTCCCCGTTGATAATGACGACGAGGAAGGTTATGGACAAAAACGACTTTGTTTAAAGTGTTTTAAATCCCAATCTATAAATGAAAATACTGTTGAAAACTGGAGAGGTCAATCACTGCCACCTAAGAAACGAAAGAGAATTTCTTATTTAGAGCCTCAAACAGAATTCAGGAGTATGGACTTTAAATCTAATAGCTCATCGAAGCCAATAGGAACTTTAAAAAATGGGAATTTAATGCTTAAGCCAGTAAGATATCAGAATTTAAATATGATTTTAAAAAACACCTGTGCTTTCGATTCTTTAATACAAATCTTTGCCTGTGCATTAATTGACAGCACAGTTTATGACAATTTTACTAAACGCAATCAAAATGACGATATATTCAGGATTATAAGAGATGTTGCTACATCGTCAATATCATGTAAAACTTACAGGACGAGAGCCCTCATCCTAAAATCATTTTGTAAAAGTTCTACATTGCCTGGAAATCTCATGCAAATTGAATGTGAAAACACTGCAAAATATGTCGCAGATAAAGTATTTTCCGAATGCCCTTCGTTAATCGAGCATTTTCAATGCTCAAATAGTAGCTGTGTACCAGAAGAAGCGTTCATCAGAAGCACAATTTCAATAACAGTTTCTGAGACTGAAATCGAAAGTTTAGAAAAAATTATTTTGGATTATATGCGACCAAAACAACACATTTGTAGAAAACAACTAAGCCCGCAAATTTGCTGCAATGGACTAAAAACGACACGTTATGAAACAGGGTTTCATATTATATTAGAACTTATTAAAAAGGATATGACCTCAGAAAGTGTTGTAACGCAAGACATTTTAACAAAGTTATGTGCAAATGAAAATTTGTGAGAAAAACTTCTATTTGAGAGGAGCAATTCAGTTTCAAGGCTGTTCAAACTCTTTGGATTATGTAGGTCATTATATTGCCATATGCAAAAGAGGAAACGAACAGTGGGAAATTTATAATGACTTAGATGAAAAAAAGAAAAATATTGATAGGCAAAAACGAGTTTCCTGCCAATGTTTAATTTACACTCTTTAATTAAAAAGTCTAAAAACTTTTATTTTGGAATTGCGAACAGTAAGTGAAGTTTTAATGTACTAAATTGTAAAACATTTTTTAAATTTTTATCCTTAACTTGGCAGCCTTTTTAAATTTTCCGTTTTGCCTTTTTAAATTTTCACTGAATAAGTTGTTTATTACCTGCATAGTATTCTGGAAAATCTTTTTTTTTTTTTTTTCCAACTCTGGATTTCATTGTGATGTAAATATTTTGAATAGGAAATTTGAATTATTTATCCCCCCCCCCCCCAACGAAATTTCCATTCACGGAAAATTTTGATTTCTACTATAGTTTTCCTGTATATAAAATTGTATATACTTCTACCGTATTTCAGAGATGTTTTGTACTTTATAATATTTTGCCATTTTAAATTTTCACTGAATAAGTTGTTTATTACCTGCATCAGGGGCGTAGCCAGGGGGGGGGGGATATCGGGATATATCCCCCCCCCGAAATTTTTGAATTAGTGCTGAAATTCCGTCTATTTATACACATATAAGTTCATATCCCCCCCCCGAAATATTTTCCACGCGCATATCCCCCCCCGAAAAATTTTCCTGGCTACGCGCCTGACCTACATAGTATTCTGGAGAATCTATCTTTTTTATTTTTCAATTCAAAAATTCATATCGATAAAGATGTTTTCGATACCTGCATAGTCTTTTTTTTTTTTAATGAAATTTCCATTTATAAGAACGTTTTTCTTCAGCGTGGTTCTCTCTACAAAGTTGTTTAGTTCTGCAGAAGTCGAGGAATTTCTAACACAATTGTTTTGCAGTTTTAATTCATATTGACTGAGCTATTTATAGTACCTGTGTAATATTTTTTAAACTACTGTCCTTGATTTGCAACTCTTCGATTGTTATTGATAAACCTATTTGTGAGGCGTACCTGCATAATATGTTTTAAGTTCGCTTTTGAGTGACTTAATTTATTTATTAATGAAATATCCATTCATGGAAACCTCATTTCTATAATAGCGTTTCTGTTCATAAAATTGTATATACTCCCACAGTATTTCAGAGATGTTTTGTATATTGTATTACTTGAAATTTTAATTTCATACTGAATAATCAGTTTATCTCGTCTGCATAGTATTTAGAAAATTTATCGCATTTTAAAAATTCGTCTTAAATGGAATAATTTTGTACGAAAGTATTTTTGAAAATATCATTCTATTTACTTTATTTGTTTACCTTTGCAATTGTCATTTATGGAAAAGTTTATTTGATCATAATGTTTCTGTATGTAAAATAATAAATAGTTCTACAATATTACAGAGAAATACATTCTTCATGCTTCCTCTTTTCTATGTAAAAATATGGCGAAATGTAGTGTATCATTATTTCAGTATAAGTAAATGACTTCAAAGGATAAGAATTACGGTGTGCTTTTCCACAGGTTTCCTGGTGCGTTTTTTTTCCACCTTTCGGGCTTCTTTTTCTGGTGTGCTTTTTTCCACGAACCAGAAAGTTTCGGAAGGGGGGAGCACTGGCGTAGCCAGGATTTTGTTTCGGGAGAGGCACAGAGAGTTTTGTCCAACCAATTAATATTCTAATTATTAATTGTAATTAGAAATATTTTAATTATTAATTAATCTTAAATTTAAAAAAATATGATTATTAATTATAATTATTAATTATATTAGAAATAATATTCTAAGTACTAATTATAACTAAAAATAAGATTCTAATTGTTAATTCTAATTATAATATTACTTAATTAGTAATTTCACAAAAAATATCCTTATAAATATATGTTTAAAGATGCTATTCAGTATTAATTTCGCCAGTTAATTAATAATTCTTCAATATAATTGTACATAGATGCTTATGTACCGGTTTGTCTAGCAATTATCTCAACCAGATAAGATTTTTTTTTTAATCCAGGCCTGTATCTGCTACTACAATAAGTCTTGTTCTATAATAAATATATCTAAAGGAAGATACTGAAAAGAAAACTAAATAAATGATTTTTAATTCTCAATAAACGACCGTAGTAAAAAATATTTCTATGTAAAATTTTATTGTTATAAACAGGAAATATATCAATCTATCCCTGATTTTCAATTAGCTCATTTGCAGATGCATATAACTAATACATACAGGTTGATTCAAAATTAGAGTGACCAATTTTAAAAGCGTATAATTATTTAGGTAAATTTTAATTTACCACCAGTTTTATTTAAAAAATTAAACGTTTAAATTACCAATCGAACTACTTTTATTAGTGAGAGTAAATTTTGGCTCCGAAATTAGCTCCTCAAGCCCGAAACGAAATTTTTAACTTTTTTAGGATGGTTGCTCAAATTCTGTTATAAATAAAGCATTTAAAATTCAGAAAAGGCATTTTTCTAATGTATAACTATCTAAACTTTGAAAAGAAATAAAATTTGGCTGGCAATCAAGAGTTTCAAGGGGGGAAATGTGGACGAAAGGAAGTCCTTGGTGAAAAAGAAAAAAAGAAGCTGAAAAGACTTATCGTTGTAGAAAATCCTCTTCCTCAAAGAACTTTCGAAAAGAAACAGACATCCCAATCGACAATTTGTCGTCAGATAAAGAAAATTGCCTATAAAAATTGAAGAAACTAGTTTGTCATCAAATATCTGCAAACACTGTAGAAAAACGAAGAACATGTTCTTGGCCTCTGTATTTAATGTTACGCAAAGGTAGATACAAAACATGGATAACTTCTGGTGAAGTGTTGTTTCGTCTGTAATTCACAACTGACAAAAGGAGGTTCAATATATTTCACGCGAACAGCGTCGCAAAGACGCAGCTGTTTTGCAGAAGGCAAGTTAGACGTTAGGTACTGTGGTATAGATGGGAATGTCCTCTCAAGGCTTAATAAAAACATTTTTTGTAGAACCAAAAGGTTAAAATTGATGCTAAATACTATCAGAATAAAGGTCTGGAGCACATGATCAAAGAAAGTAAACGTCTTTACACCCAAGAAAACTTTGTTTTACACCAAGATTCTGCACCAAGTCATACTTGGAAGGTCAACTGTCAAATGGCTGAAAGATTTAAAAAAAAATTAACTTTATTTCTCCTGAAAAATGGCTACCATCATCCCTTGACTGTGCTAATTGCGATTATTTTTTTATGGGATACTTAAAAGAACAATTAAATAGACGTAAGGTAAAAACACTTTAAGGGCTTTAAAAAGCAATCAAAGAGGAAGTTGGAAAATTACCTCCCAAAATGGTCTAAAAAGCTCTTTTGGCTTGAGCTAAACGTTTGCGTAAAATGTACCATGCTAAAGGAAACCACATTGAAAATTTCGTGTAAATAACTTAAAATTTTATGATGTTCTGAAATTGGTCACTTTTTTTTTTTTTTTTTTTTTTTTTTTTTTTAATCAACCTGTATCATGCCAACACAAACCTATTATTATTTTTATAATTAACAGCCACAGAACAGCGACGCTAATTTAAAAAAAATAAACCTTTAATTATAATGCACCGGCTGTACTAACTCAGTTTCTTATTGCAATTAATAAGTCAAAATGTGCAGTTTTATGCAGTAACACATAATTAACCTAGAAAATCTTATGACTAGATTTTTTATTTATCTTTTTATTTTTTTCAAAATGCGTGTTTTTAATATAATGTTGCTCACATATTTAAGATATTCTAAATAATGCAGACACAAATTAAAATAAGAAAGATATAGCTTGAAGAAAATCATCCAAAACTCTGGTTTCTGGAATAAAGTTGATCACTAGATTAAAATACCCCAGGCGCGTAGCCTGGAAAATTTTTCGGGGGGGGGGGGGATATGAACTTATATGTGTATAAATAGATGGAATTTCATCACTAATCCAAAAATTTCGGGGGGGGGATATATCCCGATATCTCCCCTCCCTGGCTACGCCCTGAAATACCCTACACAATTCAAATACAATATTAAAATAACAAAGATATGACTTAAGGAGAATCTTCCAAACTTTGCCCTTCTATATAAGGTGGGTGACAGGATTAGAATATTATACGTATACGCACGACAGACACAATATTGAAAGACACAATATTGAAATAACCCTGACATCACTTGAAAAAAAATTCCGAAACTCTGCTCTTTGGAATAAGGTTCATCACAAGATTAAAATTTTCTGCACATTGCTAACAGAATACGTATCAAAATATCACAGACGCCACTAGAAGAAAATCTTCGAAAATTCTGGTTTTTAGGAATAAAGTTGGTTCAAAATATATAGAATTTTTCTCTAAAATATAATTAATTGCAAATTTTTCGACTTGAATAAGTGTTGAGTTTAAATTAAATCTTTTCAAAGTACATCTATATAAATAAAATTAGACTTTTGTCTGTACATTTCTTGGAATTAAAAAATTTTGCAATTTCTATCCGTTTCAAGCACCTGGGAATCCGGTGCGACCCTCAAAAAAAAGTTTGTCGGTCTGTCATTCCGTCCGTGACGCTTTTTTTTTTTCAAGCATCACGTAAAAACGACTGAAGCGAATGATATGAAATTTGGTGTCATGGTAGGTGGTCACTCAACTTAAAACATAGGCATTGAATTTTTAAAAATATTGATTGGATTTTGAGATTTTGCGAAAATCCTTTCAATCTGCGTAAATTTGTGTTCGAGCATCACGTATAAACGACTGAAGCAATTAAAATGAAATTGGGCATCATGATTGGTGCTCTCTCAACTTAAAACATAGGCATCAAAATTTTAAAAAATCTTGATTAGATTTTGAGATTTTGCGAAAATCGTTTCAAACTGCGTAAATTTGTGTTCGACCATCAAGTAAAAACGACTGAAACGATTGAAATGAAATTTGGTATCATGATAGGTGGTAATTCAACTTGAAACACTGGCGTCGAATTTTTAAAAAAACTTGATTAGATTTTGAGATTTTGTGAAAATCTTTTCAGACTGCGTAAATTTGTGCGTAAACGCATTACGTAATAACGACTAAAGCGAATGATATGAAATTTGGTCACATGATACATGGTTGCTCAATATAAACCATACGTGTCCAATTTTTTAAAAATTTTTATTAGATTTTGAGTAACGACTAATACGAATGATACGAAATTTGGTGATATGATAGGTAGTTGCTAATCTTAATTTATAGGCGTATTGGCGTATAATTTTAAAAATATTTTGATTACATTTTGAGATTTTGTGAAAATCGTTTTAAAATGCGGAAATTTTGTTCCAGCATCACGAAATAAAGACTGCAGGGAATGAAACGAAATTGGGTGACATGATAGGTTGTCACTCAACTTAAATTCTAGGCTTCCAATTTTTCAAAAATATTGATTAGATTTTGAGATTTTGCGAAAATTATTTCAATATGCGTAAATATTCGCTCGCGCATCCCATAATTACGACTGAAGTGAATGAAATGATATTACTTAGTGACTCTCTAACCTGTAATATTTTAACAATACATAAAAATTATAACTTCGCTTTCTTTACTTTGGCAACATACTACTTCCATTCTGTGTACTCCTACACTACTGACGAAAGTTCTTGCTTTTTGGAAATTTGCATTCAGTACTTTTCCAGAACGAAGAAGTTATTAAAATTATTGAGGGGGGAGCGGTTGCACTCATCGCTAGTTGGTGAGCCATAAGTCATGGGTGTGGGCACTAGAGATGAGGCTCGGGCTGAGATTGGACTCAGCCCGAGCCCAAACCAGGCTCATGCTTGTGAGAAATTTCTCTTTTATTCAACGTATTCCTTGTAAACAGATTTTAAAAAGTGATTAATGGGAGAAATAAACTAATTAATATTATTTGATAAACTTTAACGAATTAGGTAGTGCATTAATGGTTTGCTGTTATATAGATTACTTTCAAAGCAAAACTGCTGTTCTCATTGGTTGCGGTTTTAAATTACAAAGGAAAGCACTTATGGATATTTAAATTTTTTTTAAACTGTGAGTAGTAAAAATATTAAGAAGAAAAAATTACTGAGAGTAATTTTTGTTTAAAAAATACAGACTTAGTGGACTGTTGATAGACCTTATTTAGTCGTGAGCCGGATATCCGGTGATTGTCATTCGGATATCCGATGATATTTCGGATATTGATAAATCAGCCGGATATCAAGTGCATCACTAGATATTTCTAATATTCATCTATTCTTCACCAGAGCATATAAAGTAGTATTTATAAAGTTTTATAAAACTTTAGAACAGAAAAAAAAAATTACAGATTTACCCTCTTGTCAGTTGAAAGGGTGGGTATAATGGAAACATTTCTTAAATTACATATTAATGAAATTATGATAATACAAACTTTTCAACATACTTAAGAAGATATTATGTCATCGTTTATATTATCATTTAAAAACACACAATGAAATATTGAGTATTTACTTAGTTTCTTTTCCTAGTGTGCTTTCTGAAGTTTTCTGGAAATATCTGTTCATCTATGGCTTTCTCCGCTTCCTGTAGATTTGAGTCTTCATTGTTAGCAGGCAATCTATGTATAATTTTTAGAATTTTATTTAAAGTTTCTCCTATACTTCTACTCAACGGGCACTTACTTGAGGCCATAATCTCTATTCGAACCCACCAACTGTACAGAGCAACACGCTAGTCAAAAACACGAGCGTCTGGACCTTGGGAATGGTGGGGAAAGGGTCAACTTGTGCCCCTCCTTGTAATTTTATCGTTAGTAAAAAGTAATAATTTTGTATACACCATAGTTTAAAAATACCACAGGTGGCCAAGAAAGCTGATAACACTTGGGGATACATACTTCACAGGGTACAACAGTAACGAGCTGAGGTTATAGGGAGGGGGAAATTTTTAGTATCCCGGGAGTAGGATATTGCCCAGATGTATATTTTTCTGGTGTGTAGGCGTGTCGAAAGTCACCTCGGGTTAGTGATTAAAGGCACTTTTTAACCTTTTTATTGACTAGTTTTTTTTTCTTTTCTCAATGTGAAAGGATCTAGAAAACGTTTATGAGAAAGATTAGACAAATATCACACAACAAGGATTCATGAGACGATCCATTTTTACAAATTGCAATATATATATATAACAACTGAAAAAATTTCGGGGGGGGCACGGGCCCGGTGGGCCCCCCCCCCCCCCCCTGGCTACGCCAGTGGGGGGGAGGGTGTGATAAAGAGATGGCTTATTCTTTAATCTTTTTTATTCTTGAACACAAGTGTGCGTTTAAAGACTTAACCTGAGGATCAACGCAGGTCACAGAATGGAAATCTTCACCGCTGAGTCTTTTTTTTACAAATAATAACGTAAACATTTAACCAGGATTGAATCTTGGGTTGATTCTCTAAAAACTTAAAATAATTTTAGATTGAAGTGTGCACAGAGGAAGTGTAAAACATTGACAATTTATTAAAGTATGCATTTGAAATGTCTTCAAAGCATGTTGTTTGTGTTCCCCGTCAAATTAAATAAATAAACATGTTCAATTAATGCGCTTTTTCTTTCTGTGATTAGTAATTAAAAAAAAAAACGCTCCAACTGCACCCGAAGAATTATTTCTAGATAGGCATTCCGAAAATATAGAAATCAGTACTTATTTTATAGTTTTACGTACTGAAATCTGTGTATTTTTTTAATCGAAATTTTGTTTATGCATTTACGCCTAACTCTGAGCTCATTGTATAAATTTTCAGAAAAAGTACAAAAACTCTTTTTTAAAAAGTTAATCAATGGCTCAAAAAAAAAAAAAAAAAAAAAAGAATAGAGTAATTTAGAGCATTTTAAGAAAAGTTTATATGTAACTATAAAATTTTAAAATTCGTTAATTATTTATTTATTTATTTTTAAGAAAATTGAAATTGCTATTTTACATAGCCGCATTTATTCAAAATGCTTTTATTCCTAACTAAATGCATTTCTTCACATTGTCTATTTTAATTAAACTATCCATTGTACAATGTAAACATCTGAAAATGTGTGAAACAGGACAAGACAATAGTTATTTTTTTTTTTTTTATCTTTTTTCCCTATTCATATATAAAATGATATTAAAGAATAACGAATTAATTTGAATCTGTATTTATACTAATTATAATTAATATAAAGTTTAATCCTGAGCTTTTCAGCAAGGTAAAGCACTTGCAATAAAATCACACAAAATAGCAGTGTAATTTTATTTCACAGTTACACATATAGTTTTTTTTAGGAAATTACAGATTATTCTGCTGGTACCTTATTATTTACCACTTACAAAAAATAAATAAACCTCTATTTAATTATTTAACTAATGATGAACAGAATTTTCTAAGTCAGCCCAGTAGCATTGTCGACAAAAATCTTTTCCTCAAAAAATACCAGATGTTGCAAGAATTCATTTGCAACACAGGTGTCTCCTCTTAAACATACTTGGATGTACTTAGGCGCTTGGTTGAAAGACAGCCTTTTGTTAGTCTTATACAATGCAAAAGACAGGTAAGTTAAAAAGGGTTCGATTGATGATCCCCAATATCGTACTCAAGCTCTGTTTGTATTGAGAGCTGCAGAAATGGCAGCCCCCCCTCTCTATGGAGTCGTTTTGAAATTTGGACGATTGTTATAACTTGTACTACATTTGTACCGCCTAGTACCGAGAGATTTTTGTTTGTACTCGTATTATTCGGGGACCCCCTCGAGCCGCGGGGTTTCTGAGGTCCTCCGCTACGCCACTGCGTAAAGGCATAAGATTATTTGAAAATAAATAACGAAGTTGCTCTAAAAAATATCACATTATACTCAGTTATTAAGTAGTTGTATATCTATTTTGGGGGGCTTATCCGGGGACTCCTTGTGCCGGGGGACCTCGGCAATCGCCGACCATCCGACCTGGCCAGTCCGGTCCTGGTAGTGCATATAACACAATAGGTTTATTTTGGAAAACGCTCCACAGGGCACGGTCCGGAATATGCGATAATGAAGGATTATAGCATGGGAGTAAAAAAAAAAAATCTATCATATAGGCCCCTGTTCTTCGAAATTTGTTTTTCATGCGCTAGGCCACGGTCTAGGACCCCCTACATTTTTATTTATTTGCCAGGAGAGGACAGCTCGCGTCACTGAATGTGTCGCTTAGAGCTACATAAACGCCCTTCCCGGAATTTCCCGCCACAATTTGGAACCTCATCAGAATGTGGGGGACTTCTGAATATTGGCACCCTCGGAAACGGCTAGCGACCGCCAAGAGGACTTTCCGAACCATGGATTTAACGTGCACGTACACCGACCGCATGTACACGGTGGTCTTTAGTGGTACACCGGTATCGAACCCGCAACCTTCCGGTTACGAGTCCAACGCCTTAACCACTGGGCTACCACCCCCCCCCCCAACATTTGGGGGCAATTGTTAAAATAGTTTAAGACAAGAGTACTCCATCAATATTATTTTTGGTAACAAAGGTCTCCATCAACAAATAAAAACCAGAAAGGTAAATCACATCGAGTGCATTGAGCATACTCGGCCCCTCAAAATCTTAATAAGGTCCTACCCTTAACTTCATAGTTTTTCATGAATATTAAATCTCAAGTGCATATTTTGAGTGTCTACATCCCTATCCTCACCCTCCCCCCAACACCCACAGACACACAACTTGAAAGATAATATAGCATTCACTTTCACAGTAACAAAACAAATTTTTAAAAAATTCTATAATAATAATAATAATAATAATGACAATAACAATAATTATAATCTTTTAAATGTATTTTTATTTTTTCTAAAAAATACTTCGGCTTAGCTGTAAAATTAAATCTGAATGTTATTTTATTTTTAGAGGTTTGTATCACTTTCAACGCTTTTTAACACTTTCCAACAAGGTTGAAAAGTGTTTATGATTTCGGTTTGTCTGTCTGTCCGTCCGTCCGTGCTCTAACTCCCGTAAATATGCATCGATTTCGACGAAATTTACATATGTTATTCTTATTTACTGTTTTTCTACAGGAGCGCTCAAAATATTCCCAATATATTACGCTCTATGGGAAGGTTTTCTTTACGGGCGTATCATCCTACTAAATTGCATGGTGATAATACAACATTATCTTATCTCCGAAATCTCTCCAGATTTAAAGAAAATACATGCCAATTTGGGGCAAAAATATTGATGTGTTGGAAAGTGTTTTATAATCAATGCGTTTGGCATGATTTATCTTTCTTGTTTAAATATCTTATGCATTTTGTTTCATTTATTAGACTACATTTTAAATGCTTCCAGATAAATCATCATACCTTTTATCCATTTTTGCATGAATCCCCCCCCACACACACACAAACAAAAATATTAAATAAATAAAGTTATGAAATGATTCATACAAAAAATACATATTCTGTTGCAGATTAGCCAATAGCAGAATTTCTTTTTTGATTTTTATATTAACAAGCACTTCCTCTTGAAAACAAACCAGGTCGCGTCCGCCGACCTAACCGTTCGGAGTTTTCCGTGGTTTCCTCCGAAACTTCGCGTAAATACGGGTTAAAACCACTTAGAAAGTCTCCCACGGAGGGCATTCCTACCCCTCGGCCTAGAGCCCTCGCGTAGTTAATCGGCCGTAATCCCACAAACCAAACCAATCCTCTTGAAAATAATCAATTAAAGAAATAATTTAACTCGTTACATAGCTTAATTCATTAAATTCATTATAATTTGTCAATTATTTCATTTGGTTTTTCTGTTGAACAAGAACCAGAATTGATTATCCAGAATCGGCCCTAATTTAACGGGCACACTCATCATGAGTACATGCTTTTCTTAGATTCATAGTCCGATTCCTTACCAATCGCCTGTTTCTACCTCAAATTAATATTAAGTAAATTCAGACTTATTAAAGCCCATCCAATTAGTGCAATAATCTAAACATACAAAATAAGAAGGAGAATTTTCATGTCTGTCTGTATGTACGTTTATTCGGCATAGGCGCCCAGACCGTTTATCAAATCTGGACTAAATTTGGCTCACTGGACTATTGATATATTTCCTTCTGTGAACATCGTTGCTTCCCGGCAAAGGTTCATGAATGCGTACGCTGTGGGGCCTCAGTGGTAGTGACGATGTATGGAAACAACGACGGACATAGAAAGAAAAACGCTGCTTTCGCGTCTTTGCACAGAGAAGCAGACAATAATTTTTAGGCTAAGGCAACACCTGCAACGGAAGTTTATCCTCGTGTGTGTAAAAAAGAAGGGGGGGACACTCGATATGCACTCATGCGCTTTT
Source organism: Cheiracanthium punctorium (assembly GCA_038373885.1). NCBI lineage: Eukaryota > Metazoa > Arthropoda > Arachnida > Araneae > Cheiracanthiidae > Cheiracanthium > Cheiracanthium punctorium. Next base: position 306,105 of record JAWZYV010010119.1, read on the forward strand.
AACAAAATCACAGAAATTTGGACCCAAAATCAAATTTAATATCATCTTCACATTTACTCTGCGCCCATATAGGGGGCAGATGGTTGCCTAACCCCACCCACTTTACAAATCCAAAAACCCCATTAAAAGCAAAATAAGTTTATGTCCACTATTAAAAATATCAGGGGCGGACACATAAAGAAAATTTTTGGGGGGCTGGGGCAATTTTTTTATAGTTATTTCATTGTTCAAATATTATCTTATTATGCGATTAATTATATTATATTTTAAATGCATAAGGCTATAAATTTTATCATTTCACATCAATCCTTCATCCCCTTCCAACGGATATATCGTGCATTTTCCTTGTCTCCTATTAAGCGCGATATAACGAGAGGATACTCCGATTCTCGCTGGCTTTCTTAAAAAAATTCGTTTTCCAAGTGTTCGACCCCCGGATTTTCTTCCCCTTAGACCGTCACCTTCGATAGACCCATTATTCCCTTCACCCATCGACCTTCACCACACCCCTCAGCCCAGCGGTCGACATCCGGAAGACGGGGGGAAATTCTGAACGCCAATGTTTTGGATAGCGGTCGATGAACTCTTGCGTTCTCTCAAAAATGCTTGTGGAAAAACCGCTATATCTCTCTTATTATAAGAGTACAAACGAAAATATTTCGGTACATTCCGGTACAAACGAATGGTATAGCTCAAATTTGCAATTTGCGTTGTGGTCGGGCTGCCGTTTCCCCAGCCCGACCACAAAGGGGGCGCTGTATCTCAATATCGGTATCGGTACAAACGAAAATATTTCGGTACATTCCGGTACAAACGAATGGCATAGCTCGAATTTGCAATTGCCAATGTGGTTGGGCTGGGGAAATGTAGGTGCAAAGCACCGTAATACCGCTTTGCTGCAATCGCGCGCGTTTCTGCTCTTACACTATCCCTATGGGAGTTAAACTTCAGCCCACAAGTGATTATTTATATTCTTTGGTGAATAACGTTGGTCGACACTCCACCTCTAATTTCACCCGACTCAAATGATCAGGTCCTTTAAATATATTCTCTGTTCCGTGTGACGTTTGACTGAAGAAGACCGTAAAACGCAGCTTGGATTTTTTATAAAAACAAAATAGCTATTTTTGATTTCTGGTGGTTTAAAGAGTTCATTTTTCTTTTCTTTTTAAGTTTACTAAGGTGGGGCAGGGCGGGAACGCCCGAGACCCCTCCGAGTATAAAGCGATTATTTAAAAAAAAAAAAAAACAGCCATTTTTAAACATTTATATTCATTCTAATAAGGATAATGTCTAAGATATCGGATCATCCCCCCCCCCCAAACCAAAATGGAAACCTATACTATTCCGTACTAAAAGTTTGTAAAATGTTATTTTGCGTTTCATATTTAAGCTAAATAAAATAAGAGGTGTTGGTGGACTTCCCGTTTAATTTCACTAATTTTTCCATTATTGATGATCCACTGTTGATTTTGTATGCATTATGCCCCATGTATATTATGAGCGGTTTACAACTGGGCTTCTTTAGTGTGGTGGGTTGAGTCCGAGGCACGTGAAGGCACTTTTTCTTTAAGGGGGGGGGGGCAAGCTGACATATTGTTTGATAAGTTAATAAAGAGCCCTGTCCTTCAACGGTCACATTTATTGTTCTGACCTCTGAGCGTTCGATGAACTCCTCAGCCACCCCGCATCCTTTAACACACCATTGAAATATTGTTGTTAAATTGTTGCTTGTGGAAAGGGGCATAAAGTATACGCCCCAAAATGTGATAAATGAGGTTTGATTTTCCTGATCTTCAAACATACTACTAACGTCGCAATCCTTATGTTGGAGCAATTGGAGCCTCAAGTGTTATCGAATTTATGTGCCCCTTCTGTCCTTCAACGATTATCATTACCATTCCAATTTCCCAATACTGTTGTTGATTATGGTAGAGGGTGCCTGTGGATTCGAGAGACACTTCCTTCAATACACACTATTATCACTGTGATCCCTATGTTTTACCAAATGGGGTTTAAATCGATGCCCAAATCAATCTTTCAACACACTATTATCGTATATACAAGATCGTATTTTATTCTATTGTGTTAAAGGCAGAGGTGCTTATAGATTCTGGGGACACTTGAAGTGTACCTACCCACTCTATAGGCTTTGGCTATTTTGAGCTTTTGTCCGCTATGAACTTCCCTATTCTTCAAGAAACACGTTTTTACACGATATATTACAAAAATTGGTTGATGGTGTATCAACAAATATTTTGACGAATTCTAGGTTTCGGAAAGTGGGGGGAAGGGAGAGGGGAAAGGATACTTGGACCCCTTAGTACAAAATCTGGGATTTAAGTGCCCCTTCTGCCCCCCTCCCCCTGTCCGGCACTAGTGGGTCGAGTGGGCCATTGCTTGACTCAGTCAATTTTGTTCCTGATCGTGGTCCAAAACAAACTGAAGTCCTTTTATATTAATCTCCATACTCAATCTTACCTGAGAAGATATTGTATTGCAACTAAGCAAACCAGTACAACCAGATTGCATCACAAGCTGATGTTCCAAACGGATAGCTTAGAATACAATGTACTTTGAATTTCTTTTTAATATAGATTCTACTTGTCCAATTATGACCAGTTTGAATATTTCTGACCATTATATCATTATTTTAGGTAGCTACCTATACAGAGTTGGCCGATTTAAATTTTAGTTCAGTTGTTTTATTAGCCTTCTTATGATACTCAATATTTAGTTCTAGGTCTAGATAAATTATCAGAGGCTTCATAAGATTTTCATGAAACACTTAAAAAAAACATTCATACATGTTATTTTTAATGTTCAAACATTTTATGGCATAAAATAAAACAAAGCTGTAATGTAAATGTGCTTAGATAAAAAAAAAATAAACACTGTTTAAAAATAAAGAAATTTCCTGCTACTGGAATTAAATTACAAAAAGAGTTGCATTGCAACTAATAAATCTTTTCATATAAATTACTTGTTCCCCTAGAATAAAAAATAATATCTGCTAGAATGCCGATGATGCTGATAAAGCCACGTTTGACGTCTCTACATCGGGTAAAGACCAGAGCAGACTTCAGTGCGTTTCCGTACGTTAGAATGGGAACTCAATGTATTTTTCCGTATGTCCAAGACGGATTGCGGAGAAAAATGTCTCCGCTGTATGTTTGGCATGCTTTTGTGGTTTCACGAGTTATCCATAAGTTGGCAAATCCCGACTGGTCATTAAAAGTCTATAAATTTTTCGATCCCGCATTATTTCCCCCTTTTACAAAGCCTGCACGTGCAAATTGGCCATTAAAAACTCACTCCGATACCATGTAGCGTACGGCAATCGCACTCGAGTCTGCGCTGGCCTTTAGAGGGCATTCTTCTAGCAAATTTTACGCCTTTTTAATGACCATCTCGTTTCCTGCAACTAAAGATTTCTGCACTAAACTGCAAGCCCCGCCTCTCACATAATGGGGACAGCAACGGAAGATTTTTTCCCGTATCAGTGTCCCCCACCCCCACCCCGTCCATTAACATCAGGGCTTCGAACCGTAATTCTTTTCGTTCCGGTTCAACTAAAAAAATATCGGTTTATATATATCGGTTCAGTTCCGGCTTTCGCTCCGCCAAAATTATCGGTTTTCGGTTCAGATCCTAATGAGTAATTTTATTTTATGTGTGTTCTTATTTGTATTAAAAACATAATTCATTAATTAAAGAAGTCATTAACTTTCTATAAAATAGCACCATCAACTTTAAGAACTAATATCCTTTCAAAAGTTTTGAAAGGAATTTCAGAAAGCAAAAAATATATGGATCATTTATTTTTTCATCTATCGTAATTTACGGAAGCTTAAATTGTGGGCACATTCACGTCAGTTTAAATTGTGGGCACATTCTCGTCACTTTAAATTGTGGCAGTTTGTCATTTACATAAACTTCGGTGTGTATGTTACTGGTTTACTTTAGTTTAGAGCGGTACGATCTGCTATTTTGCTAAATGAGCCATAGTGATACCGGGATCTACGTACTTCCTAAAAACCAATTCCGAACGGCTATGAAAATCCATATCAGAAGTTGAATTCGAACCCACGAATCCCAATTTCAAGAGCAGCGCCATAGCTATTCGATCATGACAAGCATTTGATTCGGTGAAAATGCCACTGTTACGTCAGGGCCAGCCCGAGAGGCGTGCGGGGCCCCAGGCGAAGTTCAAGAGCGGGGGCTCTTCTCTATTGTGTCTTTTGCAAGTTACTACTAGCACTGCTAGTGCATACTAGCTTTATTTCTCGGCTTTTTCGGGATATATCGCAACCATCTACCAAGTTCGGTCTAATGTGATAACAAAAAAATGGCCCAGAAACAGGGCCTCTTTAAGCGCGGGGCCTTAGGCGATCTCTTACATTCACACCCCGCTTGGGCCGGCCCTGGTGACGTTTACAGCGATGCTACGCGTTAGTACGGCGCTTACGCTGTTTCTGAGAAATGTTGGTAAAAATGTAACTGATATTTTACTTAAAAACCATACTTCTAGTTCGTTCAACTAAATTAGATCTACCTTCTAGAAGAATTTTCATGCGAAACTGAAACAGAAATTTAGAAAATAAGGAGAAGTTGGTTACAGTAACAAAATGACTGAAGGTATATCGAACCGAAATAAACCGATATTTTTTTCGGTTCAGTTCCGGTTTTCGTACCGACCAAAATAACGGTTTTTTCCCGTTTTCGGTTCAGCTCCGGTTTGAAGCCCTGATTAAAATACATATAAAACTTGGCTTATCAGCGTTGGCCTTTACACAGTTACCCACCCAAAATTTTACCATTAGCCGATTGAAAAATTTTGATTGATATTCCGTCTCATTCACGAAAGGGTTAACTAGGCCACCTTGACTGAATTTCTTTATTACTATTAACCCTAAATTCATAAGATTTTCAATCAATTGTTGGCCAATCAATGCTTCTGTTATAAAAATAAGCAGACAGCGATAATAGGGACTTAGAAGTTTTAATCGACAAAAGAATACACGATACATGTCGTTGTTTACATTTGTCTCATGGAGAGATTGTTGCCAATATAGAAATACAAAAAGACTGTTGCCAGTCTAGAAATATAAATATCACAACATTCACCCCCAATTTTTTTTTTTTTTTCATTTAGAGTTCAGTTATATAATCTGACAAATAGGCGGGCCGACGTCGAGGTCTGGAAACAGAAGGTGGCGACAGAGACTTCTCAGTCGTTGGTGCCATGTTGTGTGAGGAAGGGTTCTCTGTTTCACGGTTCATTTCCTTTGGTTCAGGCACAGGCTCCAAGGCGAGCTGTTGCATATCAGCGGGTGTTGAGGAGGTATGACTTTCCAATGGTGCATCATTAATATTTTGTCCTGGGAAGGGGTTTCCTCTTGGAGCCAGGTGTCGGATGTTCACACTTGTTTCCCGACCATCAGGCAGTCTGACATGGGCATATTCAGGGTTGGCCTCCAAAAGCTCTACCTCCTGCACAAGTGGTTGATACTTGTTAGCCCTGTTTTGGTTTTTCATCAGAACAGGTCCGGGAGTTGTCAGCCAAGAGGGTAAAGAACATCCGGAGTGCGATCTCCTCACATGGGAGAACATCCTTTCATGGGGGGTGGCATTGGTAGCCGTGCACAGCAGAGATCTTATGGAGTGAAGCGCAGAATGCAGAACCGATTCCCACTGATGAATTCCAAGGCCTTTAGACCTTAAGGCAAGCTCAATTGATTTCCAAATTATTCCGTTGTACCTCTCTACTTGGCCATTCCCAGCTGGATTATAGGCTGTAGTGCGACTAGTCGCGATACTTTGAGAAGTCAAGTATGACTTAAGCTCGTGAGACATGAAGGAGGTACCTCGATCAGAATGGATATAAGCAGGGGTTCCAAAAAGACAAAACAACGTATGCAAGCAAGAGATGACAGTAGCAGCAGAAATATCCGAGCAGGGGAAGGCAAAGGGGAATCGAGAAAATTCGTCAACAACTGTCAAGAGAAAACGGTATTTGGAGGCAGATGGTAGAGGGCCTTTAAAGTCAAGGTTAAGCCTTTCAAACGGAGAGGTGGCTTTAATGAGTGTGCCAGTATTTTTAAGGAACCTTGGCTTTAGTTCGTTACAGATAGCGCACGTTTTAACTACTTCTTTGACTTCTTCTAGTGAATATGGGAGGTTTTTAGAGCGGACCCAGTGGTACATTCTAGTTATGCCCGGGTGGCAAAGGGCTGAGTGAAGATCCTTAAGATCACAATGGTGGGCAGTGGACGCAGTTATTCTAGACAGGGCGTCAGCAGACGCGTTCTTGCTGCCAGGTCGATAGACTATATCGAATTTAAAAGATGCAAGCTCAAGGCGCCAGCGTAGTATCTTTTCGTTCTTTATTTTGCTGAGATGTTGCTGATTAAACATGAAAGCTACTGACCTCTGGTCGGTGAAGACTTCAAAGTGACGTCCGATAAGATAGTGCCTCCAGTACCTAAGAGACTCCACAATTGCATAAGCTTCCTTCTCGATGGAAGAGTGCCTTTGCTCGGATTGATGAAGCGTCCTGGAGAAGAAGGCAATGGGGCGGCCGGCTTGACTTAATGTCGCCCCGATGGCATGGTCCGAAGCATCAGTTTCGACTCGAAAAGGAATACCATCCTCTATTGCTGTGAGAGAAGCGCTAGCTATGTCATCCTTCAAGAACTGGAAAGCAGATATGGCTTCCTCAGACATAGGGAAAGAGCTATTTGCCAAGAGAGGACGAATCTTCTTTGAAAATGACGGAATCCACCTCCCATGATGAGAAAACATACCCAAGGCTCTTTGAAGCGAAGTCGAATCTTTAGGGATGGGCAAACTTAATAGAGGCTTTAGTCGTTCCGGATCAGGCTTTATGGTCTTGTTTTCAATTATATAACCTAATAGGGAGATAGATTTGGTTGAATAACAGCATTTTTCTTCGTTCAGTGTAAGGTTATACTTTTTGGCAGTAGCTACAAATTTTGCCAGGTTTTCGTCGTGCTCTTCTTGAGTTCTACCACAGACGGTGACATCGTCAAGGTAAGGGAAGGTGTCAACTAGTTTTTCAATTTGAATAATTTTATCAATCGTGCGCTGGAAACAAGCAACTCCATTGGTAACTCCAAAAGGCACTCGCAGGAACTGGAAGAGCTTTCCGTCTGCTTCGAAGGCTGTAAAGTGTCTTTCGGAGTCTAGTATGGGGACTTGGTAATAGGCATTTTTCAAATCGATTTTACTGAAGACTCTATATGTTGCTATCTGGGATATAAGTTCCTCAATTTTAGGAAGTGGATAGGCATCCAACATAGTAAATCTATTGATCGTCTGAGAGTAGTCTATGACCATTCTAGATTTTTTGTTATCTCCCTTAATAACAAATGCTTGAGCTCTCCACGGGGAATTGCTCTGTTCAATGATCTTTTCGTTGAGGAGTCTGTCCACTTCTTTAGCAATGAATTCTCGATCCTCTGACGGAAGACGTCTTGATTTAGTTTGGATGGGTCTACAGTCAGGTGTAAGATTTGAGAATAAGGAGACCGGTGGGACATCAGCCTTGGTCAAAGCACAAATTTCTAAGGGAGGCCTACCTCCATCAAAGTTGATCACAAGGGAAGAGTGTAGTTTTAAGATATCCTGACCAATAAGGAAGTCAGCACACAAATTTTTCATGACGAGGACTTCAACTTCAGCATAACAGTGACTTTGTAATTCAAGTGTCACGTTACCACACCCGGCAATACTGGATGTAACAGTAGAGTTCGCCATAGAAATCTTTCCTAAGTAGGGTTTCATCTTTAAGTTGCACCTGTCGACATGTTGGAAGTTCAGGAAGCTGAGTGAACTGCCAGTGTCAACTAGTGCCTCGAGTTTGACACCGTTAACAGTGGCCAGGACAAGGGATTTTTGGAGGCAAGAAGGGGAAGGAGACACAGAAGCAATCAAATGAGTGTAAGCTACATTTCCAGTATTACGAGAATTCTTGGCTTTACATACACGCTGAAAATGTCCTTTCTTGCCGCACTTGTTGCAAACTGCATTCTTGGCAGGGCAAGCACTTCGAGGGTGACGATCATAGCCACAGAAGAAACATGAACCAGAGCGGGAGACGGCCGCTACTTGTTCTTCCTCCGGTATCTCATCAGGCTCGGCAGTTCCAACTGCAGCAGAAGTCATCGGCTGGGGGACAGTAAGGTATGATGCAGAATGAGATTCAGCCAGTTCAAGGGCTCGAGCTTGGTCGACTGCAGTTTCCAAGGTAACGGAGGAATTTTCAAGCAAGCGTTCGCGGATACGGGAGCTCTTTAGTCCTCTTATAAACGCATCGCGAATGTATTCGTTTTTATACAGTTCAGCAGTAACAGCTCTAAATTCACAATTTTTGCTTAGTTGCTTTAAAGCTTGAACATATTCGCTCACCGTCTCGTTTGCTTGTTGGCCCCGGGATGCCAGGCAGTGCCGTGCGAAGATTTCATTTTTCTTCGCGACGTACAGCGAGTCAAGCATTCCCATCGCCGTAGTGTAGCTGGTCGCTTCGCTGATTAGCTGATAGACGGATGAGGACACATAGTTGCAGAGAAGTGGGAGCTTGTTAGCTTCGGTCACGTCTTTTAAACTCGAGATGAAATTCGTAAAAGTTTTCTTCCAATGGATCCACCTGGCTTCGGCGCCCGGACACGTGGGTTCGACGTCAAACCGTTCTGGCTTTAAATAATGTTCCATTGTGGATCGATTCAAGCGAGAGCTCAGTTCATAAATAGTTCATCAGTTCATCATGCTCAAAGTGGCAATTGCTGTGTTGTGAGACTGTATAATATATATATATATATATATATATATATATATATATATATATCCTTAATGTCTCTTACAATCGGCTCAGTAAAAATGTACGGTAAAAAGCTATCCCAATTGTCCCTTTTTACTGTAATTCATCTGCCTCCTACCCTAATTCTGCCGCTGGATGACTCACCTACTTTCAACACTGTTCCACTTTTACAATTAAGCAACTGGAATACTTAGTATCAATGACTACTAAATTCCAATCTATTGCTATAACATAATTATCAATTTTCTGTATTTCAGTCTTTTACTTAATGAGGAAATCTGAACCTTTGAAAAGTTTAGTAAATAAAAAGGAAGCTTACAATATCAGTTAAAAATATTGAGAAATTTATAACTGAACAAAGAGAAATTTTAATTTGACAGAAAATGGTCTGCTTTTTAAAGGAGGATATTAGAACTATAGTAGAAAATAGTAGGCTATCACCCAAAGTTTTTAATCAAGTACTCATTATTTCCAAACAGTAAACTGATGAATAATTAAAAAAATCTTTATAATGTAAAAAATGCTTTCTACGTAAAAATAGTTATGCTAGCAATTCAAATTAAATACAGGAAAACCCCCCATTATCCGAACTAACTGACTGCCAATACTTCAGATAGCGAAGATATTGATTAATAGGAACTGTGTATGAAAACTTGCCGTGTTCGTGTATTTAATAGCATATATTAAAATACAAAACAATATATCTTTTTTTAATGATAAAAAATAGCATACGTAAAATTATGTTTCACAGCTCAACAAATTCAAAAAGAAAATCAATGGCTTAATTGTGAATTTTATGAACTCATTTTTTTAAAACTTTATTAAGTTACATATTGAAAGTGGCATTTTCAAAAATGAAACAGATTTCAAGAAAATATTGTAGCTTTTAATTTATTACTCGCCATAAATTTGTAAAAATTTGCCTAATTATTTTTAAAAAAGCTTGTTTGCTAATTATTTTCAAAAATCCAGAATTTCTATCTGTGGCTGTCGTATCACGATTATTTTTTAAGACTATGGAGCAATATTGCTTCTCTTCTTCAAATATTTTACGTCTGACATACAATAACATCACCAATCTCTCCCTACAAGTTTTTACTGAATCAGCGGCGGATTAATGCAAGTTAAAGGAGGGCGGTCACCACACCGCCCTCCCCCCTTCAATCCGCCATTGACTGTTATTTCAAACAGTGGTCACGTATTAATATATCCTATGGTTGTAGGAACATTTTAAAAATACTACTGAGCATCTAAAATTTGTTGAATGGGTGGGTTTCCTAGTTAACTACCTGAAATCTGTTTAAATGGGCGTTTACGATAATCCTTAGTTATAATAACCGCCTACAAAAGAAGATCATTTCCCAAAAATAATTACTATAAACATAATCGTATACAAATGAAAAATTGTGTTTTTCAGGGTTGATTCATGGGGAAAAATCAGATTTCATTATTGGTTTGTTATCAGAAACCTCGGTTAATCCAGCTAATACTGTAACAGTCATCGCGTCATTAATATTCCCATGGTTGCAGGATCATTTATAAAATACTACTTGAGCATCTGTAAAATTTTTTGAAAGGGTGGTATTCATTGTTAACGCCTTCTCCTGCACATCTAACTGAAATCTGCTTAAGTGGGCGTTTACGACAATAATTAGTTACCTCCTACTTGAACGCTATCCTACAGAAATCAGTTTGAATAGGCGGAAACATACATAGTAACATTCCACAAAAGACCTTTTCCTAAAAAATAATTACTATTGGCATAATCACATACAAATCGAAAAAGATTTCAGCAGATCATAAAAAACTAAATTTAAAATAACTCATAGAAGCAAGAATATATGTAGGTTTCGACTTTAAACATCATTGCAAGAAATGGTTTATTGAACACGAGCTAAAAGGGCGTATAGTGTAACTTGTTATTGTGTTAATGAAAATACGACCACAGTGTGTTCTTCACATGTAGGAATGCAGCATAAATAATTTATTATTTGTCACATGGTGGCTACAAATCAAAAATTATCAAGCCAACTGTAATCTTACACTGTGCCATGGTGAAGCTTACTGTCAGTGTGGGGAAAAATCAAGTCAGATATCAGACACGGAAGATCAAATCAACCGACCAGTTGTCGAGTAGAAGATGAAACTCGGTCAGTGATAGGGGTGCCGACTGCCGACTAGAGGTAAGTCGGGCTCAGTAATTCACGACTGTGTTCGGCTTCGAGAATTTTCTCTTTTAATGGACATACTCCTTGTAAACAGATTTTTAAAATGATTCATCTGAGAAATAAACTAATAATTATTATTTGATGAACTTGAATATAAAGATTTAGAAAGTGCATTAAGTGTTTGCTATTATATTTGTCGTTAATTTGCTCAAACGGCTAAATTTATGATATTCTATTAATGAAGTAACTGACTTTTATTTATCTATTAAGTGAAATTTCGGACTCGGGCTCGGGATTCAGTTTAAATAATGTCGCGTGGGCTGGGGTTTTAAAAAATGAACCCGAACTCATCTCTAGTGCCGACCCGTCCTCCCCCGGGTGAGTTTCACAGGACGCGTTGCTCGGCATGAGCAAAAGAGGCTTGGGCAGGGGCGGATCCAGAGAAATCATCTAGGGGGGGGCTCCGTCTTTCATTAGGATGATACATTGATTTCCCAATACTTTTTCTCCCAATGTGTAATTAGACATGGTACATCACAACTAAATAAGTATGTTGTCTGCTGCAAGAACCGTCGAAGAAAACTCGGAAAGGGGAGGGGGGAGCAGAGCTATCGTGCGCCCTATACCGATCAACAGCCGATGCTCATAAGCAACGCGTTTTATGCGTTTCAATGGACGACGGGACTGATACGGGAAGAAAAATGTTCCGTTGCTCTCTCCATTATGTTGGGGGACAGTGTTTTAAGTTTAACACATTAATCTTTTGTTGATAGAACCCGACTGGCCATTAAAAGTCGTAAATTTAGCCAGAAAAATGTCGCCTTAACCCCTGTAGTGACGACAAGACGTGGCTAATGAGCAACGGCAATTATTCATTTTGTTGTTCGCGGGCCCTACCCAATAACATTTTAGTGTGTACATAGTACAACTGCTGAATGCAATATTGAACCCATTTCACAGCCACCGTGCAATATACAGTGTTCACAGTATACATTTTTGCATTTTAGGATGACATTAAGTTTTCCAGTTTAAGTAATTCCCATCCTTTTCAGTGAGGACTATAGTAAACAAACCTCAATTGCTATTTACAACTATTACCTGCTATTTACAATTTGAGCCTTCTTTTTTAAAACCAGACCAGCTACACATTGCCAGGTACTCGCTTTGTCTGATATCTTAGAATATGTTTTACTTTCATAATGAAGATTTGTACCCATACGTCTGGGTGGTGTGGACAACTTATGAGAGCAGTTGAAAGAATGAAAGCTGTACAAATTGCGGAGGGTTGGATTGTTAGTCTATGCTTCAGCATCACTTAAGGCCGATGCTGATTGCTGCTGCGTCTAACGTGACTGCAGTGGGTAAGAGGGCATTCTCGTCGCGAATTTTACGACCTTTTAATGACAATTCGGGGTTTACCGATGAAAGATTTCTGCACTAAACCGCAAACTCCGTCCCCTATAAAATTTAGAGAGCAACGGAAGATTTTTTCCTCCGTATCAGTGTGCCGTCGTCCATTCAAATACGGTGGAACCTGCTAAAGTGACCACCTTGGTAAAGAGATTGTCTGTCTATAGTGACAACTTTAATGCAATTTCGCTTTACTACCATCACACTTTACCACTTTTGTAAGGTGACCAGTTTTGTTCTTCCCAAGGGTAGTCCCATTACACAGGTTCCACTGTACAAATAAAACTGGGAAGACTGTTCCAGCCACTGTGGCGATAGCCAGTCAATAAAATGTGCCTCTCCTTCTGTTTAAAAATAAAAGCTCTATATCATTTTTGTAAATAAAGAAATTACGTTTAGTCCACAAGGATTCAATAAGTTTTGGTGTAAATATTCTTGGTATATGTATATAATATATATATATAAATAAAATTAGACTTTTTTCTGTACATTTCTTGGAATTCAAAAATTTTACAATTTCTATCCGTTTCAAGCACCCGGGATTCCGATCCGACCCTCAAAAAAAAGTTTGTCTGTCTGTCATTCTGTCATTCTGTCCTTCTGTCATTCTGTCATTCTGTCCGTGAAGCTTTTTTTGTTTAAGCATCACGTAAAACCGACTGAAGCGAATGATATGAAATTTTGTGTCATGATAGGTGGTCACTCAAAACATAGGCGTCGAATTTTTAAAAAATCTTGATTAGATTTTCCGATTTTGCGAAAATCGTTTCAAACTGCGTAAATTTGTGTTCAAGCATCACGTAAAAACGACTGTAGCGAATGATATGAAATTGGGTGTCATGATAGGTGGTCACTCAACTTAAACTATAAGCATCTAATTAAAAAAAATCGATCAGATTTCGAGATTTTGTGAAAATCGTGTAAAACTGAGTGAATCTTTGTTCCCGCATTACGTAATAACGACTAAAGCGAATGATATGAAATTTGGTCACATGATAGATGGTTGCTCAACATAAACTATAGGAGTCCAATTTTTTAAACATTTTTATTAGATTTTGAGATTTTGTGAAAATTCTCTCAAAATGCGTTTATATTTCTTCAAACATCACGTAATAACGACTAATACGAATGATACGAAATTTAGTGATATGATAGGTAGTTGCTAATCTTAATTTATAGGCGTTGAATTTTTAAAATATTTTGATTACATTTTGAGATTTTGCGAAAATCGTTTTAAAATGCTGAAAATTTGTTCCAGCATCACGAAATAAAGATTGCAGGGAATGAAACGAATTTGGTTGACAGGATAGGTTGTCACTCAACTTAAATTCTAGGCTTCCATTTTTTCAAAAATGTTGATTGAATTTTTAGATTTTGCGAAAATTATTTCAATATGCGTAAATATTCGTTCGCGCATCACATAATTACGACTAATGCGAATGAAATGATATTACTTAGTCACTCTCTAACCTGTAATATTTTAACAATACATAAAAATTATAACTTCGCTTTCTTTACTTTGGCAACATACTACATCCATTCTGTGTACTCATACAATGCTGACGAAAGATCTTGCTTTTTTGGAAATTTGCATTCACTAACCCGTCGAGGACGGGTACTTCAGCTAGTATATATATAACATTACAAATCAGAAGCCCGCTAAAATCCCACATTTCTAGAACTACGCAGTTTTAATTCAGTTGGAACAAAGGAATCTGCTTTCAAAAGCGGCAATTACTACACGGTCCCTTGCAATTCCTTTGTAATTTTGTAGACGGTCCCCGCGTCCAGTCAATCTGGCGTCTTAAAAGCCATAACAAACCTTGAAAAACCGCTGCCCAGATTTTGGGATCGGCCAATAATTGCAACTTGCATGGATCATGCGACACGACCTCAAAAGTTAATAGAAGGGTCCGATGCAGTCCAGCAGCGATTTTTTCGCGTGACAGCAACTGCCAAGGGAAGATGTATCGAATCACCCAATAAAACAATGTAACCGCAGTTCGACTGATTCTTCCACTGACAGTCATAGCGGCCCAAGGATTTTCACAGCTCGCTCCAGGGCTTTGCCGGCCAGGATCCCACAATAACGGCCCTAAGCCAGAGTCCCGAGCCGCCTCGCCTAATGCCCAACCCCGAGAGTGGGTCTCAAACAGCCTCGCGTCCTCCGCCACACGACTACACCTTCCCGTAGCCGTTTAATGCTACACACAAGAATAACATTTCCCTTTACACTTTGGAAGGTGCCTGGTTCAAAACCAGTTCGCGTCCGCCAACCTAACTGTTTGGAGTTTTTCGTGCTTTCCTCCGAAACTTAGAGTAAATAGGGTTAGGCCCCTTAGAAAGACCCCCCACGGAGTGCACCCCACCCATCGGCTTAGATTCCATGTGCAGATAATTGGCCGTAATCCTACAGCACGAAAACCAACCCTTTACACTTTACATTCTTAGGACTGTGAATATATTTCTTGATATATTGGCGTGTTTAAAGATGTTACTTCTATTATCATTATATTATTTTATTATCCACAAAAAATTATTTTAAAGCAATACAATAAAATTAGGTTTCAAGAAAATCAAAATGAGTGAAATGTTTCATTTTTCGCCTTCCCGTTATTCTTTCTTCCAGATTTTCTCAAATGTGAAATGCGTCAGCTTCCATTTTATGAATTTTTCTATCTAACCAGCCGAAGCCTGAAAATTTTGCATTCCAAATTTTTCTGCCAGAATAACAGCACTGCAGTAATTGCTTGATTTTATTTTATTTTGGTAATACGAACAATTATCTACATGAGGGATCTAGGCCGAGTACGGGGTGCCCTACGTGGGGGGGTTTTCTAAGGGGTCTTAATCCGTATTTATGAGAAGTTTCGGAGAAAACTGCATAAGACTCCGAACACCTAGATTGACGGATGCGCCCTGAGTTTGAACCAGGCACTTTTCTTCTCCCAGTTGCGAGCGCTATGCGCTCAGCCACTCGTCCCAGACAGCACATAAGCTTAAATCAAGCTTGACATTTCCTTGAATTTAACGTATTAATGCAAGCTTGACTTTAGCTTGATTTTAGCTTTCAAAGTGCGCAGTGATGGCACCATCTGTGAAAGAGAATGGACATTAATTGTCTAGCGTCCTCAAATTTGCTGAAAGTTCGTAAAAGATGTGTTTTATTTTATTACCAGTGCCATATTACCGGCAGGGCAAACGGGGCAACTGCCCAGGGCCTACAGATTTTAGGGCCCAAAAATCTTAGATCTTACACTTTTGTAGTTTTAAAATAAAATTACAGAGGATAAAAAAAATTCAGAAGTTAAATAATTTTTTTAATTATAAAGTATGAACAATGAAAATAATTCAAATTTACATTTGTATAAATTAATTTAAACTGATCTTTAATTCTTCGAAATGCTCTATATCGATATAGCATACCAATATGCAGGAAAATAACTAACCACATTTGTAAAGAGAATTTTTAGCGTTAAAAAATAGCAAAAGTTTTCAATTATTTGTTATTTTAAGAAATATTTACAAAAATGACTAAAGTGTTTGTATTCCATACATGTTAGCAACTGTGACATAGCATTTCGAAGTAACGTTTAACTATCTGTTTCTTTGATTTCTGTTTACTTAACACAAAATTTGTGTTAAGTAAGTAAACCCATTCTATATTTCCAAATATGGAAATTCTTCAAAATAAAATACAATTATACTACGAAATTGATTTCAAAATCAGTCGTTTGTCTCGATTTTGGCCAGCAGTATTGCTCATGAGTGTTGCGGTACTGAAAGTTTTAAAACGTATGCTGCTCTTAAGTTTATATTATGTTTATTTCCCTATTAGTAGAGTCTCTAAATCACACATAATATTATTTTAATTTTGATGCATCCCATGGAAAAATAAAAGAAACAAATAACACATCGCCCACTTATCAATCTGGCGAGAAAACGGCGCGATAAATCACTTCAAACTTTAGTCATATGTGCGTGAAGCTTAGTAGCTGAACGGATAGTGAGCTCGACTCCCAACCGAAAGGTCCCGGGTTCTACTTCAGCCACGAACACTCGATGGAAACAGATTAAACTAAATTGAAATTTCAGCGTAGAGGGGGAAAATGCGTGGCAAAGTAAAATATGTGGGCGAGTTCGCCGACCGGCGCCCCGTGTATTTAGGAATTTTTTTTTCTTGGAAAATTTTTTAAGCTTGAAATGTCAAGCTTGATTCAAGCTTGAAATGTCAAGCTTAATGCAAGCTGGGCAAGTGTAAACTAGAACACTTTTTTTCAAGCTTGCATTAAGCTTACACGCTTGAAATTTTCAAGCATAATTCAAGCTTATTGACTTGATAAATCAAGCTTGCTGCAAGTTTGATGCAAGTTTGCTATGCTGTCTGGGGCGGGGCCTCCAGAAATTGGAGTTATGTGATATGTGATGTTATGTGGCAAGCCTATACTAGAGGCATCTGCATTCTGGGGCGGTTGCCTTCGTCGGAAGATTTCTTCAGAGGTTCTGACGCGTATTCACGTTAAATCTGGAGAAAACCATCTGGAAAAGCTCCAGATAGTTAGATCGAGAGCCGCACGGTAGGCCCAAACGCGGGACCTTCACACTTAAACCATCTATCATGTCGAGTGTCTTATCAACTCGGGCATGGTGGGGCCCAGAAATTAGAATGTTGGATGCTCTTGCTTCATGCAACCATTTGCATGCAGAAGTGCCTTAGTAAACTCTTCCAATCGGCTACATTGACTTTTCGGCCGTTTGGATTTGGATCCCGAACTAAATTTTTGCACTGCTTCAAGAATTTTATCTTTGCTTCTAAAATACCTTTGAGAATACACTCAGATAGTTGAGATTGCCTTGCGACTTGCACTTTTGACATTCCCCGACACTTTTTCCTCCCTCTTAAAAAAAATTTCCCTTGTTCCTGTAGCGTAAGATGAAAAAAAAAAAATCGTTGTTAAACAGAAACCACCTCGTCTTTGAATAGAAATTTTTTACGTTGGAGTTGCTGGGACTTTGAAATATCTTATTTAGAAAGAGATCGTCGTTAAACAGAGTCAACTGTATATACAGTGCTACTTTTTAAAATTTCAGTTCATCTGAAAATTTACAATTTTTTTAAAAACTTCCTTAATCCATAGTATATTTCTAGTTCTGGGGGGGGATCGAGGCCCCAGAGCCCCCCGTGGTTCTGCCACTGTATACAGTGCTACTTTTTAAAATTTCAGTTCATGTGAAAATTTACAATTTTTTTAAAAACTTCTTTAATCCATAGTGTATTTCTAGCTCTGGGGGGGGGGCTCGAGCCCCCAGAGCCCCCTCCCCGTGGATCCGCCACTGGGCTTGGGTGGGTGAACAGTGAGATTCTCCTGGACGTGGAGATAAGAGAGTAGGGGGAGGAATGGTAGTTCAAGAGACGAACGCGGCAAGAACCCTCAAGGTCTTTTGTGATTGTCTTTATCATAAGGATCATAGTCCACTTTTTCCATTACGATATCATCCATGATATCATAAAGATTCGCATGGGAGTTTGAGGTCAGTTTGAAGATGAATTCTGTCGTAGTTGGTACGTTGAGGTCTCTTCTAATATTTGAGTTTGCCAGGATGTGATGACAGTTTCTGATCTTTCTCAACAGGGTACTTTGCTAGGCTTCGAGACGATCAATGTTGGATCTACATAAGCCCAGGCAGGGTTGGCGTACGTTGCTGTGGTGCGTACGAACTGTTTGTACAGCAAGGCCGTAGCCAAGGGGGGGTTTTGGGGGTTCAACCCCCCCCCCGAAATTTTCAGTCACATAACTTACTGTTCGTAGAAAAAAAATTATCCCTTGTGTCGCCAACTACAATTATTGCACTTCAGTTCATTCAAACCGCATGTAATTTTTTACTTGTGTTTCTCTGAGGATCGCAAAGTGATAAATTTCACTTAAATATGCTACCCTTTTCTCTGTACTTTATATGCATACCTGTCTTCTGAGTATGGCCAAAAGGAAATGCAATTTCCGTGGCACTTGCAAGCAGAATTTCTCATTCTCATCAAATAATTCTTTAAATAAACAGTGTTTAATGTATCATAGTAGTAGGAATTTGTGAAGGTAGTAGCAAAAATTTGCCCTAAGTACACTATGTACGGCTGCTTTATTTACACAATTTTGCACAGTATTTACATTTCCCATAATTAGAATGCAGTATGATCGGAGCAAAAGCTCACATTCGTCTCAATGCTTCTCCACATTGGTTCTCTCTCTTCTTCTTTCACCCCCCCCCCTTACACGTAGAGAGAGACAAAAAAGAAATATCGCAACTAAAAAAATTTCTCTTTCCACAAAAAAATAGTGAGTCATCTCTCGATTCCATCGGAGATCGAAACACGAAACAGTTTCACAGTATCGTGTTTATGACCTCTATAAATAAAAAAGTCAGAGTGATAAGTTTGTGATTTTTGGAGTTTGGGACATGTAGGCTCCAGTCTCGACCCATGTGGACCGGGAGGGAGATCCTACGTTGCATTATTCACGTAACCAGTCCGCTACTCCTTAGAATAAAAAGATAGTGACACTGCGGACAGCAGGAGTAAAAAAAAAAAAAAAAAAAAAAAAAAAACATCCGCTGCCTGGCTAGTGTCGCCCCTCTCGAGTCAGCGCCCTAGGCAGTCGCCTAGTTTTCTTATATGGTCCAGCCGGCCCTGCTCTGTCACACAGTGCTTGTCATTCTTTAAAGGCTGCACTGACACAGAGGTTCGCTACGCCGATAGGATATTGCTTACATAGCACTGTTTCAATTTGGATGCATTATTTTCGCGTTTTAAATAAAAGTGAAAAAACACAAAGCTGGAGATCATACTTTGTTTAATTTTAATTTCAGTGTGCTGAAAAAAGTACCATATTAAAACATAAAACTTGAACCCCCCCCCCCGAAAAATTTTCCTGGCTACGGCCTTGTTGTACAGCAAGGTTTTGTTGTAGTGATTCATATTTTTGAAGAACGCATGAATGGGGAAAAGCAGTTGAAGGTCTCTTGCATCTTGCCTCTGGCATTGGAAAAGCTGTAGCAAGCTAAATGGAACAGTAGCTTACATTTTTCATCTGTACGTTTCTTAACTCATAAGTATATTAAAAGAATATTAAAAAAATAATAACAGTACCTTTATTTGGCAATAATTGTGCGTAATTGAATATGTATAAATCAGTTTATTTTCGTTGGGAAATTAATATTCAAAAGCGTTTTCCTTTTAAAAGGTATCATTCGAAGTGAAAAATCTTCTACAATTCTCGTAGAAATCTCTTCGTGGTCAGCGCCGTGACGTCATCAAGGGGAAAGCTCTGCTTTAGTAAAATATGGTGAATGAGTCAGCACTTCTATTTTCAGTAGTCCTGAGCAAATAGACCCACTCACAATTTAACACGATTTTAAAATTCCACCTGTATGAGAAGGAAAGTTATAAAAACTGTTTCTTAGACAGCATTCCCCACAAACGGTAACGAAGAACACAACAATGATAATTATAAATTTATTTCTATTAAGAAAATAATTATTAATGCGATATATTAAAATATATTCACCTCATGCTACTATTCTACACTACATAGTAAGCATCACGGATTTCGAAACAGCGTGACGTTCCATGCAACCACGTCTGATAACAAGTATGTATCTTTTTAATATGCAGCTAATTCTTTGATACTACATTTGGTTTGCAGGAGAAATTATTTCAATAGAAGTCGAATTTTTACGAAATTGCTTGTAACTTTCAGAAAAGCAGAAATTGAAACAATGTCATAACATTTTGTAGGTGTTGTGGACAAGGCCCGACCCAGAAACTTTTTTCGGTGGGGGCGCAAATCGTAAATACTCATTTTATCTAGTGTAAAGAACACTCAATATTGGTGAAAGCCCCATTTATCTAGTGTAAATATACTTTTCTCGGAGGGGGCGCGCGCCCCCTGCGCCCTCCTCCTGGATCCGCCTTTGGTTGTGGAATAGCTATGTAAAATCAATAGCAGATCATCAATAATGAGTGAAGGTTGTGAAGGGTTTTGAAGGGGGAGTTCATTCACTTCCAGCACCTCACACCACTCTATTTGAAGTAAAATAACATTATTCTAACCCACCAGAAATTGCCGACTGCTTTTTGGTTTATAAAAAAAATACGACGCATCGCCTCCGTTAAATCTTCTTACTTGGCACAACTAGTAAGAGAATTTCTTAAAACGTATCCGACACCTTAGGTTGGGTAAATCTATATATAAATATGCCCAATATTGGAAGGGAAGGTTATGTATGCTAAGAATAAGAAGTAAACAAGTTCTATAATTTCTCTTCGGTTTTGGTAACAATAAGAAGGATTTTCTTTCGATAGGCAGTTTATAAAAGAAATCACTGCGATTTTGACGGATACTTCATTTAGACTTTTTTTTTCATTCAAAATATGAGCTAAAAATATTCTGTATTTTCTGTGCAAAATTTTGATGGTGAATTCTAGAATGGTGTAGCTTAATATTTAACTTACTGAAAGATAAGAAATACATATTTAAAGTAAAATTTACTTTCTATTATTTCATGAACGTTAATGTGGGCTAAAACGTTACCACCTGAATATTGAGAAGGACGGAGAAAAAATTTGTTCTCTTTTGCCTCTTAATAATAATAATAAAAACATTTTTAATAGCTCGATGAGAATGGAATGCATATATATTTATTCGGAAAGTATACAAGCCTGTTATCTTTCTTAAAACAATTCAATAGTTGTATGATGAGTGTCGCTTGCAACTTATCTCTGCTCCAAATGTCACTCGATGCCATTGCATAGGAAAGGAGGAGTCGTCGAGATGCGTTATGTTTCAGGAGGTGGATATTAGTGATTAATATAGAAACTGAAATAGCAAAAAAAGTTTTTTCCTTTTGTATTCATATGCAATAAAATAATGTAATTGAGATTGAGCAACCTGTTTTTTAAACTGAATTATGTATAGTAAAGCATTACACCAAATATATTTTTTCACTGAGTAATTAATATTTTCAGTGTTAATTTCATCGATTAAGACTAAATCACAAAAATTTTGAGTTTACTAATATTTTTTAAACAATTTCAGGTGATATATCTTTCTATCTCCTCCTGTGGTTACATATTTAAATTTTCAAACTATTTAAGGGTGGATCAGTATTTGTAAACTGGCCTCTTGTGACTCGCACCCTCAACCCCATGAATCCTAGCTTAACAATTCATTTGAATCTGCAATTCGTTCTAATGTGCAACAAAATCTTCTTATCTCCTTCCCTGGCTACATACCTCCACAATACAAAACAGACATTGAAATAATGCTATATAATCTTTTTTAAAATAAATAAAATAAATAAATAATGCCCTTTCGCCGAAGTTCTACTTTTGTCGACTCCTCTCCCCTCAATTTCTTTCATTAATAATTAATTTTCCCAATTTCAAATTCAAAAGTTTCTTATATACCAGCCACTTAAGGGCGGAGCTGTATTTTTATTCCCTCCCAGTGGCGGCTCGTGGGATACAGCAAGTACTGCCGGACTGCACTTGAAATTATCAGCACATACTTTAAAATAATTTATTCTATAAATTTTCTTAAATTCAGATTAGAATTATGGAATTCCTATGGTAAATTTTTAAAAAATCTGAAAAAAAAAAAAAAACATATTGTAGTAACGCCCGGATCGCTCATTCAGAAAAAAAGCCCTTTAATCTTCCCGCAATTCAACTGCGAAAGTCGTTGGTACAGCCCTCAGCGCTGATTAAAGAATTGGCAGCACCATTGCCATGGTAACGACTACGTAAGCACTTTCTCCGGCTTAGGATAGCATAGGGTGTTTTAGCTAAGACTCAGCCGAAAAAAGGTAGTCTGGCTTTTGCTGCACTAGTGAATTCGACGAACTGATTGGCTCGGACGAGAAGTGAGGGAGAGAATAAAGACACAGAATATATGTTCTAGCCCAGCGTTTCTCAACCTGAGGGGGGGGGGGGTAGAAAAACTATAGAGCAAGTAGTCATGCATGTTTTTAAAAAATCATCTTATTTATTCTCATTTTTACTCAAAAATATATCCATTTTCGCTTAAAATGTTCATTATTAAAGATTAAAAAACTCAATGAATGCTGAAAAAAGTGAGGGAGGGGCGCCACTGTAAGTTAGCCTTTGTTGGGGGGGGGGGACGTTAAAAGGTTGAGAACCGCTGTTCTAGCCCATTCTAACGGAAACAATAGTTTTTTTTTTTTTTTTTTTTTTTTTTTTTTTTGTCTGGGAAGGTTGAAAGTTTTTAGTTTTATTTGTTACTGTGTCCATGTGTTATTGGAATCTATGATTTAACCGTTTTGAAACATGGAGCCCCGTTATTATCCAGTTTGCGTCTTGCTTGAAACTCCGTTTAACGCATGGAAAGAAGATGATAAACGCGAGCAATAAAAGAAAATATTCCGACACCAAAATTGTCCATTCATAAGAAAAAAGCAGGTTCGTCTCAGCATGGTAGTAGCTTCCATTCATCATGATATGCACTATTCTCGTGGCTATGGGGCAGTTTTTATTTACAAAAAAATGTTTTGTTGACCGTGTTTAATCGTTGAGATAAAAAAGAGCGTTTGGAATGGTACTGGATAGGATGGATTAACCACCATCACACGAGCATGTAAAACACATGAAAGCTCAATCGAGCATTTAAAAAATTCTTTAAAATTTAAGGAGTTGATAAGAAGTGGGAGCTAATTGCTGACACATTAAAGGAAAACTCTCGACTTTATATTGCTGAATTTATCAAGAAGGTAAGCCTGAATAGACGCTTCATGCAATGACCCATCAAAGCAGTATTGTTTTTAAGTAAGCAAGAACTGACATTAAGAGGACATGGCGAGCGAGAAAATTCTTTAAACATGGGGAATTTTAAAGAGCTTTTAAAATTAATGATATCTGAATTAAAACAACGCCTTTTTATGAGGACATCACTGACTGATTCGCAAGTTTAAAAGAAAGGAGGATTGATTTGACTTATAAAAAATAAGTAAGTTTTTTTTTCTTTCTTTTCTTCTCAAGTTATCATTGCAAAAGAAAATTCTCACGAAACTTCGAACCAGACACGGATTAATGCAATTTTGAGGATAGGAGCGGCTGGTTGAAATTTATGTCCATTTTATGAAAGTAAAATAGGATCTCTTACATTTTTTATGTAATTTCTTTTTTTCTTTTTTTTTAAATCCTGGGTGAGGGAGGGGGGGTGGTGTTATCCTTAATCCGCCAGCTTTCGAATTCAGTAACAAAGATTTTCCATTCCTGTCCGGAGGAACGGGGGGGGGGGGAGGGTCAAATGTTTCCGGCTGCACTAACATTTTTGACCACGGGCCGCCACTGTCCCTTCCTCTAGTTCCGTCGCAGAAGGTTGGAAAATGAATTCAGAAATTGGAACTGTTAAAATTGTTGTTAATACTTACTTTAATAATAAAGTTCTTAAGATTATTTCCCATACTTCTTAGTTTAAAATCTGCAAACCGCTCTTGGGTTCAGAAGAATCTTCTTATCTCCTCTGGCTGCGCCCCTCCAGATTACAAAACAGACATATGTGAATGAAAATGAGAATTGTACGTTACAAGTTTATCATCATATTAATAAAATTATTTTTAGCCCTTTAAATATTACCATACCATATTTCTGTGATAGAATAAATCTCTCTCTCTCTCTCTCTTTTTAAATAAATAAAAAATGTTCATCCAAAGTGCAAACTACAACTTTTTTACTCCTCAATTTCTTTCATTAGCAATTAATTTTTTTTCCAGTTTCAAATTTAAAAGTTCGTTTAAATATACCAACTACTTAAGGGTAGAGCAGTATTTTGTCCATCCCTTAAGTTACGCCCCAGCAGGTTGAAAAACAGACAAAAATGAAATTGTGAAATTTATTGTTATTATAGTAACTGGGTTCTTATTTTTTCCCGTTTTTCCTAGTATACTCAAGGCAGAAGTAAGAGGGGGCTACTGAGAAATACTTCCAAGAAAAGAAACGACCTTATTTGACTTAGGCTTGTCACAGTAATTCGCTTGAATGGAAATTTTCTGCATTTGTATAGCCTCGGGAACCAGGGCCAATCCCACAAGGAGGGGGGGGGGTGAAGAGAGGTAAATTGCTGACTAAAAAAATAGATTTTCCGATTCAGTTCCCAAGTTGGACCCCTCCCTATATTGTACAGTGTTCCGGGGAACAGAGAATGACCATACCATAACATAGAAATAGCATAAATACCCCTGTAAGTTGTAAGAGGTGAGAGCCACAAACGTTCGACTTTCAGAGGATTCACCTAATTAACGCATTAATGATCAGGCTGGTTTTTACATTAATAAAGCGTACATTTATAGATTGCAGGGTAGTACTAAAAAGACGGAATTTTCCACAAAAAGGCTCGATTATTATCACTTTACTAACAAAAATCCAAATTTTTGTTGGGGGGATAGTTACATCCCTGACTCTGCTACAAGTAATTAAATTTTCATAAAATATTTATAACTTTT
This sequence comes from Cheiracanthium punctorium, assembly GCA_038373885.1. NCBI lineage: Eukaryota > Metazoa > Arthropoda > Arachnida > Araneae > Cheiracanthiidae > Cheiracanthium > Cheiracanthium punctorium. Next base: position 331,035 of record JAWZYV010010119.1, read on the forward strand.
AATTTAGTTATAAAAATACTCTCTCCGGAATGAAGAAAATATATGCTTATCCGTATACTTGACAAAACTATCAGTGCCGTAGTTTGGGTTGGGGGAAATGAATTTGGGGGGACCTTGAATGGAGTCTTCACATTAACTTAAAAAAAAGGAAAGGTAGCCATACCGAGAGCACTGATTATAAAACACTTTCCAACACTGTCTTATTTGCGTCTATACTATTGCATGACGAACGCTTACCTGTTCGATCCCGACGTTGCTAAAGATGCGACGGCAGAGATTCTCCCTCCTGTGTCCATCGTTGCTCCCCGTCTTAGAATGTTTCTGCTCTAGCCATAGTCTTGCACAAGCTCATGGCTGGACCTGCCAGGGCATTCAAAGACTCATGCCAGGAAGCAGCGATTTAATAAGGAGGGAGGAATTTCTGCCATTGCGTCTTGTCAATGACGGTGGTGAACTGGTTAAAGCTAACAAGAGACTAAAATATTGTTTTAAGTACTACTCTTAAAGTGAACCCTATATAGCCCTATATAGGCTACGTCCACCCATGCCAGTGGACAGAATGCTCTCATAAACCTCAATAATGAATACCAATTTTGTTTTGCTTGAAATAGATGAGTTTCTAAAATGTACTCTAAAAATTCTCTGGCCATAGGCTTCAATGCATCGGAATTATTTTGTGCCCTCCTGTAAAAAAAACTATAAATGGTACTAAAACCGGCAGAATTTTTCACAAAAAGACTATATCATTATCATTCAAGAAACAAAAATCAAAAATCGGGGAGGTCCCTCTTAAATAAATCCTTGATGGCAGGTTCATTTAATTGTAACATTTTGTGAGTTCAAAGTACCAAACTTTTACTACTTTTATTAATATAAAAAGCAGATTTTCAATAGGGTACATGGTATGGTACTTTTCATTATCATATAAAAATTCAATCGACGCATATTTACGGCAGTTAGAGCACGAGCAGACAGACAAACTGAAAGCATAAACACTTCAACTTCTTTGAAAGGTGTAAAAAAATAAAGGCTTGAAAAGAATGTGAGACTTAAAAGAAAAAAAAACTGGAATAAGGAAAGTAATTCTAGCTCGAAAGTTAATTTTTCGTATAATTTAAGAGAAAATGGAAAATTAAGCATATAGATTTTGAAGCTCCTAAGGCTGCCCATCATTTTTCTAAAATCCCAACATTTATACCCATCGTTTTTCTAAAATCAAATTAAATTACAAAATTGGGGTTATTTCTATATGAATGATATGGAAATAAATCATAATAAAAAGTAGTACAAATATAATATAAATGTATATAGTTACCAGATCAGTGATGATCTTTTTCTTGGAGAATGGATTTGACTTCGCTCCAACATCTTGTATGGAAATCCTCTTTTCATTAGGACAGTTATTTCGTGTTTTCCTTCAGTTATTATACAAGCAATACATATCCCATTTTCTGCACTGCATGTTTTTGTTTAGAATTGGTTTTAGTTTTAAGTGCATACTGCTGCAAGCTTTTACTTCATTTTGTTAAATACTAGAGACTTTTTTAATTTAATTTTATAGAATTGATGTATTAATTCTATCTTTAAAGATGGTTTCCTTCTAATCAACGTATCCTAAGGCTCCTCTAAGTATATGTTTGACTTTGGCTCGGTTACTGTGCAACCAACCGGAATAGGGGACACATTATTTGCTATTGTACAAGCGAATTTCTTTTTCCCGTGCATTCCAAAGAAGCAAATTCATCTATTTCCTAGGAGGTGACAACTTCAGGCCAGTTGCCGCCTCTTTGCACTATATTTACTTTATACAGAGTGGTACTTTATAGTTTGTCTCCGGGCGATATATCAGAGTGAAACATTCTCGTTCCCATTCTCAGTATTTCTCTCATAGACATGTGCAAAAAAGACTCATAATTAGATTACTATGGACATGTGAGATGACTATGGAAAAAATGCCGAGACTGCCGAGACAGGTGTCATCAAGGGCGTAGCCAGGATTTTCATTGGGGGGGGGCAGGACATGGAGTCTAACCGGAGAATGCCCGGTTTGTCATAATCAGACCCTATGACTAGCTCATTTTAGGGGGGGGCAGCTGCCCCCCTGCCCCTCGCTGGCTACGCCCATGGGTGTCATGGGGCGTATTTGGTGTCAATTTGCAGAAAGCTGATTCTCCGACGCCCGCTTTTGTATATCCTGGCCACCCAGTGCCGAGTGTTCTATTATTCATTCCCACTTCTTTCTTTTGACTGATGCAAATAAGAAAGGCGTTTGTCACTCGGTTTTGTATGTACTGGAAGTAGGACGTCAACGGGACAGAAGTTAGGAAAAGTGCTGATTAAAAACTCTTTTGGATACTAGAATGAGGAGTTTTGGAAGTCCGGAACAGCAATTTTGCCGACTGAATATTTTAAGTAGGGGAATGTCAAACCCCCCCCCCCCACCGCCCGTGGGATCGGCCCTGTCAGCAACAAACATTAAAGTGATTTTGGAACATCCCTCACCCTTTTTCACACCCATACCATTTTGTTTCTGATTAAAATGTGAACGAATCATTTCACGAATGTTTAAAAAAACGGAACTACCACAAAAAAGAAAATTAAAATCTCCAACACTTTCATATTTTCAATATGTTTTCTCTTTTTATAACTGTACTTACCTGTAATCTTACAGTAATAATTTCTATGAGGTGACAATTCTGTTTTCCACTTACTGTCTACCGGAGATCAGAGGCTCCGCCTCAGGTGCTCCAAATTGTGCTCTATGTTATGTTATGCACTGACGTACATTCTCCAAAAAAAGTATTCGAGTAAGTGAGAAATTTCCTATGTTGGTTTCGTATATTAAAAATTATTTATAAAAGAATATGAATTAGGCTATGTACAAATATGACTTTCTATAAAGTTGTGCGTTTTTCAAAAACTCAATTATTATTCGCAAATCTAAAATAGCAAATTTCTCTCTTGCTCAAATACTTTTTCTGGAGGGTGTACTATATATTAAAAGCATATCATAATCCATGACTCGTTCCTATTTTTCTTCCTTATTCTATTTAGCTGGATAGTGTTTCATTATTCATGAGTGTGCCGTATTTTTTTTTCTTTGTCCCATAAAACACATCTTGGAATCGAAATCCATCTTAAAATCGTCTTCTACAGCTGTATTACAATCTTCGCCAAGCATACTCCGACTATATTTCACCATTTTAAATACTGTTTGGAATGTGCATCATTAACCACGACCCTAGTAGCACAAATAGTTCAAAAAACGTTTAAATTACGTCGGAATTACGTTTTCCGACGTTAAAAAACGTGTTTTTAACGTCTTTTGGACTAATAATGCTGCTAGGGGAGTATGCCGCGTTTATCTTTGTTCCATAAAACATATCTCTGGAATCGAAATCCATCTTAAAATCGTTTACTAAAACTGTTATACGATCTTCAAGAAGCATATTACATCTGTTGAATCCTACTTTAACCCCCCCCCCCTCCACACACACACACTCGCCAAGGTGGCGATAACCATTCATATGCCGTTAAAATGGCGATTTTTTGCATTACTACAGCTTACGAAATATTGTAACAATTGATTAAAGCTGTTGTGAGCTAACAGTATTTAAATTAAGGTGACCATAAGTCCTCGAAATTCGAGGACAGTCCCCAAATATAGATCTTTTTTTCATTTTGTCCCCAAAAATACTTTGACTTCTTGAGGACGCGAAAAGTCCCCAAATTTAAAGATTTGTACTTTTTCCCTGAAAGTTTCCGTTTAGTTTATTTCTTTCAGAAAAAAACAATGAAAAAAGAACCTTCTACATAGAGAAACAATGAATTTCGATGTCTGAAATGGTTTGTTGTCATTGTGTGTGTAGCGTGTACAGACATTCAATAAAGTATTCGACTATGAGATAAATTTCCCATTTCAGTTTTGTTAATAAATTAATCACTTTTCATGAAGAATCATGCCTTAAATATGAAATTGACGTACGAAATTTTTCTTGCACTCGAATACTTTTTTTAGGGGGTGACAAAGTTTCATGAAAAATTATCACAGAATGAGATAATGTCAAAAGCAATGTCTTCTGAAAAATACAATTACTATGCCAAGAATTAAATGAACTGTACTGAACTGAAGTTCGGGGGTTAATCCTTTCCGGCGCAAGAACTTTTATTGTATTTTCCCGTTTATGCAGATTCCTGGAGTAATAGTTAAATTTCTGATGTCAATTTAATGAAGCATGGATAATTTGTCTGTAAAATATCTATAACATTTTTATAAATATGCATTACACTTTACCTCCTAATATCATTTTATGTAAATTTCATTATTATCTGATAAATAGATATAGGAAAATTAACTAATGCTTCTGAAATTTGTCATGTACACCATAAGTAGGTGGCTAGAACGTCTAGCCACCGCCCGCGAAAGGGTTAATGGAACACCTTAACGAAAGCTTTATCCTCAGTTTGTATTTGGTAATCACGTAGTACTTAATCTTGAGAAAGAATTAAATTTTGAATAAAATTTTGAATAAATTGCAATATTTCAACATGATGTTCCTTTCATATTTCTCGTTTGAATAGATATTTATAAATGAATGAAATACTCCCACTAATTTATTAGAAATAAGAATACACAATTGATATAGAAAGCTATTATAGTTCATTTTTAAGTATGAAAGTCAGTGAAGACTTAAAGTATGGGCATACTGGCATAAAAAGTATTCGAGTAAGAGATAAATTTCCTACGTTGGTTTCGTATAATAGCAATTATTTATCATAGAATATGAATTAGGCTATGTATAAATATGACTTTACATATTTCCGTTTTTCAAAAATTCATTATTATTCGCAAATCTAAAATAGGAAATTTATCCCTTACTCGAATACTTCTTTTGGAGGGTGTACATGGTAATATCTTGTGTCCTCAAATATATCCCCAAAAACATTTTCTAGTGTCCCCAAGTTTTCCTGGGAATCGAGGACAATGCTTGATTTGTCCTCAAAATACTGTTTAGAAATATGGTAGCCTTAATTTAAATATATGTGAAATACTCAACAACTTTTATGTCGCCTTTTTGGGACACATTTTTCGGGCAATTTTCAATAAAGGGGGTGAGAGATAAAAATGACATAGTCATTAATATATAAGGAAATTCAAGAATTTTTGACAGTTTTAACGTTTGTTAAATTGTATGGACTGGTCCCTATCGTACTAGCTTTAGGGCGGAGAAAATGGCAACTAAAGCGTGTTCGCTTTTTCTCTATTGTTCTCAATTTCGTCTGAGCAGCCACGTGAAGATCGCATGTAGCCATGAAACATCGGAATACTTTTCCCTCCCCACGAACCCTTCTAACTTCTAACGTATTTCTCCTTGTGTTTATGTTCCCTTATCAAACTGGTGATAATGCTTTCAGCTTGTTTCAGCGTGAGGAATTTGTCTGCAGCCATCCGCACGTTGTCTGCTTTTCAAAATTCAGCTGACATAGCACGTAGTCCGCCAGGCATTTTTAAGATATTCGATCGTTTTCATGCTGAGTTCCTGTGAACGAACCGAACCGTAGGGGGGGGGGGGTTAATGGAGTACCTGCATCACATGCTTATCTAAAGCGTGTAATTAAAGTGTGTTTTGTTGATCTTGAAATAAAATACCCCAAAAGATGACCGGGCGTAAAATCGAATTCGGCTCGAAAAAGTCGGGCCGAGAGAATGAAGATAAAGTGAAGAGAGAGGGGCGTGCCGATAAACAGCAAGTAGAGGACGTAGAGTGGGATTGGAGACCGACCCGCTCCCCCCCCCCCCCCCCCCCCCACGAGGAACGGTCTTCCAGTAGGTTGCTCGGCCGAGACCAAGAGAAGTGGTGTTAACGAAAAAACAACAAAGTCGGGCTGACAAAAAAAAAGCAAGTCTTAAAAAGCCGTATGGCAGGGAGAAAATAAAGCCAAAAGAGGCAGAGTGAGAATTTGCCAGGAAAGGCAGTGTGAAATTGAGTGCCAAAAGGCAGAGCGAAAACCGAGAAATGGTGACGAAATCGGTACCAAAAAAGAAAGAAAAAAGGTCCATTCAATAATAGAAGTGGATGGCGAGAAGAGACGTACTTCCGGGACGAAACTGGTGAAGGAACTGCGGCAGGAGCCCAACGTCGCCCTGGAAGGGTGCTACATCCGTAAAGAGATGATCCGCCGCGCCGTCCGCTGATGTGCCCAGCTACGGCATTGCGCCCTCAGTCTGCAGCTCTTTAACGGAAACACAGCAACATCTGAAGAAAGCCTGCAGCCATCCGCACATCGTCTGCTTTTCAAAGTTCATCTGACATAGTCCGTCAGGAATTTTTAAAATATTCGATCGCTTTCTTGCCGAGTTCCTGTGAATGATTGTCAGATTTTAAAATTTTATATAAAAACTGTTTCTAATTTCGGGTGGTTTAGAGTTAATGCTCCTTTATTTTTATATATAAAAATAAAGTTAGTAAAATGTTATTTTGCATTACGTAGATTAGGGCGACATCAAGGTTGTATTTAAACCCCTTCCCCGCGTGATTTTGATTAACTTTTTACTAAAATGCAGGGCCCGATTATGACCAACACGGGCCCCGGGCATTGATGAATTTAAGGGGCCCCATCTATGAAATTTGTTTTATTTATCATAGAATTTTGATACAAAAAAGATTATTTCAGGATAACATTTGAAGTTGGGGGCCCTGGGCAAAGTCCTGATTCGCCCATGCGACAATAAGGCTTTGCTAAAATGGTAACGATAAACGCTTTTCAGAAATTTCTGCTTTTTTTTTACCGTTTGCAACCTTCCGAAATACTTCTCTGGATACGTCCCTGGGAGAAATAGAGGGTATTGGTGGACGCCCCGATCAATTTCACTAATTCCTCCATTATTGATAATCCGCTATCGATTTTATATGTATCATGATCCCATATATATATACAGTAGAAGATCGATATACCGCAATTCTATAAACCGCAATTCTCCATAAACCGCATTAACACTGCGGATGTAAACAGAGAAAATCACAATTAAGAAATTTCTACAATCTGCTTTTTTTTTTTTAATTGCTTTCCTAGGGAATTAATTTTGAGACATTAGATAAATCCCACAACATGCCAAGCTTCAAATAAACACTTATTCTCCCATGCTTGCATTATGCATTATCAGCATAACAGCTGGCCCGCCGGGTCCAAGAGGAAGGAATGTTTACTTTAATAAACCACGAACCTCTCCCTTTTTCCCTCCACTACCGAACCACTCTTTTTCTCCCTCCTCTACCATTGACTTCCCAAACAGACGTTTATTTATTTAGTTATATTTCTCTTTGTAAATTGATTTGTTTTATATTAAATCGTATGCGGTTACTTGGCTTCCTAAGTCATACGCATAGTATCACCAAAAGTTTTTTTTTTTATGTGTGTGCATGTGTGTGTGGGTGAGAGAATGCACATAGCATATTCTAAAGTAAAAATAGCCATGTTTCTTTAAGTTTGGCAAGAAGAAAGGTTTTAAAATGAATGGTTTTCTAAACAAAGTTGGGGGGGGGGTTGGCACACGCCCCCGCCCCCTGTCCGACGATATGCTTATGTCTCAATATTGACAGTAAAATACTTTTAACAACAAGTCTATGAGAAGTAGGGGAGTTTTCTCAATGTAACACTATTTTAAAACTGAATTTTGGAACTGGATTTAAGCCATCTTTAGTTAAAATGAAAACTGCTGAACTAATGCATTGTGCACAAAATGGAAAGTACTCAGTTTGCAAACCTGCATGAAGAAAACATTTTGAATATTTGGTAATGGATGATAAGTCACAAATTGTTAATCATTTGACCAGTGCTGAAATAATTTCGTCTGTTTCAAAACAAGAGGAAAGCAATTCTGAAACAGAATCAAATGCTGGAGAGAAAGTTGAAAAACTTTCAGAATCTGGAGAAATTTCCATAAGAGATCAATATTTTAAATTCCTAGAAACACAAGACTGCGTAACCAAAGTAAAATTATTACCTGCTCAAAGGCTGCAAGAAAAGTTATTTGTTGAGAGATTGCAAATTCTAAAACAAATCAAAATTAATATATTGTTTAACAAATAAACTTTAATGCTTTTGGCAATTTCAATTTATTTATTTTTTCTGTAAATAAATAAATTCCATTTTTTTGTTTTTTAAAGTAGTATTTGTATTTAAAAAAAGTTTTAAGCATTATATTTATGTGTTCTAGCTATATTTTAATATGTTTACTAGGGAAGTTTAATGATATAAGTGAATGATCCATATAACGCAAAATTCTATATAATGCAAAACCTTGCGTTTCGAGGTTTGCATTATAAAGATCTTCTACTGTATATATATATACCATGGTTGTATTATAACTGGGCGTCAAGTGCTGTGGATTGACTGTGCCATTACTTGACGAGGCCATTTTTGTTCCTGATCGTGGCCCAAAACAAAGTCCTCTTATACTATACCTCTGAAATCTACCTGAGAAGATGTTGTATTGAAGCTAAGCAAACCAATACTTCCAACCATCATAAGCCGATGTTCCAAAATGATATTTTAGGAACAGTGTGCAGTGAAACTTCTCTCAAGCGACCACTCTTCGTTCCGCGAAAAATTGGACGTTAAGAGCGATGGTCCCTCAGAGAAATATAGCATTTGATAGCCGAAAACTGCTAAAGAAGTATTGTTCGAAGATTGCTGTTCTCAGGACGAGGACTCTAGAATTAGTTTTTCGGATATTTGGCAGCGAATCCCAGATGGTTCAATTTTTTATGGCATGTATTTCGGAGAGTGTAAATGCTCCCTTTTGGCGTTCGCATAATAAGTTATATAAAGTACGTGGAAAAAAAAAAAAAAAAAAAAAAAAAAAAACGTTTTCGGACACCAAATTGATACAATTGATCGTTGCCTACTAACAATCTTCAATCTGTCTCAAAACAATAAGTAGGCACACGGACGCCACACAGTGGAGTATTTGTGTCAAAATCCTGGCCAAAAATATTTTTCATGTGTTTTAATGTTAAAATCATTACTGTTGACTTTTGACTTACTTTTTAGTATTATATACTTCTTAAATTATATAAAAAAGCGTGTTGTCGCCAAATTTGGCGATATATCGCTAAACGACTCGAAGTTGGTTTCTAACAAATGTCTTGTCCGGGGAGTGTCACTTACTGGGAAGTACTGCTTTTGTATAATACCACTTATAAATGTAATACCACGCGGCTGTCGATCTAACGGTCTGGAGTTTTGGGCGATTTTCTCCAGATGTCACGTGAATACGCATTAGAGCCTCTTAAAAAGCCCTCCGCCAAGGCAAACTTCCCGTGAGGAAAATAGCCGTGCCTTAACCCAGCGGTTCTCATCCTTTTAACTTCGCCCCCTCCCAACAAAGGCTAACTTACGGTAGCACCCCCCCCCTTCACATTGTTCAGCATACATTCAGTTTTTTAATCTTTAACAATGTACATTTAGTCGAATTTTCTACAAAATAATGTTACCAGTAAAGTTTGAATGACCATTTTAAGCGAAAATGGATATATTTTTCAGTAAAAATGAGAATAAATTAGGCGATTTTTAAAAATCGTGCATCATTACTTGCTCTTTGGTTTTTCTCGTGCCTCCCCTGGAAACGCTCTGCGCCTCCTTGGCAGGTTGCCCCACAGGTTGAGAAACGCTGCCTTAACCACAATAAAAATATATAAATGTAATGCTTTACTTATAATAATACTTATAAATATAATACTACTTATCTATAAATCAATTTTTATCATAAAAGTTTTCAGATTTTCCACTTTTCTAAATGTAGTTACTATTTGGATCTTAGTTTTCTAATGACTTCTGAAGATTAACTTTTTCATTCCGATTCTTTTGAACTCTGATATTCGCCTTCACTCAGAATCACTTTCTTTTTCTTCTCCTTCTTCCTTTTTTTTTTTTTTTTTTTTTTTTTTTTGAGAGAGAGAGAGAGAGAGAGAGAGAGCACCATCGGACCCATCTGGAAGAAGAAGTTATAGGGTCTCACTGCTATAAGGCTTGCTCTTTTTCATTGGCCTTTATCTAGAGCAGATCATATAAGGGCACTGCTTAAAAGATGCCCCCCTTTGCAAACCCATAAAATCTCATTCCAAGCTCGAGGAGAAAGTAATTTATTTCAAGCCAGCACTTTTCTGTTTACACACTCACACTTCAATGACCCGAAGTCACAGTTGCCAACCCTTGAGAACCAAAAATGGGGAGTTTTTGCTTTGGACACAATTTACTACATAAATGGAAAACTAAGCTGTAAATAGATGGGACTATTTACATGACTAAGAAAGGGCAATTTTGGAATATGTAGAAATTTTCTTCTTATAGCAAATTTACATCAGAAAATTAAGAAATTACATACTGAATTTAAAATACTGATGTTAAATCTTGACTAAAATGAATTTTATATACCTTTATCCAAACACCTGCACATAATTTATAGTTTATGAGAAATACAAGTGCGTATGTTTGTATAGCTTTTGCGATCACCCGTCGAAAAATTATCGAAAAAATAAAAATGGCGCTATATAAATAATTTTTTTTATAAAAATGGTGGATGTTGGGGGAACATTTTTTTCTTGGAATAGACACTCAATACGGTAATAATTACGATTATAGTTGAAATTGGGCGCGACAAGCCGCGACACCCCTTCAAAAAGCTTTTTGAAATGTGAATTTTTGAAAAAAAATTAGAAAAAAAAAAGTTTACAATTTTTTTAAATAAAGTCATATTATTTTTTCAAGCTAATAGATACATATAATTAAAATACAAATATTTTACTACAATTATACTAAGTATCAAACCAGTAAATTAATTTAAAGAGCCCGTAAAAAATGCAAGACGAAGTAATAGAAAACGCTGAAATTTCTTGCCGTAAATGAAGAAATTTGCTTTTAAACCGAGTGTTGCATCTTTTGGATATGAATTATGGTCGAAAAACATGCATTACATGATGCATCAGTTACTAGGCTATCCAAAAACATATATATTACTGTTTTTAAACAAATTTAAAATTTTCGACTTTTGGCCAGGATTTTGATACGAATACTCCACTGTGCGCCACTTGAAATCATAAAATGCAATGCACCATGTTTGGCGCATGCACAAAACAGTGGCGGCTCGTGGATAATTTGAAAGGAGGTTCACAAAACAAATTTCGTAAATTAAATACACAGATACGACGCACCTTACAAATTAAAATAGATTTGCGTTTCCAGCAGTGAAAGGAAAACAATGCACGCAACTGAAAGAAAACAAGTCATCTTGGGTCTTACATTTCGTCACCAAGATAAGTTTTAGCAAAGGTGCTGTCTTGACTCATTTTATTTCAATATTTTTTCAAAGGATACTATTGAAAAATGCCATTGCTTTAGCTCCGAAACACGTATCTTAATTATTTACACTAGTTTGTAAAAAAAAAAATAATGTAGTGAAAAATTGTAGAAAAAAAAAAATATTAAGAAAATGAAATAAAAATTAATTAACTAACCGAACGTAACAAACCAAGGCAAAATCCAGAAGCGATACCGCAAAAAAAGTGGCCATGGGTGCACAATGAATTTGTGCGAACGGACAGATTTCATGAGTGCCGTGCTTCCTCTCAGCTGTCTGGGCTTCTTATCCCAGAGAGCGGTTCAGAGGGAAAAATTTCCGTTCGCACGTGCGACTGATTAGACTGAGTTGTAGTAACCTACACTACAGTGCGTTAGCTATAATAAGCGTATTTAATAATAGTGGGTTGAGAGGGGGAGAGAGTAAAGCTCACGTAAATCTAGACTCGCATTAGCTAGTGGCCTTCAAGAAAATGTTTCTACTATGAAGACAAAAATTTTGCCCCTACATTCTATGTTCCAGTTTCCTTTAAGTAAAGATGTTTTAACAGATACTGCAATTGAAAGCATAATTGAGATGTATCTCATGAATTCAAAACCGGATATGCATGCACTGAAAAGTGATTTAGAGATTTTATTTATTTGATCTTTGATCTTTTATTTGATCTTTGTAAAGATAAGAATGCGTCATCAATGGATGCAGTAGTAGAAACTGCTGTGACTTTTAAAAACGTACTGAAATTAGCATTTACACTGTGTCAACTGGTATTAACTGGAAGTTTCGGAGTTGGTACGAATGAAAGAACTGTGACAAGTTACTACTCTCCCCAGAAATGTACCAAGGACTCGATGTGTTTCCCACTATGCGGAAAGCACACTTGACCAGTGCACATTCCAAGAGCAAAAGGGGGTCCTTTGATTTTGCCGACCGACCCCACACGACGAGTGCGAACGCACAGGGGGATCGGAGGCGAGGCCTTTTGATTTTGCCGACCGACCCCACACGAATGTGCAAACCCGGATCGGGGCTCTGGCAGAGAGCTTCAGAGTCGTTTTGGAGATTGTTCGAGGAGGTCGAACAGAGACCGGCTCTCAGAGGGACCAGAGTTCCCGAATTCCAGAGCGGAAGTTGATGCTTGTATTTAAGTCTGCAGAATGCAGGCAATGTTTGTAAATGTGTGTTTTAATAATCAATGTTAAACAAAAACCTCAACTCCTGTCTCGAGTCTCTTCAATTTTGTTTGTGTTTCCTGTTTAGCACTTGTGGCGAGTCCAAAACGCCACAGCTAAATAGACTAATATTATTTATGGTGGAAGCGGTTTGATGTTGGTTTTTTCTTCATAAACCATCGAACAGATAACTCGAGATATATTTTCGTGAAGTGAGAAATGATAATTTAGATCTGTGACTTTGAACTTACCTGAAAATTGTAAAAAGTGGAACGAGATCTGTGACTTTGAACTTACCGTAGAACAATCAACTTGTGCTTATGGAAGTGAATAGTTCCGGTAAACATTGACGGAGTCCTGCGGGATAGAGATTTGTGAAATTCTTCCTGTCGTTTCTTCAGTGGATGGTCCCTGATGTACTTCGGAGAGAACGTCGACCAAAGGGGTAAGTCTATTTTGAGATTTTTTTTCCGAGAGGCACAATGTTTATGAGTATTGTAAAGGATTAAAAAGAGTTAGAAAATTTGTTTCTTATCTGTGTAGGAATTGTAAATTTGAATTCATGTTTAATTGTTCTCAGGGTAAAATTCTTAGCTTTTATTTGTTTCTTTATTCTGTAGTAGTTTTATGCTAAAGTGCAAATCTAGTGTTGTAATAACCTAAGTGTATATAGTGATAGGGTCACTCAGTTTTAGAATCCAGTGTAAAATTAATTCTTGTCAGTGCAGGGAAATAGGTATTTCGGGCACTGTGTTAACTGAATTAAGGGGTTTTCTGAAAAGTGTATTGTTTTGGTTACTGTTACTACTTCTTTTTTTTGGCATAATATTTACTTGAGAATGGCGTTTATGAAGAAACAAAGAAAGCACGTTCTGCTACTCTTAGCAGCAGAATTTGAAGTGGAGGTATCCGACTCAGATATTGTGAAAAACATTATTCGGGCTATAGAAGGATCTCCGGATTATGACGAGGATACGGCTAAAGCCTTTTTAGAGCGAATTTTAGAGGAGCAAGAAAGCATAGCTAAGCAGGCAGAGCAAGCGCGGCTAGATAAATTAGCAGAGCAGGCGCGGCTAGATAAATTAGCAGAGCAAGCGCGGCTAGATAAATTAGCAGAGCAGGAGAGAATGGATAAAGCCGCAGAGCGTGCATATGAACTTGAAAAACTGAAAATTTGTAATTCAGCTGAGAGCGCGAGTGTAAGCTCGATAAGCACGGTGATTAGCGAGGAAACTACGAGGCGCGTCAGTTTGAAAGATTTAGTCCCCAAATTCGATCCCAAGGTGTTGGACATCGCCCTATTTTTTATGATTTTTGAGCGTCAGGCGGGTAAAGAAAAAGTACCCGAAAACATGTGGGTATCCCAATTGATTCCCCTATTACCTGCGGATGTCGCGGAAATTATTGTGAAGGAGCCGGCGGAGGTTAGCGATGACTTTTCTCACATCAAAAAATTGTTGCTAAAAAGATTCAGACTTAGCTCGGTAGCCCTTAAGACGAAATTCGAAGAGCACGGAAGAAAGGTCGGGGCTTTGTGGTCAGATCTTGTATACGAATTAAAAGGGTATTTGAATAGCTGGTTAGAATCAGCCGGGGTAACGGATTTTGACGCATTAAAGGAATTAATGTTGTTAGAACAACTAAAAAAGAGAGCCCCAGTAGAGGCCAGAGAGTAGTATTTAGATCAGTGGGAGGAGTTTAAGAAAGCGTCCGTTTTGGCTGAGAAACTTGACCATTTTGAGAATGTACGGCGAAACTATAGAAAGAAAGACGAAAGAACATGGGAAAGAAAGGGCAAGGAAAAGAGGGACTCGAGAGTCGGGGAAGAAAGACTTATGGACAGAGAGTTTCGGAAAAATGAAACTACTGTACCAGAGAATAAGTGTTTTGACAAAAGAAAACCGGTAGTATGTTTTCATTGTTCTGAAGAAGGTCATATTAGGCCAGTGTGTCCCCAGTTGGCAAAAAGGCGAAGTGAAGTTGTTAATAACCTTAATGTATTGAGCGAGTGTTTTAGCCGGTTACGAGCAAGGTTAAGGTAAATGGTATAGAACGGGACTGCTTACGTGATAGCGGGAGCGGAATCGATGTGTGTGCTAAAAGCTGGGTTAATTCGGAGGACTTTACGGGAGAAGTGGTCTGGGTCAGACAACCATTAGATAGTGAGTGCAAGTGTTTGCCTTTGGCGAGAGTAGAACTGGAGGGCGAGTTTGGCAAAGTCTTGACTAAAGTGGCAATAAAGACTGATGATTTGGATCAGGGTTATTATTTATTAGGAAATAAGACTGCTAAACTATTAGCGGACAATGTTAACAAGCCAACTCTCATAAACGCAATCACAGGGAGCGCGGCTAAGCGGGAAAGCGTTCAGGAAGCAGGGGAGAATATTCCCAAGGGAGCGGACACCCCTCCCGTAGCGGATTTACCTCCGGAATCAGCGGAAGAGAGCATGAATTTCCCCCCCCCCCCCCACCGGGCCAAGAAAGGAAAGCAGTCTAGCGGTTGTGTCTTCTCCTGATTTTGGAGTAGAGCAAGAAAGTTGCGAAATTCTTAATCCTGTAGCGGATCAAGCCCAGAAGGGTGCAGAATTGAAAGTTTTGACAGGAAAGGTAGTGCGGGTGATAGATTTAAAGTGGGGAGAGGACAAATTTCGGTTTCGCGATTCTCAAAGACACCAGGAAAAAATTAAAGAGCTAGGTCACGAAGACATTGCAGGTCTTTTGGGATTTACTAAAACTAAGAATAGGTTGCGTCAAATTTTCGAGCCACGATGTTATCCGGAAATTAAATTATATTCAAGGTCTTGTTTAGAATATCAGAAGTTCGATAAAAATAACGACCGGGAAAGAATCCCAATGAAATTAATTCCTAGTATTTCAGAGATTTTCTCTAGAACTGAGATTGATACGGTGGGTCCCTTACCGATGGGCACAAAACATAGCAAATATATCCTAAGCTATATTTGTCTTACCAGTAACCCTGAAGCTACGGCTATTCAGGAAATTACGTCAGTGAATGTTGGGAATGAGTTAAATACCGTGTTCTTACGGAGGGGCTTTCCTAAAGAAGTCCTAAGTGACTTGGGGAAGTTTGTTGCTAGTATTTTGAATTCAGAATTTGCTAACAGGTTCAGGATGCGCATCATCCACAGTTCGTTGTGCCCCCCACTGAGTGATTCAGTTGAGAAAGTTCATTCTTTTGTTCCGATAATTTCGGAATTTATAGGTTTAGAGACAGTGGAGGACGGGGTGCATAATTTGCCTCTGGCTTTGTTTGCACTTCCAACAGTGGCGCGTGAAGGTAGAGGGTTTAGTCCGGCAGATGTGGTCCAAGGAAGGGACTTGAGCACACCGCAGACACCGGTAGTTGAAAATTGTCTCCATCTAGTTGTATCAGACACAAACGTTGTAGAGGATATTTTGAGCCTGACAAATAGGTTTAAAAAATGGCAGGCGTTGGCAGCAGAGGAAATGTCCGAAAAGCAAGGGAAAAGAAAATTGGAGTATGATACGGATGCTGTGAAAAAGGTGTTTAAGGTGGGCCTAGAGGCCGAGATTCCATACCCTTTACCTAACCCCATTCAATTTGATCTCCGGGAGATATTTAAAGAAGGCGCGCTTGAGAAGCAGTTGACTGCGGAGCAAATAGAGAGTTTTGGGCGTACGTTGCAGGGTCATAGCGAAGTATTCTCAGATCCGGGAATCACGCCACTGATCGAAAGGGATATTGAGGTAACGCATTCCGAGCTGATGAGAGCGAAACTTTATCGCATATCACCGAGGCAAACCGAAATATCAAGGGAGGAAGTTAAAAGACTTTTGGGCTTTGTGGTGATCAAATTGGGAGAGACCGATTACGGATCACCCTTGAGGAAAGGCGCCACGCGATACGCTGCTTTTGCAACCCCTTTTCGAAATTTTATCTGTAAGAGAATGCATTTTGAATTATTGTTATATAATTATTTCGGATCCAGAAAAAAGGAAAAACATGTGACTATTAGAACTTCCATTGAAAGATTTCAAGTGTTAGTTCATGAAAATGCAGAGCTTTAAGTCTTTCACAAATCAAGAAACCTAGGAGATGTCCCACCAGGGAAAAAAAACTCTGTTTGCAAAGTTTTCACCTTTCAAGTTTAGTTTACAGAATAGTTTTTTTTTTTTTTGTGTGTATTTTTGTTTTGTTTTTTTTTACTAGAAGAATTGTAAATATTAGATCATAGTATTTGAATTTGGGAAGGCACCCTGGATTTTAACACTGAGTGCTGTTTCAGGTTTAAAACCTAAAAGAAAGTTTTTTTTTGTGTGTATATAGTGAGTTAAGATGTAAGCTTTGTCCGCCTTGCTAAAAGGCGTTTTCTTTTTTATTCGTACGTGCCTCTCGGGGAATTGTCTCAAGAGGGACTTACGGGTTTGGTTTTGTTTTGCCAAAAGGTTTCCGCTTCATCGCCGAAACTTTTGTCTTCATGGGGGAGGGAGTTGTGACAAGTTACTACTCTCCCCAGAAATGTACCAAGGACTCGATGTGTTTCCCACGATGCGGAAAGCACACTTGACCAGTGCACATTCCAAGAGCAAAAAGGGGGTCCTTTGATTTTGCCGACCGACCCCACACGACGAGTGCGAACGCACAGGGGGATCGGAGGCGAGGCCTTTTGATTTTGCCGACCGACCCCACACGAATGTGCAAACCCGGATCGGGGCTCTGGCAGAGAGCTTCAGAGTCGTTTTGGAGATTGTTCGAGGAGGTCGAACAGAGACCGGCTCTCAGAGGGACCAGAGTTCCCGAATTCCAGAGCGGAAGTTGATGCTTGTATTTAAGTCTGCAGAATGCAGGCAATGTTTGTAAATGTGTGTTTTAATAATCAACGTTAAACAAAAACCTCAACTCCTGTCTCGAGTCTCTTCAATTTTGTTTGTGTTTCCTGTTTAGCACTTGTGGCGAGTCCAAAACGCCACAGAGCGCACAGTGGAGTATTTGTGTCAAAATCCTGTCCAAAAATATTTTTCATGTGTTTTAACGTTAAAATCATTGCTGTTGACTTTTGACTTACTTTTTAGTATTATATAATTCTTAAATTATATAAAAAAGCGTGTTGTCGCCAAATTTGGCGATATATCGCTAAACGACTCGAAGTTGGTTTCTAACAAATGTCTTGTCCGGGGAGTGTCCCTTACTGGGAAGTACTGCTTTTGTATAATACCACTTATAAATGTAATACCACGCGGCTGTCGATCTAACGGTCTGGCGTTTTGGGCGATTTTCTCCAGATGTCACGTGAATACGCATTAGAGCCTCTTAAAAAGCCCTCCGCCAAGGCAACCTTCCCGTAAGGAAAATAGCCGTGCCTTAACCCAGCGGTTCTCAACCTTTTAACTTCGCCCCCCCCCAACAATTGCTAACTTACGGTAGCGCCCCCCCATTCACATTGTTCAGCATACATTCAGTTTTTTTAATCTTTAACAATGTACATTTAGTCGAATTTTCTACAAAATAATGTTATCAGTAAAGTTTTCTTGTGCCTCCCCTGGAAACGCTCTGCGCCCCCCTGGGGGGGACGCCCCACAAGTTGAGAAACGCTGCTTTAACCACAATAAAAATATATAAATGTAATACTTTACTTATAATAATACTTATAAATATAATACTACTTATCTATAAATCAATTTTTATCATAAAAGTTTTCAGATTTTTCACTTTTCTAAATGTAGTTACTATATGGATCTCAGTTTTCTAATGACTTCTGAAGATTAACTTTTTCATTCCGATTCTTTTGAATTCTGATATTCGTCTTCACTCAGAATCACTTTCTTTTTCTTCTGCTTCTTCCTTTATTTTTTTTTTCTTTTTTTTTTCTTTTTTTTTTTTTTTGAGAGAGAGAGAGAGAGAGAGAGAGAGAGAGCACCATCGGGTCCCTCTGGAAGAAGTTATAGGGTCTCACTGCTATAAGGCTTGCTCTTTTTCATTGGCCTTTATCTAGAGCAGATCATATAAGGGCACTACTTAAAAGAAACCCCCATTTGCAAACCCATAAAATCTCATTCCAAGCTCCAGGAGAAAGTAATTTATTTCAAGCCTCAAGCCAGCACTTCAAAATGACTTAAAGATGTAGCACGTGTTTCTATGTACACACTCACACTTCCATGACCCGAAGTCACAGTTGTCATCCTTTGAGAACCAAAATTGGAGAGTTTTTGCTTTGGACACAATTTACGACATAAATGGAAAAGTAAGCTGTAAATAGATGGGACTATTTACAGGACTAAGTAAGGGCAATTTTGGAGAAATTTTCTTCTTATAGCCAATTTACATCAGAAAAATAAATTACATACTGAATTTAAAATACTGATGTTAAATCGTTACGGAAATGAAACTTAATATACCTTTATCCAAACACTTGCACATAATTTATAGTTTATGAGAAATACAAGTGCGTTTGTTTGTATCCCTTTTGCGATCACCCGTCAAAAAATTATCGAAAAAATAAAAATGGCGCTATAGAAATAATTTTTTTATAAAAATGGTGGATGTTGGGGGAACATTTTGTTCTTGGAATAGACACTCAATACTGTAATAATTACGATTATAGTTGAAATTAGGCGCGACAAGCCGCGACACCCCTTCAAAAAGCTTTTTAAAATGTGGATTTTTGAAAAAAAAAAAATTAGAAAAAAAAGTTTACAATTTTTTTTAAATAAAGTCATATTATTTTTTTAAAGCTAATAGATAAATATAATTAAAATACATATATTTTACTACAATTATAAAGTTTCAAATCAGTAAATTAATTTAAAGAGCCCGTAAAATATGCACGACGAAGTAATAGAAAACGCTGAAATCTCTTGCCGTAAATGAAGAAACTTGCTTTTAAACCGAGTGCTGCATCTTTTGGATATGAATTAAGGTCGAGAAACATGCATCTCATGATGCATCAGTTACTAGGCTATCCAAAAACATATATATTACTGTTTTTAAACAAATTTAAAATTTTCGCTTTTTGGCCAGGATTTTGATACGAATACTCCACTGTGGAGCGTTTAGCCAATTGAAGTTTGTGAAAGGGAGCTTACGGACGACAATGACTGATGACAGAATGAACAATTTAATGATAATGAAATGTGAAATGGATTTCACTGACAAACTTGACTTAGACGGTATTGTAAAACACTGGAAACAAAGAAGAATAAGTTTAAAATGAGAAAGTCTGTATAAATCCAGTTACATTAACAAATGCCCAATGCCCATAACTGAATCAAAAATGTAAGTTATGCAATCTTATTATTTTTTTCTTTTAGTGAGTTAATTTTTTTTAGTAAAAAAGCATTTGGGCTGAAAATTAAGATTTAGTCATTTTCTTTAGTATTTATCATTTAGTGTTCTCTTTAAAAAATTACTAAAATAAAATGCACATTTAAATTATGTTTATTTTAAGATGGTCCGTCAGCTTGCAGCTAGGGAAACAGTTATCCAACAGATGCGCTGAATATCACATGTGTGATAAATTTACTTTTATGGCAAACTGGTTTCCGGCTATGTAATTTCCGCTGCTACTGCTAGTATCTTGTTTCGTTTTTGGATTTCGTCTGTTGAAATATGCGCGCGCATCCGCTAAGACCTTGAAAAACTAGTTTTGTTTCAGCATGAGCAGTGCAGAAACTGATCTTCTCGGTTTGATCTCGAGGGCGAAATCTACGCAGGGGGAGTTTTGAAGCATTATGGATCTAGAGAAAGAAGCGGAGCAAACAGCTGATACGAAAAAGCCGGGCCTCAAGGCCGTACCCAGGGGGTCCGGTCCCCCCCCCTCCCCGAAATTTAAAATGTTGTTAACAAAACAATAATGATGATTGATGAAGCCTTTTGTGAAAAATTTAGCCTTTTTCACCGTTTGGTGCCCCCCCCCCCGAAATTTTTTTCTGGGTACGGTCCTGCCGTGCCGGATTACTGAAAAGGCACGGAAAGGTTGAGCTTCCCTTCAAATTTCTAAGAACAATTAAATGGGTTCAAAAATGACTGAAAAACTGCATTTAAAATTCCAGATTTGTTTTTAAATGCAAGTTTTTTTTGTTTGTTTTTTATTTTGAGTGAATAAAATTTGTCAGAGCAAGAGAAAATATATCATACTTCAAGCCTTTCAGACCTGATAGAATAATTTCTCTCAAATAAAAAATTTCATTAAATTTTCAAGAAAAATTATTTTTGTGAAAAAATTATTAAATCCATTCTGTAAGACGCTATAAATAAATGTTTCGTTCAATTTTGAAAAAGGGGTCCCAAAGAGACACTAGCGTAGTCAGGATTTTTTTTTTTCGGGGGGGTGGGGGTGGCCGAGTACTAAAAAACTACGAATAACACTTATAAATAACTGCATTATAACTTATAAAAATCGATATAATATATACCGGGTGATTCAATATAATTGTTAAGGCGATTATTTTTTAAACCGTAAGTGATCGAAAATACGAAATTTAATTTTTATACGGTCCCTCCTTTCCTATCCTTTATATTTAGAAGACTGTTGCTCTTTGCCCAAGAAAATTAATAAAACAAATCCCGTGTCTGTAAGTGAAAAAGTTTTCGCGATATATCAATTTGAAAATTTTGGCATTCATCGCCAAGTAATAAGGAGATGTCTCAAAAGTGAGAAAAATGTAATTAATTTTACGATGAAGTTAATTGTCTCTCGATATACACCGTTGACTCCTCAAATGCTAATTTAGCTAGAATTTTCCTGTTATGCATATTTGGAAGTTTCTAGTAAAATTTACCACATCATCGTAACCTACACCATTATTTTGTCATTCTCTTTTACACTTTAAAATTCTTTCTCTAGAAGTTTGATGAAATTAGTGGATGACCCCCCTAAAAGACTAAATTATCGCTAATTTCATAAAGCAGTAACGATCATTTTAGGTAAAACCATGGACGCCGGCAGCATAGGGCAAGGGGGGGGGAGCAATGCCCCCCTGGATTTTTGTATGCAGTGTTTTCCCTTGCTTTTTTGCTCTTTCCAACATGGTAACCATACGTTGAAGTAGTCTTTGCCCCCCCCCCCCCCCCCGAAATATTCTGCCGGCGTCCATAGGTAAAATGTACCTGTTAACACATCTGAACCCGTTTGATTACTCAATGGGATCTTAATTTAACTTTCAGCAACTGATAGTTGGTCCCCTTACGTAAAGATTTTTTCCCCTGTGATTATGGCAACGCTACAATAGGGCGATCTGCCAAGGGGGGGTGCGTTGGTAGGAGGACTTTCTAAGGGGTTCTAACGCGTATTCACGTTACATCTGGAGAAAACCCCCCTGAAAACGGACGCCAACACAGTCGGTAAAGTGGTGTAAGTCATCATTTTCAAAATTAATTTTCTCCCTAACTATTTCTCTTAGAGATACGGGATTTGTTTTATTAACTTTCTTAGGCAAAGAGCAGCATTCTTCTAAATATAAAAGGTAGAAAAGGATGGACCGTATAAAAATTAAATTTCGTATTTTAATAGTTATACAACCCCCAGTAAAAAAAATGCCATATCTGAAAGCTACTCTTAATTTGACGGACTTTTCTAATTGAAGTATGTTTCGATCCCGTACGGTTTAAAAAATAATCGCCTTAACATCTATTTTGAATCACCCAGTATTATATATACATAATATAAAATAGCTAAACTTGCGTAATATTGAATCCCAAGTAAAACATTAAGTAATAGCACATATATATGTTTTTTGGGGAGTGGGGAGGGGATGTTCGTATATAAGAATAAATTTTAAAAAACAAAGATAGAAAATTAAGAAATCAAGTTTAAACTCTTTGCAGGTGGAAGAAAACATGCATTAGATTTTTTTATTATTTATTTAATTCTTTTATTTTGGATTCAGTCAGTAGCTGAACTACAAATTTCTCAAAGAAAATTTTCAAATACAGGTAATTCGAAATTAGTTTTACAGACTTTTCGGAAGGACAGGATCAAGCAAGACAGTTCAGAATCACATATCAATGCGGGGTCAGAAACGTCGTCTTCATGTACCTGTAAATAATTATTTTAGAAGTAGTGTTCATGTAATAGTAAACTTGCCGACTATGCTATTCTGAACCGTCTTGGTGATCGTACCATGGCAGTGGGATAAGGAAGGTCTTCCTGAGTTGTTTAGTTATATAACAAGTACCACTGGATTATGATGACACTAACAAAATTGCTATTCTTCCACACTAGTGCTTAAAATATAACAAAAGACAAACAAATACCAATACTACCCTTTTTTTTTGTGTCGTGGGATAAGTCCAATTATCTACAGTCCAGATCTAGGCCTATGGGTAGGGTGCCCTCCGTGACGGTCTTTCTTAGGGATCGTAATCCGTATCCACGCTAAGTTTCGGAAAAAACTACGGAAAACTCTGAACGGTTAGGTCGATGGACGCGACCTGGTTTTGAACCAGGCACCTTCAGTCTTCCAGTTCAAAGCGCTAGCACTATGCAACTAGTAGGGTACCTTTTTTTTATGTTCTAGGCAGAGGTTCCCAAACTTTTTTTGCGGTGGCACCCTTGTCAGGCTAAGAACAATTAGAGGCACGCATGAAGGTTAGAAAATGTTTGGATGTATTTTGAACTACTTATTTTATGCTGTTTATAGAACTAACTATCAAGAAAGTGCTCTGTTGGAGAAAAGGGATATAGAATTTTGACATCCCCATCCATTTCAGGGAGTTTCTGTAAAAGAGAGGCTACTGGACACAGAGCTGTCACGAACTTGACTGAAATATTTTTACTATCGCCCACTTGGTCATCGGCTTGGCTAACTTTTTAGTGGGACACAGGTTCATAGGAAATTACTTGATTATACTCCTCCAAAACACTTTTCTTGATTTTCAGCATAGCACCCTAGAGTAATTTAGTACATGGTGCACCCTAGAGTAATTTAGTACTGGTGCCACGGTACACAGTTTGGGAACCTCTGTTCTAGGGTAATTCTTGCATAAATAAATAACTTGTTTGTATATGCAGTCACTTTGTTTCCTGCTCCTGTCTTCAACAAAACAACCCCATTTCACTGTCCAAATACATTAAGTGATAAAGCATTATATAAATCTTTTCATTTGAAATTATTGAATTAAAAATTTAATTTCATTTGAAAAAATTTTGGAAATTTAAATTACTCTAGAAGACAAATTCATCAGAGTATTCTGAGATTATATTACGATAATTTACATTATGATAAAATTACTCAAGAGTATTCTGAGTAATTTTCAAATAATACAGACGTTAAATCTTTTTATAGATTTGTGATGATCATCCACCCATACAGTGCATAAAATTATGTTATTACTGTAAATAAATTTCAGAAGAATTTGATCAACTGTTTTTCTTAATGAGAATATTTTGCAAGATTATTACCGAGAATTGTACATTACATACAAGTGCAATTTAGTACAGACAACTAAAATTTCAAATGCTACTTTCTGTAGAGTTTTAAATCAATGTCACTAAACTCAGTGTTCATATAGATTTAGAGAGTCAAATAAACACTCTGTTTAGACAAAACATAATTTATTGGGATAAATACTAAATATTATAGCAGACAGGAATTTTACAGAGCTTAAGAAAGTGTAGAAACACATAAATCAGAATTCACAATCAAACAAATAAATGCTAAACAATATCAGGTTAATACTTGTAACAGACTACAGAAGTCTGAAAACACAAATCAATCAATATGTAGCTAAATATAAGTAATTAATATTAATACACTAATACACACACATCAATTTTTTTTAATTAACTGCCACAGGAGAGTGACATTAATTTTAAAAGAAAAATATGTTTTTTGGAATGAAGTTCAACACAAAATTAAAACATTTGGCACGATGCTAATACAAGGGGTGCATTAGTATACGACAAACTCGTTGTACGAGTTTTCGTAAAACTGGAATGCGTGTGTTTAGTGCTGTCAGTGGTTATCAGTTTCTTTGGACTTTACAAACAGCTTCAGTTTATTTAGTTTTGTCGCCAAGGAGACGTGTTTGTTTACAATTCGCAAATGCGAAAATTCGTTCCAGTTGCATAACTGTTGTGCTTCTATCAACAAGTGACAACCACGTGATTTCAGTAACTGTCTTATTTCGTTGCATCTAGACGTTTTCTTGCTACCCTCTCGTATTTTATAAAATATTGAATAATGTCTGGTATGCTTGAACGTTTTAATTTCAAATTAGTTAATATTATGGAGACTAAGAAGGCAAACAGTGATTTTCTGACGAAAGAAAGATATGATAATTTGTTTTAAAAAGTGAATAATAGTAAATTAGTAGTTAAGTTGCATATCACCTAATTGATATTTATACTATATTTGGAGCTCCCAATGAACCGCAAAGTGACAACGGTCGTGAGTTTAGTAACAAAATCCTAGAAGAAGCTTGAGCAATGTGGCCGTATCAGAAAACTGTGCACAGAAAACTTAGGAACAGCCAGACTCAAGGTTCGGTTGAACGGGCAAACCAGGATATTGAAATATGCTAAGTTCTTGGCTGGAAAGCAATCAGACCAGTTAATGGTCATAAGGGTACGTTTTGTGCATCAACAAAGAATCCTGGACGTTGGCAGAGCAAGAAGTGATCCCCGAAATTTATTAGAGGTGATATTAGAAGTTTAAAATGAAGAGTTTTATCAGTTACGAACGAAACAAGGAAACCTTCACAGTTGTATACCAGAAATCAATTCACAATTTGTGAAGAAAAAAAAAAATATTTTTCTTGACGATGTTCCAGATCTAGCAATATCACTTCGAGAATGCGTTAGAAAGACATTTCTTTCTGGAGGTCACGTATATCAGAGATGTGTTTGTAAGGGACAATGGGAGTCTGATAAGTGCAAATGTAAAAAATGTGGCAAACAATGTAATTCTAAATGTCATAACAGTCTAATATGCTTTGTTGTGATTATACAATTAGATTTGTTTACTACTCAAATATTTCTCAATACTAACGAGAGATGGCGCTGCCTGACTGTAGCAGGCTCATAGGAAAATTAACTTCATCCAGGAAATATTCATAGTTTATGTTTTGGCAGCACTGGAATTTTTAACACCTAGATATTGGCAACAGCTTACCTCCCAGGTATTCCCTTTTTTTACGACCTCCAAGTCAGTCACTAGACGTTGGAAATACATAGGGGTCAGTTGATCATCCAATACGAAGCCGCGCAGCGCCGCAGAGGTAATGATGTCAATCCTTCCAGGTCTCCAAGGGGCGTACCAGATTTGGCGAAATTGTCTTTGATAGTTTGGCCATGCATTTTCGCCAGCACAAATAGCTGATTTTAGTAGTTATTTTGTAAAAATGCTAATCTTTTGTACAAATACAAATGTATACAGATTAAAGAAGAAATTTGCTTTTGAAGGATTATGTGCTCTGTGACTTGATGGATATCTAATCCGAGTTACGGGTATTTGTTTTCGTTAGAGTTGGGATGCTACTGTTTCGTTTTAAGTACGTTTAAAGTTTCGTTATCTTTCGTCTTTATGTACTATTGATCATACTCTACTTTTGTAATACATTAAATCATATCTTTCTAATACTTCGGATTAATACAGGTTACACAGTATTTTTTTTTATTCATACGATTTCTTTGTTTTTATTTAGATTCTTTACGTTTACTATATTAGTACTTCAAATATACTATTATAAGTTGTCGTATCTAATTAGTACATGTTAAAATGCTCAATGTTCATCAGTTTACAGTGTTTATTTTCTGTGTACATCTTAATGTTCACTATCTTTTAAGTTATGCATGCTTTACAAAATGTGCTACATGTACTAAAGATTTTAAAATATTATAATTTGCCTTGTTTATAATTAGCACAGTACACAAAACCACCTGGGTGTTTATTTCTGTCTATATAGTAATACTCAAATACTTTGATGATACCATAGAATTTCTTTTAAAGGCATGGGTTAATTTCTTGTATCTATATGAGCTTTTACTAGCTGAATAGCAGGCATGTGGGGCAGATATAAATGTAATTCTGTTTCACACTTGCTATTTTGCTGGAAATATAAGCTACCGTTCTTTTTAAAATAAAAAATGAATGATGATGCTCTTGCTGTGAAGTCACATCGAAAAGAAGACTGCTTTAACCCAACCAGCTGATTCTAGGTGCAGCATTTACCTCTTGGGAATACAGAATTCTATTCTAGATCTACTGCTGATTGTAAATTATCTTACTTTGTGTTGTTATGTATTAAACTTGATTGTGAATTGGTACTGCAATGAATTTTGTGGAAAATAGAAAACTTTTCATGGTTTGTAAATGGAATAACCTATTAGTGATACGCCTGTGAAAGTTAAGGTAAGTGCTTTTGTTTAATTAAATGGTTTCATTTTGTGTATAGACTGATTGAAGATTTTTGAGTAGCTATGCCACAAGTATCCATTGCAGTTACTTTAGGTTAAAAATGGGCCACTGATTGTCAATCATTTTAATTGCTGTATAGTAAGTTCTGGAATTTGCAGAAATGTTTTTAGATTTATATTAAATTACTGTTTAAGGATTTTTTTTTTTTTTTTTTTTTTTAGTTGCTTTGTAGTAAGTTTAGTTATTTTGTTTTTACTAGTAAAATTTAGGAATGCAATGTTCTCAGGCAAACATACTGCATTCGGCTAATGTGCCAGATATTGGCAGTAGCCAGATATTACAAATATCCAGCCTCAAATTTCGTACTGTGAAATTACATATACATAATAAATTCTAAAACAACAAATGTAATTTTTAAATCAAAATATTTCACTTTTAATGATTTTCCAAATTGCATTTTTATCACGCTAAGAAAACAGGAAACACCTTAAGCACTTATAGCTTTTTTTGAGATGGTAAATTCTGATGCAGAGGAACATTTTTGTAACTGAAGAAGGGTGAATCTTTTGTACCACCTGAAACAATCATCTTGATACGTAGCAATTTTTATGTGTGCTATTTTACAATGCTTTTAATTATTTTAAATTTCAACATCAGTCTTTTGCTGAGTGTTCTTGTTAAAGATAATAAGTGTTCTTCATTCTTTGGTAAATTTTTATTGCTTTTTTCAAGAATTAACAGTGTTTCTGAGAATACAGCCTCTCGTATATACTGTTGTCTGGTGAGAAAAGTTTTCTTTTTTTTAAAATTATTTTGAAAGTAAGGAAATTTATCAATGTACAATGAATATCAAAGTTGCATTGATTTTCAAGCAGTGTTGTCTGCATCAACTTTAATTGGAGTAAAACAGGCATAATTTCATAAAAAAAATTTCTGATTTTTTTATTAAATGATCTAAAACTGGTGAAAATTTTTTTTAAACAATAACTATGAATATTTTTCACTTGTACATTTTCATTTTGTGTATTTTGTAAGTTTTCTTATAAGTTAATATTGCATATCTTTAAATAATCATGTATCTGCATGTCGTATATTTACATTCAACCATTTTTATGACAATTTGCATTAAATTAAAAAAGTTATCTGGTTAAATAATTATCAGTTTTGTTGATGATTTTTAATCTGCAGTTTTGGGTACTTACATATTATCCCAGTAGTCCGCCGAGACGAGCGATTTTTAGCCAAGATAAATGCCAGACAAATTAAATTATTGATGGTTCCGAATACGAATGGCAACTGTTTGCCGGCACATTTCATGAAAAAATAATTTGGTGGGAATGACCGCTGGGATAATACGTAAGTACCCAGTTTTCTGCAGATATGCAAATAATGAGTTCTGAATAACTCCCTTGGACTTAATTCCTGTACTTCAACAGAAAGAATTTTGATAATAGATACTGAAAAGGAAATCTAATAACCGAGGTAGGTTAACAGACGGATTCAGTTGGATGCGGGTCAGATAATCGTGGATCTAATAAATATGTTAGAAAAAATTCTGGGCTTTGCAGTTATATATATGGCACAGTGTTAAAAATTTCCATTTAAATATTTCCTAATTTCTCAAACAGTTTCAAAATTTCCTGAGAAGACACGATTTTAACTGCTTGGTTATTCTTACATATTTGTTAAAAATTTAAATTAAAATTTTATTTAAATTCACAAAACTACTTTTAAAGTCACATTAAGCAAAATATTTTTGGATTTGTTAGCGAAAAGTTTAAAAAGAAAGAAAGAAAGAAAAACCTTAACATTGTACTTTGGATTGTATATTACCTATAGTAAAAAAGAATATTAAAGGGTAAAATACAGATATTTCATTAGTAGATAGTAGAAGTTTAATTAGGAGAGTGCAAAATAAAAATACTTTTAATAAATTTTAATATAAATAACTAGTATTTAAAAAATATTTCTAAAAGTATGAATAAGTAAATTACACTTAGAGTACACAATAAGTAAATTAAAACAAGTTATGTTATGTCATACAGATATCGCTATTTTCGCAACGGGTGTAGATTATTGGACGGATCGGCACAAAAAAAAAAAAAAAAAAAAGTTAAGGCTGATTGAATACTCTGGATCGGCACAGTAAACAAAACAGCACAAAAGGTTATATGCTTGTTTGTTGTTGTTTGAATTGAGAATTGTTCTTGAGGTTTCTGACTGCAATCTCGAGGAGGTTATATGCTTATCTCAGACTTTTGATGTAAACAAAACGCTATCGGTCAATGTGGCCGCCAGAAACTCACATCGTAAATCTCGCCAAGGAAATTGGCGCATTTCTATAGCCATCACGTTAGCCTACATTAGCCCTGGAAGGATCTGTGACTTCATCTCCTTTGCGGTTCCCTATTGGCTCTGATCAAGATGACCCCTATGTATTTCCAACGTCTAGTAAGTCAGTCAGTCACTGAACCGCGCGCTAGCTATTTGTATGTTGGTATGAAAATGCTAAAATAAATTGTTAAGTTTCAATCTAACTGCATCCTCTTTCTTTAACGATGAATTGCCACAACAGCTTAAATAAGTAAACTTAAAATATTTAGTAATTTGTAGTAAAAGCATTTAACGTTCTTTGAAAAAAATGTGTGTGTTTTTTTTTTTTTTTCCTCTTGAAAATGGGCTCAGTTTGTGTAACTTCTTCAGTTTGTTTTTTTATGTGCATCTGTTTTGTACAAGTTCATGTAAATTATATTTTTTTTTCATTTCACTACACCTGTCAGTCCCTTATTCAAATTTCGTTCAGACTAAATAAATGTATGTAACTTAAAATAACGATTTATTGACTTTTTAATTGTAAAATATAAAATATTGTAATTCGTGGTCTCTTACGCCATAGTGGCCAACAAAAAAATATATTTCTGAGTAGTAACTACACACACACACACACACAAACGCAAAAAAAAAAAAAAACTGTACTCTATTCTACTGGCCCAATCAGTCGTATTTATCACATTTACCATTAGGAGTTGGGAATTATGCAAAAAATTTGGTTAATTTGATAAATTTTCAAAAATTTATCATATTTACCGTATTTAGTGGTGATTATGTATAATTACCGGCTATTATATATAATCACCAGTTTATTACTTTTACCATAACATATATATAGATAATCATGGAAGGCCTGGGAGAAGGGAAAAAGTGGCCGAAAATTGTGCAAAATATAAAATAACTCAAAAACTATTATCTATCTATCACTATATTTGATCCAGATCCGTCAAACGGTCTGGGCGCCTATAGCGAACAGACAAACAAACTTTCCTCTTTTATATATATATATACAGGCATAATATGAAACTAACACAGACATTAGATGAGTAAAATTTTCCAAAATGCTGCTCGTTGGAATAAGGCTGATCGCAAGATTACAATTTTGTAGATATTGTTAACAAAATATTAAAATACCACAGAGGTCACTAGAAGAAAATCTTCCAAAATTCTGGGCTGTTGAATCAAGTTGGCCAAAAAATTAAAACTCTGGACACGATGCAAATACAATTAGAAAATAACTAAAAAGTATGATTTAAGGAGACAGAAATACAATATATACACATCAAATTACAGAGGGTGTTTACGCATTTTTAGAATGATTTCGATAAAGAATTTTTAAAAAAGTAAATGTTTCAGAATAAAAATTTTTGGCAACAGCTTATTTGAAATTAGAAATATCGTCTGCTACTTTGAAGCCAATGTTATGTTTTCCATTCACTACATCTATCAACGATTTTGCATTTAAAGCTGAAAATGGGCATTTTACTTCCAGCAATCCATCTTCACCTATAAGTCCATCTGGACTTGTACAGAGAAAAGGATACTGGGGATCCATAAACAGACCACAATATTTTACTTTGGTGTCATTTTCTTCTTCATATTTTCTTTTTGCAAGATCTTCGTTTGCCTTTCCATACTCCATAGTCTTTGTAGACACATTATCCCTGTAAAGTATCCTTTTAACTAAATTTGCACAAAGTA